>CM055645.1:12305748-12815897 GCA_029378325.1 Elaeagnus macrophylla | reverse complement strand
GAGATACAAAATGACATAAATGCCCTTAATACATAGTGATCACATGATCAACCCTTTGGAAATTTCTGTTAATTTGGATCGCTGGTTTTAATAGTAAGTTGAAAAAAAAAGAAATTTCAGTAAATGAAAGGTTTGCCCAGTATATTATTAGCCTTTGAAATAGATTAAAATTCATCAACTCGTGAATATAATCAATTATTAAGGAACGAATGATCAAGAACATTTCTTTTAAAAATGATCATATTCCTCAATCACTGAAGTTGTTCAAGCATTAAAATAGCTAAGAGAGTGAAGAATTGAGGCGACCTATTTGGTAACTGTAACCAGGGGTGAAGCTAGAAATTTTTTTAGGGGGGGCAAAAAAAAATTTTTATACAAAATAAAAAATTAGTAGAAATTACAGTAAATTATACTTAATTCAACACTAAATTTTTCATGTCATAATATAATAAAGACATAGAATTAGCACTAAAAAAATATATAATTAATACATTATAATTAACTTATAATAAAAATTAAATAAAAATATAACAAATTAATAAATATTAATATCATTTATGAATAAAATAAATTTATTAACTAAGAAATCTAAGCAAATAAAAAGCTCAATCAAACCCATCAAAATTTATAGTTGTTGAAACTAAAACTAAAATAAACATATAAAAATGTAAAAAAGTAAAATATGATTTAAAATTTTAAGTTTGAGACTATATTTAAAAACAAATATTTATAACAATATAAGAATGACTAATAATAATAAAAATTTTATATAAAACAATTTCAAATGAATTCTAGAAGATTATTAAAATAAAATGTTAAATAATATAATATTAGATAAAGTTAAAATTTAGGTTGAAATAAAATATAATAAACATAAACTTAAAAGGTTTAATATGAAGAATTTTTACATAGTATACGAATATAATTTTATTTATGTTACTAATAGTTATAAAATATATGGAAAAATAATATATATTTAACTACTTTATTTACAATTCATATCATTTTTATTCACATATTTGTTAAATATTGTTCATATATACCAAAATATGTAAATAAAAATTAGGCATAATATATTACTATAAATAAAATATTTATTTAATGCTAAAAATATACATGTAATTAATTTTTTATAAAAAGGTTGGCCAGGGCTGTAACTCCGCCTGGCCCCAACGTAGCTCCTTCCCTGACTATGATATGTGATATAAATCCATTGGGAATATTTGAGAACTAATGTAGGTGATCAAATATTAAAGGTTGGACTAAAAATATTGCATAATATGTGTGGAGAAAGAAGAGAAGAGAAAGGAACATAACTACATTACATAGGGGATCGATCTCCATATAGGGATTGATCTATCTCACTTCGAACAGTATACAATCCCTCCCTTTTTGCATAGGTTCTGCTTGTTTCTAGAACGTTAGGATTACATGGGAGATCGATCCCCCACATAGACAGATTGATCCCCTTATATAGGGATCGATCCTTTCTGATCCCTTCTCTTTGTGTAGTTTTTGATTTTCTTCCCTATTTGTTAGAAAAGTGGTAAAATGACATGTAAGGATATGGGTCATGGATTAGGGACCTTGAAATATATTGGTCATGTTTGTAAATGTTTCTAAGGGCTATTTAAGCATCCTTAAATGTGCTAGGTCATAAGTGAGGGCATTCAAGAGCATTGAATGTGTAAGAGGCTTGAGAAAAAAAGAGTGGCAAGGGACAAGCAAGAAGCATTCCCCATTGTTGGAGTGTAAGCTTTTTTTTTTTTTCTTTATTCTTTTTTGACAATTTTTGTGATAAAGTCTCCTCTCAAAGTAAACTCTCATTTGTATATAATCCATTATTAGTCTAAGAGTTAAAGTATTTCTACTTTGAGATCTAGAATGTGGGGCTTTGGGTATGTTCTTGAGACTAAAGGCCTGGGATTTGGTTATGAGAATTTTTGTACTATATTATTACTTGTTGAGAAGCATAAATTGTAAATTTTTTATTCATAGTGGAATATTGCTTGGGTGCCTTAGGTTGTAGATATAAGTTTCAAAATTAAAAAAAAAAAACATGTTAAATCTTACGTGTCCATTTTATTGTTTTCTTGCTTGTTATTTTTGTATTGGTTAATTGGTGGTGTGGTTTTGTTTTATGTTGATTATTTTTATTACCATATTGGTTTTCCATTTTTCATTCTCCATTGGCTCATTATTTGGTTGGGTAATAGCCGAATCACGTTGTTGGGCCAAAGATTATCAGACAACTAACAATCTTCAAAGATAGTCAATAGCGTAAGTCTTGTAAGTTATTTGTGTCATTATTGGCGTTCCTGTATACAAAATACGAAGTTTATTTATTTTACTTAGTGTTCCTATTTTCCTTTATATAAGGTACTTTATCGGCAGTTCAGTATTGTATATAAACAAAGATTTGAACATTCTATATGATTGCATGATACACACACCACGGAGTGGGTTGGAACATGTAGTTTGCACAATTGCTGACCCTTTGTCGAGGTGCTTGGCGAGGGGTCAGCGAGTGTGTTGTTTTTTATTTAAGACCCAATGGACTTCATTGAGGTACTTGTCGGGGGCTCGTTAAAGTGGTCAGTAAAAGCTTGCTAAGGTGCTCAACGAGAAGTCAACGAAGGGTCGATGAGGTAGCTAGAAGTTGAAAAATCTTCTATAAATACCCATTTAAAAATCAAAATTTAATTATGAAAATTGTGGGAAAACTCTTTTATTTTGAAAATCATTTTGCAATCCTAGATCATTAATACAGAGCGTTTTACAATATTAGTGATTCGTAGATTTGAGATTTAAAAAATCTAATTTTGTTAACGTGTGATTCCATATCAACAACACGTTGAGTATTGTTCTATGTTGTGATACAAGATGTTTTTGAGAAAATATAATCTTATTGAAACGTGATTATGTGTCAATAATTCATCGAATATTTTTCGGTATTGTTGATATAAAGTAAATTTCAAAAATCATATTAAGGCAAGTGTTCGTATATTAGGTTCACACTTACTAATAATAAGTACTTGTACCATACTACGTGATGGTGGGGCTTCGTATGAGTGCCAAATTTACAACAAATTAAAGTATTTGTGGAGACAACTAGCGAGAGCAACATAGATAGTTAGGATGAGTGGTCTCAACTAATAGAGGTATAGGCGTTTATCTTTATTGAGTTTGTATAATTGTTTATTCTTAGTGAATTATTTATTTTTGAGTAGTTGTCTTAATCAACCCATAGATGTTACCAATTAAGATTGGAGCATAAGTGAGTTTGTTTCATTATGTTGTTATGTTTGATTGCTTTGCTGTAGGCGTTAGTACAATCAGTGATATATTTTAGCATGTGTAGTACAATCAGTGATATATTTTAGCATGTGCTAACATATGAGAATTATTCTGTGATTGGAAAATTTTATTGTTTTATATTATTTCTACAATCTTCATTACTGTACTTATATATCTGCCTGCTTACTTTTGTTTCTATTTACTTTTGGTTGTTTCTTCGAGTGGTGCGAGTCCTAAATATCAGTATTACCTTGCCTTGATAATTAGCTGGGTTTGGACTCTCTTAAATAGCATTATGATGTAAGCTCAAATATTCAATTTCTCAGCAAAACTCCAATTAATGTTCCATTTTCTTTAAAACCACCAACAAATATGAATGAAGAACTTCACATATAATAAACAAATGTTCAATGTCTTCAACCTCCTAATTTATGACAAAGTGGGCTAGATAAATCATGGACCGATAAATTTATTAAGATTTTTCTTCGGCATAATCAGTTGTTTAAGAATTTCTAAATAAGATTTGATGTCTTTTGTAAAAATGTATAATTTTTAGACCTAACTAGTACCAAATATGCATATTTGTAAAAAAAAAAGAAAAAATGACACTTTTCAATTCCAAGCCAAACAAATTTGGTATTGTAACCATTGGTAGGAGGTTTAAGAGTAAGTATAAAAGAAGAAATGTCAGCTTTGACTTGAGAAGAGTACATGTAACGAGAATATTGAATAATTTTTCCCTTTCCTAACAAAATGTACTCATTTGTACTTATAATTGTTAAAGTAGTAACTTAGTGGTATCTTTATTTAATTAAAAAAAAAAACCCTTAATAGTCTATTTTTAAATAATCAAGTTGTTTTATTAAGGGGAATTCTCATTTGAAAATAAATTGCATTTCTTTTATTTAATACTTATTGTTTATAAAATATTTTGAAAAAAGTCTATTTATCACAAGTTGTAATATTATCATAACTGATATATTAGTTAATTATAAGCTGAAGAAAGTAAGTCTTATTATTTTAACCAATAATTACCTGCCATATCAGTAGTGGTTATACAACAACTTGTGGCATAAATAAGTGATCAAATATTTTTCTCATGCCCCTCATTCACTTTATCCCTTCTGACATCCATGGTTGATATTGAGACTTAAATTTTATGGATATATCAAAGATATTGTCATTGTCGACAAAAATATTAAAAAAAATTGTGATAATTATAGACAAATAAAATGATAAAAACTTTAAGAAACTTTTAAAAATATCAAAATAATCAATTATTTATTTCTTAAATTAATTATCTTATATATTACATATAAATATAAATATGTTTCATATTTATTTTTATCAATAAATCAAAAAAAATAAAATATGTAATTAAAATGTATAAAATAATAAATTTTATGATTAATAGAATTAAATGAAAATATTAAAAGTAAATTATTTTAAAAAATAAATAAAGTTATTCATAAACAATATTTTATTGATATACTTGACATTTTATCGATAATATTTATATTATTAACTGATATTTTATTAATTTTGTCGATATTGTCGCAGATAATACCTATCCATGTCGAGATAACTAAAATAAAGATAGTATCAAGACAATCGACAATGATGAAGATATTTTTCATCCTTGTTCTCGTCTATATTAGTCGAGCTTTTTCCTCCTCGTGCATCAGTCACACATCTCTCACACTTTATAATGTCTCTCTTTTACTCTTTCTCAAGTATATCTAAATATATCTCAAGTATGTTTATCAATTGTTGGATTAAATTTTTGTCTAGCATAAATTTTCCTCCACGTTGACCTACACATCATTAGCAAACCATGTCAAGACGCACAGACACCATGGGGTATCGTATCATCTTCAATACTTAAGTCAAATATTAGCAAGAACTTGAAGTTTAAAAAGATTTGAGAGTTAGGGTATGAGATTATGCATACCTTTTTCAGTTGTGAGGCCCTATTTATAGGAAAATAAGTGGATAATATTTTAGTAAATAAATCGTATTAATAAATATTTACACTATTAAATAATAATAAAAATATCCTACCATTAATATGCTCTATTTAATGAAGATTTATTAGACTGTGTCCTGATTGTATTATTTGACATTTTACTTGCTGACATGGACTAATCAAATGGTGTTATACATACTTAGTTTAATTTTTATCCAACACAAGCCTCTTAGGCCATTTGGGTCATTTTACTAGGATAGGCAGTCTAGAATGTCTCTTGGGGTACAGTGGCTTGGCTAGACTTGGCGTTATGACTGAAACGAGTAGCTGGTATCCCAAGGATCTTCATGCCGTTGTATTCTCATGGTCATAAGCTTTCTAACTCCTATTTTCAAGCCATAATCCGAGTCCTGGTTGGAAAGTTGATAGGTCAAACTTTTGGAAAAAAAGTCAACTGTGCTAGCACGGGTTTGACTTCCCAAACGAGTTAGATTTTGCGCATCATTCTCCAAAATATCTTCCTTATCTGAATCCTTAGATCCTTATTTGATGGGTGGTTGAGATCTGGCCTCCTAGTTTATATAAGACCTAGCCTCCTTTTAACCACTTTAGACTATAATCCAAAAGATGTAGCTTTGAGAGAAAAGGAATTGAAGAATAGCAGTTGACTCCACTCTAGCAAGGTAAGTGGATTGAATTTCAACTTTTTCCCTTTTTCCTTTCAGTTTTCTTGGAACATGCATGGACTTTAGGAATTGAGATGAATAGCATGGACCCTTAGAAAATTTTTACTTTTCCTTCACCTTGATGTACTTGGTAGACTAAAAAATTTTTGTTTTTTTTACAAGTATGGGCTAGGAGGTAACTAGTCCTTAGAAATTATTTATTGACCCTAGAAACCCATGACTTGTAAGAGAGCACACAATCACAGCAAAAAAAATCCTAGCACAGGAGCAAAACTAGCATGGCAGACTAGTATGCTGAGAATATTAGAAGCAGGAACTTAAGTAGAAGTGAAAATAAGAACCCAAGTGGAAGAGGAACACAACATGGTGGCCAAAAATGGGGCGTCACACAGTCAGATCATGATGGAACTAGATAGGTGAGGACAAGACATAGAGGTGAAGCTACAACGAAGAGAAGATGGCTGACCATCCAACCAGCTGATTGGTCAACTAGTCTGGTCGATGGTGACACAAGTCAGCACTTTCCACTCTAATAGTTCTGACAATTCAGGTGTTGAGTTGGGTCACTTGTATAATTTTTTTCCCCGTTCTGGCCATGCAACTTCCATTGAGGCTGTCGATTCCATTTCTAGCGAACATGCTTTTGGTGGAGATCCAACTGATGACCTTGCGTTCAACTTAGGGTATGAAGTGGATTCCCTAGTGCCCTTCACTACCCAGCTTTCTTTGGGTAGGCTGAGGGAAATGTTTGAGATTCCTGTCTCCATTGGTATCATACTTTCTAGAGAAGGAGTTGTCCCCAATTGGCCCCTTCCTAAAGGGATCACTATTTTTGGAGACCAAATGTCAGTTTTCGACTCCCATTCTCACAGTTGGTGTGATAATTTCTTTGCAGGATTGGGGTGCCTCCCAAGTAGTTGACTCCAAATGCTTGAAAAGTGATATTCTGTTGTTATGTGTTGGGGAAGGAGAATAGTAGAGGGATGAGTCTTGCTGAGTTTAGATCCTTTTACCATCCATATGCGATGGGTGGAGGCTAGTTTAGCCTTAAACCTTTTGGTAACAATAAGCTGATCCTGGAATTTATTCCTAAGTCCAAAAAAGGTTGGAGGAACTTGTGGTTCATTGCTATTGAGGCCTACAATATGGCTTGTCCTGACCTGGGTCCCACATCAACACAATATAGGTCCACTAATGGAAGAAAATATATAATCATCATGAATTACAAAATATGTTTCGAATATTGATTGGATGTTACCTGTTGGGCCACCATTCTTTGCCATCACAAATTGTTATAAGTAGTAAGCTCAGTTAATAGCAGACTGTCATTACTAGGGGTCGCCATCTTGAGAAAACAGGCCAATACAACATGAACACAACTGTGACATAACTAAAACATGATTGGATTGAACTTTAACGCTAATTGTTTTATAAATTTAAAGAGCGATTATGATATAGTTAAAACACATTTTGATTATAATTTAACAGTAATTGGTTTCATTTTACTTGTGATACAACACTTTTCTTTAGTAACAAACTTACCTGACTTGTAATTTCCACAATGTGTGTTTGACTTGGTAAGACATTGGTTACTTCATAAGAGCTTGGACTTTGACCTTAAAGTACATTCCACATTTTCATAGCCACTTCAGAATACTATGCTTCTGTTGAAAATTTCTTTGAAGTCACTAGATGGTAGTAGTATGGAATTTTAGAGATATGGTAGAAGGACCACCCCTTTTGAAAGAAACAAAATTCCTTTTGTTGTACGTTTTGGAAACAAACTAATACAAATGAGTGCCGTAATATTCTGACATGTTTCTTTCTTTTTAAATTATCAAATATTAATTTGATTTTATAATTGTTTGTTACCTCACTAGCGTTGCAAAGCTGTCTGTTGTATTATTACGTTGTCATTATTCTTATACGTGATATTCCTATTAATTAATGAATATGCAGGAGAGACGAACACGAATAAGCAAAAAACTAAAGAAACTCGAAGATCTTGTTCCTAACATGGACAAGGTAATGATATTATGCTTTTCAAATTCCTAATTTGTTGCCAACTTCTGTACATCATAGTTCTGTTTATAAGCTATATGTAGTTTATGTTAAACGATTTAAAGACAAAATATTTTGTCCATCCTTTCGTCATAATGACTAAGTCCTAAAAAGTGTTACGAGGACGAAATGGAATTTTGTCCAAAAAATTAATGGATTTGGGGAAAAAATAATTTATCTCTAAATAACACAAAATTTGTCACAAAAGTAGGGTGATGATATGCATGGCGTTGATTCAAAGTCAATTTTTTTTTTCCTTAAAAACTAAAAATTTGTCCCCAAATTTTATGCTTGAAAATTACATTCATTGACAACTTTTGGATCAATTGTATAGTTTTCTAGGACAAAATCCTAGTCCTTAAAACAACTCTAAGCATATTCGATCATCTCTCTTTTTCTATGACAAGTTTTATGGTTTTTAGAGACAAAAATTTGTCCCTAATTTCATTCAATTTTTTGGAACAAAATACTATTTTGTCATTGTAATGCTTTTTGGGACATGGCTATTTTCAATTTTCATGAAAAAAATCGAGAAAATATTTTGTCTTTGAATAATTTTTAAGGACAAAAAAATTTGTTCTATATAATAGAGATATTTTAGTGTAATTGGCCTTTTCTCATTTTTTTTAATGCAATGATATAAAAATAAAATAAAACTTTAAATGATGGTTCTTTCAACCACACAATAAATTGACAAAAGCATATTTGTATATCAATAAAAACTTACATTTTAAACAGCTTAGACATGTTGCCGTATGAATATGGAAATATACTCCTGGCCTTAAGAAGCAAAACAAAAAGAAGCCTTGCATAAACTTAGAGAGAAGATTAATAAATAGAATTTTCTTGAAATAATGAAAATAAAAATCATAAGAAAACTATGTTGCTCTGAAGGAGAGACACTTAGAATATAACATATTGAACTTTGAATATAAGAAAGACCATCACTAGGGATGGGCATTTTGTCCGCGGGTTCGGGTATCCGCGGATAACCGAACCGATCGGTTCGGTTATTAACCGTTTAATTCGGGGACGGGGACGGTTTCGGGTAATAACCGAATTTAAATATCGGGGACGGGGCGGGGACGGTTATACATAAAACCGTACCCGTCCGTACCCGAAATATTTTTTAATTTAATTTAATTTAATTTTATAAAAATTTATTTGAAAAACACTTACCAGACGCGTCTGCCAAGTTTCGAAGTACTGACCTCACATATATTAACATTCTCGCCCATCCACCAGACTACTCTGATTGCTATACATTTGTAACATATTCATATATTTATTTATTAACGATATTTATTACTTTAAAGCACTGGTATAAATAGAAAACGACTAATTAGCTTGCCCTAAATTTTTTTTATTCCTTCATTCCCTTGCAGCGGCGCCAGCAAAATTCCCATCTGCTTCTTTCAAGTCTCAGTTCAGTCTCAGTAATTACTTGAGTTTGTGTGCTTTCAAATGGGTAATCAGTATTTTATATCAGTGTTTCATTATTTATTTTCTTTGAGCAACGGGTAATCTATGCAGTGGGTATCTCGTTGCTGCCCCTGGTATCTCCGATTCTGACTTCAGGCTCGTCTCTAAACAAACACTGTTTTTTTGTTCTTTCCTTCGTATAATATTTTATTATTAATAATTTGAGACAAATTATTTCGTTCATTATGTGATAACAACTAAAGAAAGAAAGGAGATGATGTATTAATTAAATTAATAAATGTTGTAGGAATGCCATCGATTCGTCTTTGTTCAAGCAGTGGCTAAGCAACTTACAAAGTAACACTGGGGTTTTATCTGAAGGTGCCTTGTCTCTTCAACGGGTACTTATTCAGGTAATTATTTGTTACCCTTCCTTCCAATACTATTTACAGGTTTTTAAGAATTCCTATTGTTTTTTCAATTTCTTTTTGGGTGCTGAGTAGGTTTGATCTAATAGCTGGCCATGTCCAGTACTTTGGGTACTACCTACAATTTGTATTACCTTACCTGCTCTGCATCAGGATGCAAATGACATTAAGCTTTTTTTTTTTTTTAAATAGTCGGATATTTCGGCAGTTATTTTGTCATATCCGTCCCCGCCCGATCCCCGCCGGTTATAACTGTATCCGAACCGGAGCAGTTTTCGGGCAGTTTCGGTTTTGCAGTTATGTGTTCGGTTTCGGGGACGGTTATGGCAAAAACCGTCCCCGTCCGTCCCCGTGCCCATCCCTAACCATCACTTATAAAAGGCAATTTACAAGTGGGTTACTATCTTAAATTAATATTATCATCGTTTAAGTACTATAACTAGAAAACAAGAGTACGAGAAAGAGTGGTCTCTGTATTTTAAATGATGTAAGAATCATTTTTTTACTTGTGAAAATATATAGTTTAAACACAAGGGTGTTATTTTTGTTATTTTTTTAATATTTTTTTGTGTTTCTTTTATTAATGAATTCCGGACAATTATTATATGGAACTATAGTTAATGATATATTAATATTATTTAATTAATTATAATAAAATTAAAAATTCAATTTTGGTAGGAAAAAAATTAAAAAATTTTACTAAATAAAATATTATACTTTTATGTGAATTAAACATTCCATTGTTGAAAAATTAAAATTACATTTTTGAAAAAGAAACATTGCATTTAATCGAAAAAAACACGACAATTAAGAGTATACAATGATGGACATTAGTTTTCTAAATTAGTATATTCATCTCACAAATGCTAAACTAGTGCATTTTAAAGTGCAATGTGAGCGTTTTTATCTTTTAATTGTCATGTTATAATGGTTGTACAATAATTTGTTTTTACTAATTTTGCATCAAATACCTAATACTAATTTATTTAAATGAAAAATATTATTAATTAATAAAAAGAATTTAATTTTTTTCGATAAAAGAATATAAAGTTTTAACAAATTTTAGTTAAAGATATATAATTAGAGTAAAATAAAAATTAAGACAATGTTTTATATCTTTTATTAGTATTTAAAAATGAAAAAAGTGTAAACAATGTTGTGAATAGTGCTGTACTAAACTAACAACGTCGTGCTATATTTAGTGCGACACTGTTCATCACATTATTTTAGTACAAAGTTATAGAGCCTTGATGTGTTAAAATGTGTACTCGCAAGTGTACGAATCACTCGTAGTAAAGTGATAAGCAACTTCCAAGGTCGGTCTCTCAAGGAATTGCAGTGGTCTTAAATAACTAACGTTTTAATCAAAATAGAGTTCTAATGAAAATAAAACACTAATTAAATAGAGTTCTAGTGAAACTAAAACTCTAAGTAACTAGAATCCTAATGCTAATAAAACTGTAAAAAGAGTTTGTTTGGTTTTGGTAACGGGAACAATCGTAAGAAAATCACACGAAATCAAGATGGCAATCAGACAATCGATTCAATCAAATCAAATATCAATAGAGGATGTATGGACGTTTAGCTTGGTTAACCATGTTTGCATCGAAAAGGTATGGTGATATGCATGAACGTCCTATATGAATTAAACTACCGGCTTTCCTTTTAATTACGAAACTCCTTTTGGCCGGGGTAGGTTTCTTTGTTGATTAACTAATTAACCGCCTTTGGCCGGGGTAAATTAACTAGCTATCAAATTATGCGCAAGGAAATTATTCCAATCAAATTAATGCTATGACTAAGTCACTAACTTGAAGCTTTGATTAAGTGTTTCGGAATAGAGTTAAGGTGACGTTCCTATAACTAAATTCTCAGATTTTTCAATCTAACTACGAACATCAAATTGGCCCATGATTATTCATAATCAAACATTTAAACATGCTCTTAATCAAAAAGTAATTCATTCATAAATCAATTAAATACACCATACACAATCCTAGCAAACATGGCAACACAAACTAAACATCCATAATGAAACTAGCCGCTCATGTTCATATTGTTATTCATAGACAAATAAAATACGATCATACACTTTAACAAATGGAGAAGATAAATTAATTCTATAACAACAATGAAAACCTAAATCTAAATACCGCTTATGGATCGGTTGACGTACTCCTCCGTAAGCTTTATCTTCGATCGTCGTTGGCTTCCTTGAATCCTTAGAATGGTATCTCTCGCTTCGTTATAGTGTGGCAACGCTCTCAAAGCTGATTGAATGTCGTGTTTGGGTCGCAAAATTGAGAAGAGGAAGAGTTGTGTATGAGTTGATCAAGTTATTTCGAGTTGTATGTAAGGGGGACTCTAAGGGGGTTTTTATAGATGTAAGGGTTTACACGAATCCTATGTGCCATAGGAATAGGCGCGCCGCGGCATGCATTTTCCCCGCCGCGGCGCAACGCAATTTCTGAAAAATATGCAAAAACCCGAGAGCTCCCCGCCGCGGCATGCAATTCTCCCGCCGCGGCGCGCGATGCTTCATTGTTTTCCAGAATTCAACCCGAGAGCCTCACGCCGCGGCATGCAATTCTCTCGCCGCGGCGCGCAATGATTTCCTTCTGTTCACGTCCCCCCTTACATATGTGATGGCACTATATGTAAGGCTTACATATTTTGTCTTGATTAGCCCGTAACTTGTGATCCGAGCGCCGTAGGTGTCCCGTCTTTGCGTGATTTCATCATTTGACTCATTTGACGCTAAAAACACCTGAAATGCACTAAAATATACCCGTGACTCCGAATGGATAGATTTATGAAAATAATCGAAATAATAATCATAATAAATCTATATATTAATCAATTACGCACAATTAATCACGAAATATTAGTGCTTTTCGAGCACTCATCACAACCCCCAACCAGCTTCTTGCTAGTCTCTAGCAAGTGAAGCGATCTAAAAACTAAAATCAAAACAAAGAAAATAAACTAACCTAACCTAAATCACTTCCGTAGATTGTCACGGTTGCATTTAGCGTATGCAACAAGCCTTTAAACCCCTAGGTGGCCCTAGTGGACGAGTTATAGTCTCGTGAGGGTTTCCAGTGATGATACCCACAAACATCGTAACTGACACAAATAAAGACTCAAAACTAATAAAGACTCTAACAATACTTGAATCAATCCATGCATACGTCTCAAAAATTGTTAACAACGAATGATACATGAAATAGTTAAACATCACCTAAGCTCAAAAACAGTCCAAACATCAAACTCATCATGGTAATCGAATTTTGAACAACCAATCAAACCACAAACCCGTTAGTTACACTATCTGACCGTGTCATGCATGATATTCATAGATTAAATTTCAATATCTCATAAATGTGCAAGTAAAATATGAATGTTAATTTTTGCACTTACAAACTCCATATGCTCATTTTTCAAACTCATCTCCACTAATATAGAAACTAAACTACCTAGAATCAATAGGACTTCATTAAGCTTGTAAAGTTGTGGCTAGGTGTGTGATCATGAAAGTACAAAAATGATGTTTTCATATGATAAGAGTACCTTTTATTTCACAAACATATTTTCAACCCTTTTTTTTTTTTTTTTTTCTACCAAGTGTTCTTTTCCATCCTCCCTTCAATTCAAATGTCCTTTGGATCTTTTGCTTGATTTTCTTCTCTTTTTTTTTTTTTTTATTCTTGCTTACTGTTTCAATCATCATCATTTTTTTTTTTATTTTTTATTTTTTTTATTTTTTATGATGAAGCAAGATAAACACAACATAATTGCTCATGAAAATCAAATATTACATTAAGTACTCTTATCACTAAGGGTAGTTCAATGTATGTCAATGTTGAGTTCAAGGGTGTGCTATTGATAAAATATTGCGGGGAGGCATGAAAAGTCCAAACGGTTCAAAGATGGCCTAAATCATTTTCTAAGTGGTGTTTGTTTCTATTATTTCGCTTCAACGTGTTTTCAAATGAGTTCTAGAGATTGTTGAGACTTAAAACATATCATGAACATGCATACATTCCACAAATCAGAATAGTTAAACTAACCATGCATACATACCACATGTACCACAAAATTCTCAAATTAGATGAATCCAACATTTATGTGCTTCGTTGCTTAGGTAAAAATCTAACATCTCTCATATGTCATTGTCATTACAATCATGTTAATATCATAGATTTCCGGATTGAATCAAGTAGACACGACACTAACTAAAAACAATTCAAGTGACAAAGTTAAAAATTAAAAATTGGTCATATATCATGCTTATGGAATATTCTTCCCACCCCCAACCTATTTTCTGCATTGTCCTCAATGTGAAAAAGAAGAACAAAAGAAATTAAGAAAAAGTGTGAGAAGTTACCCCCCTTTCGTATGAAATTGTGTCGTTACTCGCTATGCTCCGGTTCACTGTTCCTCGCTTCTCTCATGAAGAATGTATGTATATGAACATATATTGAACCTCAAAGTGTATGCACACAATTCACATTCAAACCCAATTTTTAATTATAACTAAGTCAAATGAAAACACAAAAACATCAAACAAAGTTAAACAATCCAAAATAAATAAAAAAAAATAAAAATAAAAATAAAAAATAAAAAAAAAATAAAGGAAAATAAAAGAAAATAAATGAAAAAGAAATAAAAGAAATAAAGACAACGAAAGAGATACGATACCGAATGGGTGCCTCCCATTAAGGGCTTAGTTTAACGTCTTAGCAAGACGTGACTGATCTCGTGTCAAGGAGGGTTAAATATGTAATTGTACTGCTTATTTCTTCCCTTATCTTTCTTGAAATGAGCTTTAGTCCTCCAAGTTGGGTTTTTGTAATTAGAATGCTTAATGCGTTCTTTATAGGCATCATCCCGACTTAAATTTATCTGCTTGTCCTTCCCTCTCCATTCAACGTTTCGAACCTCAATTTTGTTACTTTTGCTATCCTGCAATTCAATGTTAGAAGAAATAGGAGAGGGTTGAAAAGTTCCAAATTTTACAGTCTCCCCACAAACCGTCATTGTTAACTTCCTATTATGGACCTCAATAGTTGTCTTGGTTGTGGCCATGAAAGGTCTACCAAGAATAATTGTATGTTCCTTGTCCTGAAGAAAGTTTCTGTCCATCTCAAGCACCACAAAGTCCACTGGTACAATAAACTTGTCCACCTGTACTAACAAATTTTCCACTATTCCTTTTGGGTATTGAATAGAACCGTTTGCAAGTTGAAGGGTCATCCTTGTTTCTTTAAGCTTTCCTAATCCTAGTTGCAAGTATACTGAATATGGCATTAGGTTTATACCTGCTCCTAAGTCTAGCATAGCCTCGAATACCCTCTTATCTCCCATAGTGATGTTAATGTGGAAACTACCTGGATCTTTCATTTTGAGAGGTAAGTGCGGTTGGATTATTGGACTACCAATTTTTGACATCTCATTCTCTTTGCTTCTATTCTTCTTGATGATAAAGTTCCTGCAAATTGGATCATAAGTTGAACTGTTCTTTATAATATCCAAAAGAGGTAAATTACAGTTAATTCCAGAAAATAAAGCAAGAGTGTCAGAGTATTGCTCATCCTGATTTGTCTCCTCAAACTGGTTTATTGGTGGTATTGGTGGTCGGTATGGATCCATTGACTTGTGCAATCGAAAAATGTTGGATGTTTCTTTCTTGGGAAGTTCATTTGGTTTGGTATTAAGCTCATCATCTCCTTTGAGAGTTGAATCTTCACCTTCAAAGTTACCTGTACTAGACAACAAAACATTAGAATTATCAGGTAAATTATCAGGTAAATTATTAAGTACCTCCTCATCATTTTGAAAAACTGTGATCGCCTTTGCTTGTTCAGGTTGACTAGGCAGCTTTCCCGTCTCTTGTTTGTACATTTGTTCCGCTAGCTGCCCCACTTGCATTTCCACTCTTTTGATTGATGCTTCCATAGAGTCCATCCTACCACTACAAGATTGTATAAAATTGTTTAGGGTTTCCTCTACGGTTGGTTTATTTGGTGGAAATTGTCGGTTTACGTTTTGGCCTTGTGTTTGATCATGGACAAATGGTTGGCTATTGTTTTGTTTCCATCCAAAATTAGGGTGATTCCTCCATCCAGGGTTGTAGGTATTTGAATAAGGGTCGTTCCTAGGTCTAGGTTGGCACCCTTGCATTAAATTCGCCTCTTCAGTAGTACCTGTGTAAGGATCACCTGCAAAAGAACAAACATTAGCACCATGTCCATATGAACCACAAACTCCACATACCTCGTGTTTTGGCATTTGATTAATATTGGAGGTTGTGAGAAGTTGCACTTGTTTCGTCAATTCAGCAAGTTGCATGGCCATTTCATTGTTAGAGCTTAACTCGTGGACTCCAGCTCTTCTTCCTCTAGCGCTCTTTTGTTGGGAATTGGCTCCCAACATCTCGAATAGTTCGTATGTTTCATCTGCTGTTTTCTCACCCATAGCTCCTCCTGCAGCGTTGTCAACTGTGAATTGACATTGTAGCGTCAATCCGTCGTAGAAAAACTGATTCTGTAACTGCAACGGGAAGTGGTGATGTGGACATTGTATCAACAGCAATTTGAATCTGTCCCAAGCCTCGTGGAAGGGTTCTCCGTCCATCTGCGAAAAAGTAGCAATTTTTGTTCTTAGATCAGATGTCTTTTGATGGGAATAGAACTTACCCATGAATTTATTGTAAACATCGTCCCATGTGACCAAAGAACCGGGTGCTAACGTCATTAGCCAAGACTTAGCTCTATCCTTGAGAGTGTATGGAAAACACCTCATGCGTAGTTGATCTTCACTAAGTCCCTGCAATGGAAAAGTTTGCACAGTAGCATATAGTTCACGCATAAAATTTAAAGGATCTTCATTAGGGATACCGTAAAAGGAGGGAAGCATGGAATAATGAATATTTTTCAATTCATAATTCCTAGCCGCCTCTGTAAGTTGAATGCATGATGTGGCGGTCCCAATGATCGGTCTTGCAAACTCTTTGTTCATCATTTGCCTAGCTACGTTTTCACCCATTGCTGCTTGTAATTGTTGTTGGACTTCGTCCTCTTGAAATTGATTGTCCAGTTTCTTTGATCGGTGTTTGACTCTATGAATGTTGTCAATGTAAGGAGAGAGTTCCTTGTTAAGTGATCTCCTACCCTGCATGCACAAATAAAAAGCAAACAAAGATCAAGGTAGCAGTGAAATTTGAAATTAAGCACTATTTTTTGATTTTTTTATTTTCTAATTTTTTTTGGATTTTTTTTTGAATAAAAATAAATAAATAAAATAAAGAAATAAAATAAATAAATAAATAAAATAAACAAATAAATAAAATAAATAAAAATAAATAAATAAATAAATCAGAAACTCTAAAAAGTTAAAAAGAAAATTATCTAAAACGCCAATTCCCCGGCAACGGCGCCAAAAACTTGATGTGTTAAAATGTGTACTCGCAAGTGTACGAATCACTCGTAGTAAAGTGATAAGCAACTTCCAAGGTCGGTCTCTCAAGGAATTGCAGTGGTCTTAAATAACTAACGTTTTAATCAAAATAGAGTTCTAATGAAAATAAAACACTAATTAAATAGAGTTCTAGTGAAACTAAAACTCTAAGTAACTAGAATCCTAATGCTAATAAAACTGTAAAAAGAGTTTGTTTGGTTTTGGTAACGGGAACAATCGTAAGAAAATCACACGAAATCAAGATGGCAATCAGACAATCGATTCAATCAAATCAAATATCAATAGAGGATGTATGGACGTTTAGCTTGGTTAACCATGTTTGCATCGAAAAGGTATGGTGATATGCATGAACGTCCTATATGAATTAAACTACCGGCTTTCCTTTTAATTACGAAACTCCTTTTGGCCGGGGTAGGTTTCTTTGTTGATTAACTAATTAACCGCCTTTGGCCGGGGTAAATTAACTAGCTATCAAATTATGCGCAAGGAAATTATTCCAATCAAATTAATGCTATGACTAAGTCACTAACTTGAAGCTTTGATTAAGTGTTTCGGAATAGAGTTAAGGTGACGTTCCTATAACTAAATTCTCAGATTTTTCAATCTAACTACGAACATCAAATTGGCCCATGATTATTCATAATCAAACATTTAAACATGCTCTTAATCAAAAAGTAATTCATTCATAAATCAATTAAATACACCATACACAATCCTAGCAAACATGGCAACACAAACTAAACATCCATAATGAAACTAGCCGCTCATGTTCATATTGTTATTCATAGACAAATAAAATACGATCATACACTTTAACAAATGGAGAAGATAAATTAATTCTATAACAACAATGAAAACCTAAATCTAAATACCGCTTATGGATCGGTTGACGTACTCCTCCGTAAGCTTTATCTTCGATCGTCGTTGGCTTCCTTGAATCCTTAGAATGGTATCTCTCGCTTCGTTATAGTGTGGCAACGCTCTCAAAGCTGATTGAATGTCGTGTTTGGGTCGCAAAATTGAGAAGAGGAAGAGTTGTGTATGAGTTGATCAAGTTATTTCGAGTTGTATGTAAGGGGGACTCTAAGGGGGTTTTTATAGATGTAAGGGTTTACACGAATCCTATGTGCCATAGGAATAGGCGCGCCGCGGCATGCATTTTCCCCGCCGCGGCGCAACGCAATTTCTGAAAAATATGCAAAAACCCGAGAGCTCCCCGCCGCGGCATGCAATTCTCCCGCCGCGGCGCGCGATGCTTCATTGTTTTCCAGAATTCAACCCGAGAGCCTCACGCCGCGGCATGCAATTCTCTCGCCGCGGCGCGCAATGATTTCCTTCTGTTCACGTCCCCCCTTACATATGTGATGGCACTATATGTAAGGCTTACATATTTTGTCTTGATTAGCCCGTAACTTGTGATCCGAGCGCCGTAGGTGTCCCGTCTTTGCGTGATTTCATCATTTGACTCATTTGACGCTAAAAACACCTGAAATGCACTAAAATATACCCGTGACTCCGAATGGATAGATTTATGAAAATAATCGAAATAATAATCATAATAAATCTATATATTAATCAATTACGCACAATTAATCACGAAATATTAGTGCTTTTCGAGCACTCATCAAGCCTCTTTGGTGTGACTTAGTACAAAAGTTGCATTAAAATAAAGATATAGAGTCTCCTTGGAGATGCTATAAGGAACATGTGCCAACATTTATTTTTCTCATTGGGGTGGCTAAAGAGTATGTTGGCCTAAGGAAAATATAAAAAGAAAAAGTGTTTGTTTAATCCCATAATTATTGCAAAATAGGTACTTCATGTATGTAATTATTAGGTTAAGTTAATTAGGCCATGTAATTTAACAAAAATATTCAAATTGGTCAAATTAACATAATGTCATCAAAATTAGGCATTATACATAACGAAAAACGCATTTGTTAACAACATATATAATTAATTATGGATAATTTAGTAATTTTAAGCTATAATAATTAAAAAAAAATTTGGAAAAAAAGATTTATATATAACAAAAAAAATCTTAAAATCTCTTTTCCACGAAACAGTAAAAAAAATTTTGATTTAAAAATTTTAGAATTTAATGATATTATGGCTTCATTTGTTGCTATAAAGGATGTAAGGTTTATGAGTATTGACAATTTTCGTGGATAATGATAAACACAATTTTTACCTATATTTTGTTACGTTTTTAAGCATTTATTTTATGTTTTATTTTATTATTTTATCCAAAATAAATATATTTTGATCATTTTTAAGTTTATAATTATTTGGGAAGAATTTACAATTTTTTGGAATTTTTATGGATTTTTTATGAATTTAATTAGACAGGTGGATGTATAAAGAAAGAAATGTGAATCTGTATTGTAAAGCTCAGTGTAATCATCCACGTCAGCGTTGATCAGCCAATAACAGAACGCCACGTGGAAGGAATCTCATAATGCTTGACTGACACGCGTGCGTTGATCAGCCAATAACAGAACGCCACGTGGAATCGCACTCACATCTGTCCCCACTCACGCTGACCGGACTGACATGCGTGTACTGACGCACCAATGATGAGCTGACACGTGGCACTCTGTCTGAATTTATTTTCCTATAAATAGGGGGCATCCGGGACAGTTTTAACACACAATTCACACCATTTTTCTTTCACACATTTGCAGAGACAGATTTTGGAGGAGTTTCTCCTCGGTTTTTAGGATAGTTTTTAGTTTTCTCTTCTTCTATTTTTCTGTATCAGTTTTAATTAATTTTTACAGTTTAATTTTACGATATTTTAGAGAGAGAAATATTATTTTCCTGTATAATATTTTCATCTCTATAATTGAAATATTATTACTGTAATTTTTATGCCTTTAATAATTAAATTTACGATAGTAAATTTAATTATGTGTGGCTAAATTTTTATCTGAAATTTTTAGTTATGCTACCATGATTATTTTGGATTAATTATTATAGAAAAGTTTGATATTATTTCATGTTTTCTTAATTACATTTTGGTTGGTAATAACACTTTCATGCTTTGGTCAATTTTTGATGAATAACTAGTCTT
The DNA here is from genome assembly GCA_029378325.1 of Elaeagnus macrophylla. NCBI lineage: Eukaryota > Viridiplantae > Streptophyta > Magnoliopsida > Rosales > Elaeagnaceae > Elaeagnus > Elaeagnus macrophylla. Next base: position 12,795,485 of record CM055645.1, on the reverse strand, counting down.
TGTGCATTGTTTATCTGATTTTTAAAATATTTAAGGTTTGTTATAAAGATTGGTTTTAATTTGCAATCTGTGTTTCATGCTTTTGATGTTGAAACTGAGATGAACCCGAATCCTGTGTTTAGGAATTGAAAAGTGGAGACTACCTTGTGAGAATATTGTTGAGCCCTTATCGTTTTATTCTGAGAGATAATTATTTTTCTACTCTTTTAAACATCTTTCATATCATTTCAAATTGTTAGATGATCTCTATAGGTTTTTGCATTGAATGTTAGGATTTGAACATATAATGAATGATCATATACTTGATTGAATTGCCCAGATTAAATGATTTGAGTAAAATTTAAAAGTGTTTACCTATCTCATTCATGCTTGACTTTAAAAATATGAAAAATTCCTATACCCAACACAAGAAGTAGCCATTCACAAATTACATATGTATGTGGGTCTAAAAAAAAAAAAAAAAAAAAAAAGATAATAAGTTTATTATGACCCTAAGTTCTTCAAATATGAATGGTTAATAATAAAAAAAAAAAAAAAAAAAAGAGAAATAGGAAATAAGTTCCCTTAAAGTCAAAGCATTTTCATTCTAGGGCACACTTGAAATTTTTGCTTAAGGATTTTAATTGATGCATGAGATTAGTAATGTGATTTCTTCATAAAACCTATCATTTGATTCCTTTCATGAGATCGATGTTATGCACTTTTGAGCCTTTCTTGTTTAATCATATGCGAATCTATTAGCTCATTTCTTCACATAACTTCTATTCGCATATACTTTGATGAGTGCTTGAACCCATAGGATCGGTGTGATTTAGAGAGTAATTCTTGTGAGGATTAGAGTTGAAACGAATTCACATTCCTAACACTAAGTTTGGGGGAGTCAATGTTGATACGCTTTTAGTATTGGGATTTAGACTTGTGAAGCGAAACTGATTTGCATGATAAATCCTTAAAGTGTTAAGATGATTGGATAAACTTATGTATGAGCTTCGATTATAAACTGAGAATAAACTGAAGCATGAGAAATTTTATTGATTTAAGTTTGTAGTTTTTGTATGCAGTATTGTTAATTGTCATTTTAGTTTTTCTTTAGTCGGATGTTTGTGGGTATCATCACTGAAAACTCTCACGAGACTTTAACTCGTCCACTAGAGCAACCTAAGGGTTTAAAGGCTTGTTGCATATGCTAAATGCAATCGTGACAATCCACGGAAGTGATTTAGGTTAGTATGTTTTAATTTTAGTTTTGCTAAAGGACTAGCAAAATGTAGGTTTGGGGGTATTTGATAAACACAATTTTTACCTATATTTTGTTACGTTTTTAATCATTTATTTTATGTTTTATTTTATTATTTTATCCAAAATAAATATATTTTGATCATTTTTAAGTTTATAATTATTTGAGAAGAATTTACAATTTTTTGGAATTTTTATGGATTTTTTATGAATTTAATTAGACAGGTGGATGTATAAAGAAAGAAATGTGGATCTGTATTGTAGAGCCCAGTCAAAGTCTACTGCCACGTAATCATCCACGTCATTGAACACTCAGCGTTGATCAGCCAATAACAGAACGCCACGTGGAAGGAATCTCATAATGCTTGACTGACACGCGTGCGTTGATCAGCCAATAACAGAACGCCACGTGGAATCGCACTCACATCTGTCCCCACTCACGCTGACCGGACTGACATGCGTGTACTGACGCACCAATGATGAGCTGACACGTGGCACTCTGTCTGAATTTATTTTCCTATAAATAGGGGGCATCCGGGACAGTTTTAACACACAATTCACACCATTTTTCTTTCACACATTTGCAGAGACAAATTTTGGAGGAGTTTCTCCTCGGTTTTTAGGATAGTTTTTATTTTTCTCTTCTTCTATTTTTCTGTATCAGTTTTAATTAATTTTTACAGTTTAATTTTACGATATTTTAGAGAGAGAAATATTATTTTCCTGTATAATATTTTCATCTCTATAATTGAAATATTATTACTGTAATTTTTATGCCTTTAATAATTAAATTTACGATAGTAAATTTAATTATGTGTGGCTAAATTTTTATCTGAAATTTTTAGTTATGCTACCATGATTATTTTGGATTAATTATTATAGAAAAGTTTGATATTATTTCATGTTCATTTTTCTTAATAGCTTTAATTATTAATAGGAGATGGATCAAATCACTATTTATAGTTGAAGTAAATATCTTTGAATTATGTTGTTAGACACATCATCTGCATCTAATTGTGCCATCTTGAACATGAATTTAAATTAATTACATGATCATTGTGTTAGTTTAAATGATTATAAAATTTCCTTATACTCATTCCAATTATTTAATTAACGGTCCGGATCAAAGAAGTTAATTATTTAATTGTAAGTGAAGGTTACCATGATCATTGGGATTTTCTAGCTTTAGTGGAAAAATCAATAATATCAACTTATGAACACATTAAATTTAACTACATAATCCAAAATATGATTGGTTAGCATACTAAAAATTCGCATTATTTATTTCATCTTTTTACTTAAAATTCCTCATTTACTTTTAGTTAATTTACTTGTTTGATTACTTAGTTACTTAATTATCATTCATTCACCAAAACATTTTTATTTATTTTATATTATGCTATTTTTGGAAATAAGTAAAGAATTTAAAAACCACTGCAATTCCTTGAGAGACGATCTTGGGAGTATACTTATCACTTATTACAAGTGATTCGTGCACTTGCGAGCTTTTTATAAATACAAAATTTGACTATCAAGTTTTTGTGCATCAGATAAAATATTTGATTGTAATCTAGCATAAATATTCACCGCTTAATCAGATGATACATGATGATAGAGTCACCAAGCTTGCAATGCCCATATGATAGGTAAAATATTCTCTCATGCATACATCCTTACACAATTGAGCACTACACTTAGTGTGAATCGTAACGAAAAGAAACTGTGCACATGTTGGTCGATCGATCGAGAGGATAGTTCGATCAATCGAGTATAGACCGACTTCAATCTAGCTGCTCTCGGGTTTGAAATTGCATGGTTAGATCGATCGAGGTTTTTGGATCGATCGATCGAGCATTGGCTAGATCGATCGAGATTTGGCTAGATCGATCAAGCCTATTTTTCAGTTCTACTACAACTCTTTTTTAATTGGGCCCATATCTTACTTTGACCCCATTTAATGTTAAAAGCAGAATCCTTATATGAATAGAATTATTGTGAATAGAATTGTTGTGAGAGTAGAGTCATTGTTTGAGTATAATTGTTGTGAAAGCAAAATCCTAGTATGAGTAGAATTGTTGTAAAAGCTAAATCCTGATAAGAGTAGAGTTGTACTTTATTATTAATTTTCTCTTAGGTTAAATTGGACTCTATATAAGCAACGTTTGTTTGTGCAAAATAATTACCCACACCGAAATAATATTTTCTACATCTATTGAAGATTTCAAAGAAAAATCTTATTCTCTTCATCTATTAATTTTAGGCACTTTCTTGTTTTTAATTGTTCAAACATATTGTGTGGTTATGTTTGAATAATTCATGTGCCTAATTATTTTTCATAATATTGAGCTTTACATGATCGTTTTAGAGTTTGCTAGCTGATTTATTTTTTACGTTATATGATATTGAATCTGCTAGTTAAGGTTTTTCATTGTTGAATCTGCTCTAGGACACACTTTGCACTTGTGTTATTTGTGCTAATGTTTCAGGTACTGAGGTGACGTGTTTGGTATTTCATGTGACTCGAAATTTTCGAAGTTGACGAGTTCGATTAATCTTGTGGGACTCAAGTAGATCGGAACGTTGGTCCGTATCCAAACACCTAGCTTGTAGAGGCTATGAAAGGAGCGACGGCTCGTAAGTAAATTACATGAGGGGATCTATCTGTGAAGGGTAGTCTATGACCTGTGGTTGTAATTGAGCATTGATTTTCATAGTGGATAGTTAGGTGGTCCGGTGAACCAGTGGTTTTCCTCTTAGGTCATTGGTGTGACCTAAGTTGTTTTCACCTAAAAATCTCGTGTGTTATTCTTTAATTCCACATTTTATTTTTATACGCGACTGCATGTCTGGCCGTTATGTTGATATTAAATAATTAATATCTGTTAAAATTGAAAATAATCTATTCACCCCTCTCTAGGTATATTTGATTCGTAACTAAAAACTTTCAATGAATAAAATTTATTCAATACCTTTAAAAAAAAAATCACACATCTTTTATATGTATTTTATGTCATATTTAAATGAAATATTACAATTTGAATTTGAATTTGTTTAGCTCCGTTTTTAAAATCTTAGGACCAATTACGCATAATTTAAAAGTAAGGAGAGTAAACTTTTTCATCTGAATGTATTTGACCAAAGAAAACATAATCACAAAATTTAGATATTTTCTATAGCTTTTCGAGTGAAAGACATCAGAAGTCTTTTAACTATAATAAAAGAATAAAAATTTACTATCTTTTGGGTGGTGTATTAAAGTTCAAAACTTCTAAAATTTTGAGAATTTTATTTACGTGATGCCATTTATTGCATGTCATGGATAAATTTTTAATATTTTTAAAAATTTTGGACTTTTAATACTCTTTTAATAGTTATTATTATTAAATTTTTAGTAACTTTATGCTCTTTATTCATAGTTAGCTGATTTTTGATTCCTTTTTTCTTTTTGAATACATGCAACAGAGCACATATGTGTCAAATTTTTTTTCCTAAGCATTTGAAAGTTTCCTTTGGTTAATTACACGTATATTGATTCATTTCACATTTTTTTTTTTTTAAGATATCCACATACAAAAATGTAGTTTTGAAATTCAAATGATAATTATTTACTCATTTAAATATAAAAGGTAAATAAATATGATAATATGGTTGATGCAATATAGTCTACTTGTTAAAAAACTCATTTGGGGCACGAGATTGGGACACGAGATTAATATGGTTGATAATATGAAAAACTCATTTGGGGCACGAGATTGGGACGTTGAAAATAATAATTAACCGCACTACATTAAAAGAAACTTAATGGAAACTACTTACCGATGATAATTTGAAAATGATTAGAATTCTATTATTAAATAAAAATAGAATTCTAAAAGGAATTGGGTATTTATAAACAAACAGATACTATAGACAAGGCCAATAATATTAAAATGTAATGAACAGATGCCAATATTTATTTAGCTCATATTTAATCTCATATTTTATATCATTTTTTATTTGAAAGAAACATAATATATTAATAATTTTTTTTTTAAAATAATGTCTTTGACTTTGAATCTTTTTGCTTACTCATCATACCATAATGAGATTTATCATCATGAGATTGATCAAGACCTTGAAAGGGCTCTTGAGGTGTCTTTTAGTGATGAAGATAATTTCAGGCCTGTTTCTCATAATTTGTCTACAATTGATGAGATTTTGAAGAAGCTTGATATTGGAAGCTTGTGTAGTAGTGTGACAAAGAACACGTGCAGTATATGTTTGGAAGAGCTATTATGTGAAGGAATAAATGTGGAGAATAATCATAATGTTGTTTCAACACCTTGTTCGCATGTTTATCACAAGGACTGTATTGTTCGTTGGTTGGAGACTAGTGGCTTGTGCCGTTTTGCTATACTTTAATGTGGGCTGAAGCTAAATTCCAAAGACCTCTCAAGAAAAAGATACATGCAAACGTGCGTGATTGACCATAATTGATTTTAGCAAAATTAGTTGTGAGATATTAGTTGTTTTTTTCTCGGTTGTGCATTGATATGTGTTTAATTAGTGAGACATATGTAAACATTTGGGTTGTATGATCTTAATTAACTTTGCTATGAAGCTTTATTAATTGCAGTTAATTTTGGTTAATTCATATTGTAATTAATTTTTTTTTAGCGAAAATATTTTGTTACTGTATTATCTATTAAGGAAGATAATGAAATTTTGTTACCATTTGTTAATTAATCTTTGTCTTCTCTATTTTGTTTCTTTCCAGCTTTTTCTATTGTTTTGGAAAGGCATTGACCGCATAAATAAACTAAACATGTAAGAATTGAAATACCTTGTTACATATTGCTTTTCAAACATAATTTGAAGAAAAATATATATTGGATATAGGTGTCCATAAAAAATATTGGTGTCATAATTTATCAGTTAAATTATGATATTCACTTCTAAAATATTCTACACACAAAAATCTATACGTATTTCTAGAAAATTAAAGAATGACGTGAATAAAACAAAAATCTGTGAAACACATTGGAAAATCTCACAAAATAAGGAAAAAATCTGTAATGTACATGTTTTGTACTTTAAGGGAGACTATAATGTTTGTCCTTTAAAAAAATTAAAAAATTATTTAAAATAATATCCCTAAAATTTATAATAATAAAAATAACACTCTTATTTTAAATTAAAGGGAGATAAATTAGTAATTTTTATTATTATAAATTTTAGGGTTGTTAGTTTGGCATGTTTTAAAAAAAATTAACAATCATATATATAGTATTAGAAAAATGCACTTGCTTGGCACATGTTAAATTTTACTTTTATTTTTATTTATTTTTTTATAATTTTGTGTAATATTAAAATATATATTTATTAATTTTTTTAATAAATAAAATACTAAAAAATTAACAACTACTTATTTTTAAAAAAAAAAATCCTTATTATTAGGCACAATAACATATAGACCCGTTTTTAGACGCTCAAGCTTAAAAAATTAGGAAAAGAATTAACCATCATAAATTAAATATTATCTAGAGCATGAAACAATTTGCAATAAAAATGTAGAAGGGGTAAGTTTCATTTATAAAACAACTAATGTTCATGTAACATGAAAATTAAACTCTTATAATAGAAAAAAAAATTATAATATATTTTAATAATTAATTATGACTAAATAAATAAAATTAATAATAGTGATAAGTTTTTAAATTAAATATAAATATTTTTTCCAATTTTTTTATTTAATTTTAATACTTTTATTATTTTGAAAATAAATATGTATTTTTGCTTATTTTTTGCTTATTTTTGCTTATTTAAATAAAATTTATAATGATAAAAATAGCACTCTTACTTTGAATTAAAGGGAAATAAATTAATATTAAGAGCACAATTTTTGTTATTACAAATTTTAAGGGTGTTAGTTTTTCATTTTTTTAAAAAAATTAACAATCATATATATAGTACTAGAAAAATGCACTTGCTTGGCACATGTGAAATTTTACTTTTACTTTTTTTTTTTTTTTAATAATTTTGTGCAATATTAAAATATATATATTTTAATTTGTTTAATAAATAAAGTACTAAAAATTTAACAACTACTTATTTATGAAAAAAAAATCCTTATTATTAGGCACAATAACATATAGACCTGTTTTTACACGCTCAAGCTTAAAAAAATTAGAAAAAGAATTAACTATCACAAATTAAATATTATCTAGAGCATGAAACAATTTGCAATAAAAATGTAGAAGGGGCAAGTTTCAATTATAAAATAACTAATGTGCATGTAACATGAAAATTAAACTCTTATAATAGAAAAAAAAAATTATAATATATTTTAATAATTACTTATGACTAAATAAATAAAATTAATAATAGTGATAAGTTTTTAAATTAAATATAAATATTTTTTCCAATTTTTTTATTTAATTTTAATACTTTTATTATTTTGAAAATAAATATGTATTTTTGCTTATTTAATACATCTAATATAAATTAAATTAAACTATAAATAAAAATTTATAAACTTATTTTTTATCTTTCAATTTTTTTCTTTATTTATTTAGTGATTTTTTTAAACCATTATTTTAAGGAAAAAAATTTAATTCAAAAGTATATTATGTATTTAGGTTACATAGGACTTATTGTAAAAAAAAAAAAAAACAAAACAATAACTAAAATTCTTATAATATTTTATGTTAAATAATAACATTAATAATAATGAGAATTTTTATAATTAAATTTAAAAGAATTTGTCAAAAATTTTCATTAATTACGAGTAGTACCATTATTTTAAAATAAATATGAAATTTAGGTTATCTATAACTTCTATTATAGAAATTATATTATAAATAAAATTTTTATAATTTTATCTTTCAAATATTTTTCTTTCTTTATTTCTTGAATTATATACTATCATGACCCTATATTTATTAAAAATAAGGTACGATTCTCTCCACTTAATTCTTTTTTACATACTGTGATAGAAATGTCCTCAATTTTATTGACAAATTGTGATGAATTTCAATTATATACTTGTTCAACTAGACTTTTTAGAATTTGACGGCTATTTAATTGGCAGAATTTTAATGGATTAGTGACTCTACTCATTGAAACAGAAATAAAAGCATGTCAATTGAATTGGATGATTATCTAACTAGTCGGATTTGAATCGACCTGTGACTTCACTTGTTGGAACAGAGTAAAAAACATGTTCAATTAGTCGAATTTTGATCGACTTGTTACCTCACTTATTAAAATTGACTTGAAAATATGTTTATTTGACTGAATTTTAATCAACGACCCCATCCTCCAAAATCAAATTGAACACGTGTTTGATCCCAAGTTGGCTAACTTTATTAGACATATAATATCGGCAATGAATCTCACATATAGCTTCTATCAAACAATTTTTGGTCAATCTTGCTGGATTTCGATCCCTCGAATTTGCTATATCAATCTTGTTGAATCTAGTAGCCGTTTACCATTTTAACACGAGTCAATAAATCCAAAGCAATTGAACGCTTCTTTATCAGGATAAAAAAAAAACTCATGGTAATGCTAATGACATGTTAAAGTCATATCTCCACTGCTTTACTCCCTCAAATCTCAATTCAGTTAAGAAAACTGAAAACTCATTAAAATCTATTTCCCTTTTTATGTTTTTGGAGGATAACCTAGTTAAGCATTTAGATAAACAATTAATGGATATTACAAAAACCAATGAAGTAAAAAGCTTATCCAATTTAATCTTTATGTGATGTAAAAACTAAAAGAAGCAGAAGTTGACAAACCCAACAGTTGGTTGCCTTCGTTTAGACTAATATTAGCAACATCACTTATCAATTAATTAAACCCAACTCCGAAACGTCCATGTGATAGCAAGCAAGCAAACAAACAAAGCCTGCCCTTCTTTACAATCTCTCAGAACCTCCATCTAATTTCTTCTTCACTCTTATGTTTAGTAAAAATATCACTGTGTTGTTAGTTATCTTATTATTGTATTTCGATTCCTCTCAAGTTATGTTTTGCTACTATAAGCATCGAAAGTATTCTTATTATAATTTGTAATTATCTCAAGTTTGTGTTATATTGCAAAACATGAAATTATGTTTTTCTTTTAAAAATTCTCGCCCCACAGATGGGAGAAGAGAAAGAAAGATTAATAATACTTTTATTGTTGGTTTCTAAACCATCTATGAACACATATGGCTGAGAGATATAGTGGGAAAGAGAAAGAGATGGTCACTGAAGAAAATGATGATGAGATTGCAGTGAAGAAAGACGGTGCAATTTTCGACGGCGCCTAATTTTTCTTCGTCATCGCCTGAGGAGAAGCAATGGCTGTCATCGTCGTTGCTGCTGTTGTTAATCAGTGAATGGAGAGAGAGAGATGGACAGAGGGGGAGGCATAGCCGTGAAAGGGGAAAGCATAATAGTAAGTATCAGTGAGGGTCAAAAATTAAATTTTTTTTTTGGTTTTCCATTATTTTAAAAGAAAAATAAAAAATTAATTTAAATGTAGACTCCTTGCCTTGGAGTGGTGATTGCGAAAACTCACCTCTTAATATTTTTGATATGATTCTAATACTATGTCTTTCAATCTTGTAGTGTGATTTTGTTGTTAATTTTTGTGGCTCAATAAATTTATCAGCTCGTCTTTAAGCAAGTGAATCTGGATGTTTATTTTGGGAAAAGGGATTAGGGTTTGTTCATCATTGCTTTTCTTGGATAATTCGTTCTACCCTGATCTTTAGAGTGTTCGATGTTTCAGCTTCTCCTCGTTTTGCATTTGCAGCAGCATCATTGTTCTTGAGCACCTCTTTTTTCCTAAATCTGCACTCCAAGTCTAATTGTAGCTTGTGAACCCAATCACAGGCGCTCGACGTTTCAGTTTCACCTAGAGTACAACTAAATATTGATTGGTTCTTACTTTGGATCACCAAATGATTAACTACGATCTCATGCCAACTAAACTTATCTATTGCGACCTGTAATTGTTTTAATGTTTTCATTGTTGCAGTTCTCCGTCTGATTTTTTGGGAACATAATTTAATCATTCCCAAATAGGTCTATAAAAGGGAGCATCAATGGTTAGGTTTCACCATCAGAAAACTCATCAAGAAAAGGAAAAAGAAATGAGTGCGAATCATCTATAGACACAAAGTTTTAAACAGGAATTCTACTCCACAATTGATCACTGATGAAGAACTTGGAGGACTTGTTGAGAAAACCAAAAACCTCACTTGTCTTTTGCCTGAAATACAATTAGACGAGGATCCTAAGGATGACAAGATCTTTACTTCTTTAAAATTGACTGGGAAGGTGATATCATGATCAATTATCAAGAAGTACCAGGTCATTAGTGCTACTAAGAGGGCATGGAATATAAAGGGTGATGTTTTAGTGTCAGTAATGGATTTTCATAAAAACATCTTCTCTTTCCCTTTTATCATGGCAGGTGATAGAGATTATGTCTTGAAACAAAGGATATGACACATCAACAGATCCTTACTGGTCATAAAAGAATGGGATAACAACCTTACAATTCATGAATTAGAGTTCAACACAACTTGTTTTTGGGTTCAGGCTCATTGTCTTCACTTTGCTAGAATGAAGTCTTTAAATATTGATAAATTAGCTAGTGTGGTGGGAAAACTAGTTCATAAAGAAATAGAGGATGAGGAATTGTTTCAAACTTGAAAATACCTTAGATTTCAAGTGGAGGTTAATGTCCATGAACATTTGGTTGCTGGGTGTTTAATACCAAGAAGACATATTCATTCATCAAATGATAAGTTATAGTTGGAATTCAGGTATTAAAGACTGCCAGACTTTTGTTTTAAATGTGGGATTATGGACCCTTTCAGACAGGAATGTGATTCAGAGTCCGCAATCACTTATAAGGTCAATAATGATATTTTTTCTCCTGTTTATGGTGAATGGCTGAAAGCAAGTTTTAACCAATCTACACCAATCTGCACCTTTAAATCAATTATGTTTCATCAACAATTCTAAAGTTCAAGAACAACACAATAAATCACTTCTAGGAAATCTTGCTCATGAATTCTGGCAATAGCTGCATCAAAACTCTAGGCCTATATGCCTACATTTATGAGAGAAACTGATCGTGATAATTACTCTTCACATTCAGTAAATGAACAAGAAAATTTCTTTGTCAAAGCTGGTAGATTACATAGGGAGGTACAAGACCTCCTCCAGATGACTCAAGAACTGGATCTCATTCGTTTTGCAGCTTTTTATGAAGAATGGTACAATGCTGGTAAGCTCAATAAATTGGACATAAATTGAAGATGTAAAATGATTGCTCAAGCAATCGGCTTTCGCATAGACTTTAACATGGAGGATTTACCGAGATAGCTTTCAACAACTCAAGTTTCCAACTTGCGGAATTTGTTCACAGAGTAGTGATTTATCAAGCACCAGATCATGTCTCTCAATTTACTTTTGCTATATTTCAGTACCAAATCATGCAGCATAGAGAGGACACAAGCTTACCAACAATTGGAGGAGGATACATGGTTAGTAACATTTCACCTGAAGTATCAATAAGAAGGAACATTGGGAAAACTACAGCGGGAAGGGTCATCAAGCAATAGAGGCAAAGCAAAGAGAAAGGAGGCAGAGTCCAAACATTGTGCCAAAAAGAAATTGAATTTAAGCAGCCCTAACTTGAATATATATTCTGATTCAATTATCTATTTAAATGACTTAATCTCTCTTGGCACAACTAACTTGATGGTGGTGAGAGTCAAAACAATAATATTGGTGGGAGTCAATGCAACAAAGTAGTTTTTTTTTTTTTGTGTGTGGTCTTGAAGGCAAAGCTACTTCTGCGGGTGGGGAGGCGACCCTTAACGTGCCCCCCAATCAGCCAAGAAGATTTTAAGCTGGAATGGCAGAGGTCTTGTTTGACCTCGTGCCAAAGGAGCTCTGCGCTACCTGATTTGAAAACATAAACCAGATATTCTTTAGCTTATGGAGACTAAGTCTCAGGAGGTTCAAGCTCATAATTTACAAGTAGCTTTAGTAGACTATGACACTTGCATTATCATCTCTGCATCAGGACTAAAGGGTGGCTATTGTCTATTTTGGAAGGAAAATGTTTTTTTTTCCAGTTATTACAGTGAGAGCCTCTTATGTAATTGCATAACTCAGTTCTGCTTTTGATAATAATGAAAAAACTAATATTGTCTGTGTGTATATTCCCCCTACCATAATGAGAAACACAGAACTTGGATGAAATTTATCGGATCATATTGACCAAATGCATGAAAACTAGTGTGTGATAGGAGATCTAAATGATGTTACACAAAAGTTTGAAAAATCTGGTGGCTTACCTTCTTTATTCACCCCACTAATGCTTTAACAAATTCATGGAAAATAAGGGTGCTGTGGGCTTAAGAAGTACATGATGCAAATACACTTGGTGCAATAGACAAGATATTGAACAGAGGATTTTAAAAAGATTAGATAGAGTAATCTCTTCTTCACAATGGTTGAATTGCTACTCGAAAGCTCTGGTTACAAATTTACCAACTCACACATCATATCACAATCCCATTCTTCTAAATCTGTATGGTATTAAAGAACCTTTTATGAAACGTCCATTTAGATTTTATGAGATGTGGACTTTAGACACTGATTGTGAAAGGTTAATTGTAGAGACATGGGAGTCAGGTAATGGACTTCAAAAGGACATTAGCATTAAACTCAAACACTTGGCTAACAAATTTCTATAATGGAATCAATCTCATTTTCAGTTTATTCCTTAAAGAATCAAAAGATTTGAAGCCTAGTTACAGGATATTCAATTTGGTGTGCGAACAGTTAATATTCAAGAGAAGGAAAAAATGATTTGCACCCTGTTGGAGGAACAATATACTAGATGACATTCAATGTGGAAGCAAAAGTTTATAGAGTTGTGGAGAAAAGATGGAGATAGAAATACTAAATTCTTTCATACTTCTACCTTGCTCAAAAGGAAATCAAATTTCATCCCTTCTTTAAAATTATCATATGGTAGGACTTCTTGGGATAGGAAAGAGATAGGAGGAGAATTTTTAATTATTTCATAAGTTATTCTATTCAGACACTCCCATTGTCAACTCAGAGCTGAATGATCTATTCTCAATGGTGATAAGTGAGGATGATAATATAAAGCTCGTCAGCATTCCCAATCCGATTGAAATTAAAATAGCTCTATGGAAGATGGGGGAATATAAATCACCAGGTCCAGATAGATTCCCTGCAAGTTTTTATAAGAAATACTGGAACATTGTGGGAAAGACAATCATTTCTAAAATCCAACAGTTTTTCATTAAGGGTATTATAAAAAATAATTAGAACCACACTTTTATTACATTAATACCAAAGGTCTCAAAAGCTGATGGTTGTAAGGATTTCAGACCGATTAGCCTCTGTAACGTAAGCTATAAGATCATTTCAAGACTTCTAGTGAACAGACTGCAGCCTATCTTACAAAAGCACATTTCTCCCTTTCAAGTAGCCTTTCTCCCTGACAGATGGATAGCAGAAAATACCATTTTGGCACAAGTAGCACATACAATTTCCAAGAAACATCAGGAAAAGGAGGACTAATGTGTGTCAAACTAGACATGGAAAAAGGCTTATGACAGAGTGGAATGAAATTTTCTCTTGAAAATCATGGAACTCTAGGATTTTTCAAGAAAATTCAAGTAACTAATATCAGAGTGTATTTCCACTACCTCTTTTTCAATACTCTTAAATGGCTTACATTTGGTAATTTCAGACCTTCAAGAGGACTTAGACAAGGTGATCCTCTATCATCATATCTCTTTATCATTATATCAGAATGTTTTTCAAGAATGATTATTAATGCAGAGAGCATAGGATTCCTCCATGGTATTAAAATAGCTAGAGGTGCACTACCCATTTCTCATCTGATGTATGCTAATGATGTGGTTCTATTTCTTCGAGGAAAACTAGCTAAAACTCAAATAATAAAGAACATCTTGAGGAAATATGGGAGCTAGTCAAGACAAAAGGTTAATCTCAATAAATCGGTCATATTTTTTTCAAAAAATATGGACCAAAATGTTCAATTTGAAATCTGCCTAAAACTTCAACTAGAACAAGCTTTGGGAAGCATCAAATATTTAGGCAACTCTCTCCCACTCAGCAGGTTCAAAAAGGAAAATTTCTAGTTTATCAAACAAAAACTTAAATCCAAACTACATAGCTAGAAATCTAAACTCCTATCTAAAGTGATTTATGTCTTGTTCAATGTTATTAATATTTTTGCTTATAATTAATATTGATCATGTTAATTTATAAGCATTAGAGAATAAATTAGAATTAAGTATTAGAAATATCATCTTTGCTTAATTTAGAAATTTTGAACAAGAACCTAATCGAAGTACATTGATTTGTCTTAGATTAGGTGGTTAATTTGGTTTTCTAAGAGTTTATGCTAATTGATTAATTAATGTCTCAGATCAAAGAGGTTAATTAATGAATTAAGAGAGATTCTCTACTGATTTGGGAATTTCTAAAGTTTATTAGGAAAAATCAATAAATCTAACTTTTCGTGCTTAATTGTAAAACTCCCATAAAATATTCTATCTGCGATTGGATAGCTAGCTATTTTCTCACGCTTTTCCATCATATAACTTCGGCTAATCTTTTTGCTTGTTTATTTTAATTCTTATAAAACTTTTACAATTTTAACATTTGTCCAATTAACAAACTTTTTTAGAGTGTTTAGGATTTACTTTTGCAAACAATTTTTAGGAAACAATTGACACGTTTTAAAAATCACCGCAATTTCTTGAGAGATTGACCTCAAAGTTGCTTATCACTTGTTACGAGTGATTCATACACTTGTGAGTATTATAATTTGCACATCAAACATGAATTGGCAAAGACAGTTGACAACAAAATAGATCTCAAGCCTAGTAAGTGTGAGATATTGTAAGGCGCCTACAACACTTATTTCAATCTAAGATACTTTATCCTATACATGATATGATGAATAATACTTACTATCCAGTAGAGGTATAAAATAAGTTAAAGCTACCTCAATTTATTTCTAGCTTATTTCAATTAATCTAAATTTATATGAGCCAAATTTAGCTACGTTTACTTTTAAATGAGTTAGACTAAATAACTTATGAGAATACTCATTTTTTATTCTATAAATAAAATAAAATAAAATATTTATAATTGGTAGCGATATTACCACAACTCAAATTGTTATTCCCACAATAATAATATATTAATAACAATTTTATCCAATAGTAATGGCACTAAGTTGTAATTCATGATAAGATGGGTAAAATTATTATGACAATATCATTATTCATATAATTTATTTTAATATAAATATTAATATAAAGTTACATTTTTATTATATTTTTATAAATACTTCTCATTAGTTGGATTAACTTGACTTTTTCAACTCATACGCTCATTTTATCAACCTTCAATAAACTATACTACACTTTAGTGCTCATTTGACACAACTAATTTCAAATAATTACTATATTTTTTAAGAGTAGTGTTATAGACATCACGTTGTGGTATGCATCAAATAACATGTCAATTATTAATTAGATATAAAGTTAGAAATGTGGGATAAAAAAAGTGATTGTGAAATAATTTATTAATAAAAGGTCAATTAAATTGTATCATATGAATTATAGTATGCATTAAGTTGTGATAAAAAATATTTTTGATTTTCGAATAATATTTAATATATTTTCCTTTTGTTAAGAATATTAGGATAAAGTTGTGATTAAGGTACTACTAATTCTATCTTTACATTTTTTAGACTGATTTATTCTTACTTTTTACTTTATGTGGTCACGAGTAGTATGATAATTTTTTTGTTGTTATATAAATTAATATTTTAAGTACTTTCTATTAATATGTTTGACAATTGGCCTCTTATTACAATTAACTAATTTATCATTAAATGAAAATCAATAAAAAAGCATTATTATAAAAGTGAGTTTGCTTACCAAACAAGCTAGAAATAAATTAAGCTTGCACTAAATAAATGATGAATTGAAATTGTCAATTCATTATTTGCACTAGTAAGTGCTGCTTATATACATATGTGGTCGTACACAATAAGCTAACAAACTAACTCCTAAGAAATTACAATTATGCCCTTAATTAAGTAATATCTCTGTTAGTCCCCCTTAAATGGATAGACGTGGCAAGGCCATCAATTTGGCTCTAAGATTTTGAAAGGACACAGTACCAAGGGGTTTAGTTAGCTAATCAACCAACAAATCTTGAAAGGACATATTAGCAATGTGCAGCACTCCATTCATGACGTGATCATGCAAGAAGTGATGATCAAGCTCAATATGCTTAGTACGAGCATAAAAATTAGATTCTAAGCTAAATACTTAGCACTCAAATTTTCATAGAGAAGAAAAGACTTGGTGGACATAGAGATATGTAGTTCTAAGAGAAGAGATTTAAGTAGCAAAATTTTAGTGGTAGTTAAGGCCAATGCATGATACCCAGACTCAATAGAGAACCTCACCACAACCTTCTGTTTAGAACACTTCCAAGAAATCAGATTGTCTCCAAAGAAGACACAAAAAGCACCGGTGCTCTTTCTATCATTTGTGCAACTACCCTAGTTCGCATCACTGAAAGCCACCAAGTTCGTGGTTGTGGAAGGAGTCATAAGGAGACCATGATTGATGCAGCAATTAGTGCCATAAATTAAGGCAAATAATAAATACTGGCATAGACCAGCACAGATAGTGTTCACCTAAAAACCTACCCAAAGATATACAATGACTTTGGGAGATTTGCTGAAGAATTTAAGTTTTTATTTTGTTTTTGTTCTTATTTAATTTTCATTATAAATACATGTAAGCTGAAGTTCTCAGCATCATCCAATTTTAAATCAATTCCAATATTACCTTAGAACTTCTCTATAAGAATTCTATCAATTTCTTTCTTTTGAGACGTAAGTTAGAACGAATCTAGCAATCCGCTACATCAAGTGGTATCAGAGCCTTCCTCTGTATCAGGCGGAGCTTTCCTGATTATCATCATCCTTCAACACCATCCCTGCATCATCTAAATCATTCCTATCTCCATCTTCAATCACTCCATTTGTTCCAAAAAAAAATCCAAATATCATTAAGACTATATTACCACCTACATACGTATCAAACACCCAAAAAAAAAATCCTTATAGCAAGTGCTCCATCATATTGAGAAGTTGCTGCCATCACAAAAGAAATTTCTATCACAAATATTTCAGTGTTTTCATATCCTATCTTCTTCGTAAAAAAAAAAAAAAAAAAAAGAGCAGAGCAGAGCGGAGAAGCTTAAAGACGTGAAGAAGTGAAGAAGAGAAGAAGTGAAGAATTGAAAACTAAATAAGCGTGGGAAGAGAAAAGGAAAGAAAGAGAAGGAAAAAGGAAAAAAGGAAAAAGAGAAAAAGAAAAAGGGAAAAGAAAAAGAAAAGAATAAAAAAAAAAGAGGAAGAAGAAGTTGTCGGCAAAAAAAAGAAAGAAAACAAGTGTTGGCAAAAAAAAAAAAAAAAAAGAGGGTAAAAAAAAATGAAAGGTTGATATTTTTTTTTTCTATCATTGTTAAAAAAAAATGTCTGATAATGAGTCTATATGTCAAGCTCCAATAGTAGAGACATATGCAGCAAAAGAGTCAGTAGATGCTCTTGCTAAACAAATACAAAATTTAGAAACATTATTTGAAAGACGTTTTCAAGCTTTGGAAGCAATTTTGACTCAACGTCTTGGACCAAACATCAATAATGAACTTCCAGTTCGTAGACCAGATGAAGTCAATCTACAGGGACATGATAATTTTTGAGGTAATTGTAGGAAGCTCAGAAATAACATTATTCTAGATGAGGACTCTAGTGATGATGATGAGTTACCAGTTCCACTAGAAGATAACCATGGACCTCGACAAAATGACTATCACATGAAGATAGAGATACCGCAGATCGATGGTTTGTTTGTAATTGAAGAATTCCTTGATTGGTTAGCTGAAGTAGAAAAATTCTTTGACTATTAGGGAACTGAAGAATACATGAAGGTCAAATTGGTGGCCTACTGACTTAAAGGAGGTGCATTAGCTTAGTGGGACAAATTGCAAATGACACGCATTCGGCTAAACAAAGACAAGGTTTGAAGTTGGCGACGAATGAAAAAGTTTATGATTGAACATTTTCTACCTCCAGATTATGAGCAAACACTTTTCATTCGTTATCAACATTGTCGCAAGGATACCGCACCGTGTAAGATTATGTTACTGAATTTCACAAGCTTACCCGTGAATCTGAAAATCAAAGAATTTCAAGATTCATTGATGGTTTGCGTACCAACATACAAGATGAGGTCTACAAGCAATCTCATAATACACTTGCTAATGCTATTCAACTTGCCTTAAAAATAGAGGCACAACTCAATAGAAGAGTAGCACGTGGCTCTATATCTTCACAGTCTTCAGCATTTGTACCAAGATCCTTACCAAATAAGGGAAAGATAGTAGAAGGAGCACGTGATTATGTACAAAGGCCTAAACCACCCACTGATCAACTAGTTACACGTCCGTAACGAGAACCAACTATTAACCAAGCTTCTTCTAGCAACCCTTACGCGGTACCTAGAGGAAAGAAGTGTTACCGATGTGGGCAAATAGGGCACAACTCTCACTAATGCTGTCAAAATAGGCCAGTTAACTTAACCATTCATGATGATGACTTTGAAGGAGATGAAGATTACCGTGAAGAAGACTTTGCAAAACAAGAAGAAGAAGATCCAGAAAGCATTAT
Source organism: Elaeagnus macrophylla (assembly GCA_029378325.1). Classification (NCBI taxonomy): domain Eukaryota; kingdom Viridiplantae; phylum Streptophyta; class Magnoliopsida; order Rosales; family Elaeagnaceae; genus Elaeagnus; species Elaeagnus macrophylla. The sequence continues at coordinate 12,776,428 of CM055645.1, read as the reverse complement.
TCATGAGGATGAAGGAGTATCCTTAGTAATAAGAAGGTTAATGTATACCCCAATGAAAGAAGAAGACCACAACGACACAACATCTTCAAAACAAGGTGTACAGTTAATCAACGAGTGTGTGATCTCATCATTGATAGCGGTAGCAGTGAGAACATTGTTTCCAAAACCATGGTTGACAAGCTACAATTGAAGACACACAAACATCCATCTCCATACCGTATTGGATGGATTAAAGATGTTGGTGAAACAAGGGTAACAGAACAATGCCTTATTCCTTTTTCAATTGGAAAATATAAGGATGAGATTTTGTGTGAGGCTGTTAACATGGATGTCTGTCACATGCTACCCGAAAGACCATGGCAGTTCGATCAAAAAACAATGCATGATGGTAGGAAGAACTATTACACCTTTTATAAAGATCAAGTAAAATTCACCTTGGCACCAATGAAACAACAACACTACCCAACAAGCTTGGAGAAAAAAACCCTCCTTTTGGTTCCAAAAGAAAAAGTTGTTCTACAACAACTGCTTGATCAAACTCAACACCTCTTATTTGAATTTAGAGATGTTGTCCCAGAAGAATTACCTACAGGTTTGCTACCCCTTCGATACATTTAGCATCATATTGACCTTGTTCCAGGTGCTAGTCTGCCAAATTTGTCTCATTATCGCATGAGCCCTAAAGAATATGAGACTTTGTAGTCTCAAGTTGAAGAACTTCTTCAGAAAGGAATGATTCGAGAAAGCATAAGCCCTTGTGCTGTACCGGCTCTTTTGACACCGAAGAAAGATGAAAGTTGGATAATGTGTGTGGATAGTCAAGCCATCAATAAAATTACAGTACGTTATCATTTTTCGATTCCTCGGTTAGACGATATGCTTGATAGGTTGGTAGGATCAAAGGTGTTCTCCAAGATTGATCTTCGAAGTGGATACCATCAAATTTGTATCCGACCTGGTGATGAATGGAAGACAGCTTTCAAGACTTATGAAGGACTTTATGAATGGTTAGTTATGCCTTTTGGACTATCAAATGCACTGAGTACTTTCATGAGACTGATGAACCAGGTATTCCAACCATTCATTGGAAAGTTTGTTGTTGTTTATTTTGACGACATTCTAATTTATAGTCGAAGTGAGGAAGAACACTTACAACATATTCATGAAGTTTTCAACGCATTGAGGGTGAACAAGTTGTATGCAAATATAAAGAAATGCAGCTTTATGGCCGACTCTCTCATTTTCTTGGGCTTTGTCATAAGCTCCAAGGGAATAAAAGTTGATCAGGAAAAAGTGAAAGCCATTAAAGATTGGCCAACGCCAAAGACAATTACAGAAGTGAGAAGTTTTCATGGCCTAGCAACATTTTACAGACGATTTGTGAAAAATTTTAGTACTATTGTTGCACCTCTTACTGACTATTTGAAGCAATAATAACTTGTTTGGACAGATCAAGCCGAGAAAAGTTTCACAACCCTAAAAGAGAAATTGACAAATGCACCAGTCTTGGCACTTCCAAATTTTGAGAAGATCTTTGAAGTTGATTGTGATGCCTCTGGGGTAGGAATTGGAACTGTTTTGTCTCAAGAAATGAAACCAATAGCATTTTTTAGTGAAAAACTCAATGAACTAAGACAGAAATGGTCAACCTATGAACAAGAGTTCAAACATTACAACAGTGGGAGCCATACTTAGTACAAAATGAGTTCATCCTTAATACAGATCATCAAGCTCTCAAGCACCTCAACAACTTCTCAAAATTGAATCGTATGCATGCTCGATGGATTGCCTATATTAAAAAGTTCATCTTTTCACTTCGACACATGTCAGGCCAATTGAACAAAGTTGCTGATACTTTGAGTCGTCGAGTTATGATACTAACTTCTGTTAGGGGTGAAATAATTGGTTTTGATTACTTGAAAGATTTATTTGTAGATGATGAAGATTTCAAAGAAGAATGGCACAACTGTAGCAATGGAGTTATAAGCAAACATCAAATTCATGATGGTTTTCTATTCTATGAGAGTCATTTGTGTATTCCTCGAGGTTCGCTTAGGGAACACATCATCAGGGAGCTACATGATGGAGGATTGGGAGGACATATGGGTCGAGATAAAACCATCTCCTTGGTAGAGACTCGATATTTTTGGCCACATCTCAGAAGAGACGTTGAGAAGTTTGTAAAACGCTGTTATACTTGCCAAACTGTAAAGGGACAAGTCCAGAACACAGGCCTTTACATACCTCTACCAATTCCTGATGCTCCTTGTGAAGATTTATCCATGGATTTTGTTTTGGGACTGCCAAGAACACAAAGAGGTTCAGATTCTATTTTTGTTGTGGTTGATCGCTTTTCCAAAATGGCTCATTTTATTCCTTGCAAGAAGACATCTGATGCTATGCATATTGCTCAATTGTTTTTTCGAGAAGTCGTTCGTTTACTTGGTTTGCCCAAGACAATTGTCTCTGATCGTGACAACAAATTTCTTAGTCACTTTTGGCGAACTTTATGGAAGAGACTTGATACATCATTGCATTGTAGTAGCACATGTCATCCACAAACAAATGGTCAAACAGAGGTCACAAATCGATCTTTGGGTAACATCCTCCAGTGTTTGGTTCAAGAAAATTCAAGACAGTGGGAGAATGTCTTACCTCAAGCAGAGTTTGCTTACAACAATGTACCAAATCGATCTAGTGGCAAATCTCCTTTTGAGATTGTTTATATACGTCCTCCATTGCATAGTTTGGATCTGGTTCCTTTGCCTAAAATTCCAGGAATGAACATTGTTGCTGATCACATGATAGATAAGGTAACTAATATTCATGGGGATGTCAAGAGAAAATTACAAGAGTCTACTACAAAGTACAAACTTGCTGCTGCTAAACATAAGCGATATAAGTCATTCAATGAAGGAGATTTCGTGATCGTTTATCTGCGTAAAGAACAAGTTCCAGTTGGAGAGTATAGCAAACTCAAACAAAAGAAGATCGGACCATTTCACATTCTTCAAAAGATCAATGATAATGTCTATGTGGTCGATCTCCCTGATGCTATTGCAATTTCCAAGACATTCAACATCCAAGATCTACATGAGTATCATGGACCTGACCTATTGCCATAGTCAACTCGAGGACGAGCTTTTTTTCAAAGTAGGGGAGAACTGATGTAGCAATTAGTGCAACAATTAGTGCCATAAATTAAGGCAAATAATAAATGCTGGCACAGACCAGCACAAAAAGTCTTCACCTAAAAACCTACCCAAAGATATACAATGACTTTGGGAGATTTGCTGAAGAATTTAAGTTTTTATTTTGTTTTTTTTCTTGTTTAATTTACATTATAAATACTTGTAAGCTGAAGTTCTCAGTATCATCCAATTTTAAATCAATTCCAATATTACCTTAGAACTTCTCTTTGAGAATTCTATTAATTTCTCTCTTTTGAGATGTAAGTTAGAACGAATCTAGCAATCTGCTGCGTCAATGATGCAATGTGCCACAAAGATAGCATAACAAACGTTTGTCAGCTAACCAATGATAGTCTGTAGGCTGGGACATTGATGAACACTATTTTGGACCTATTATATGTTAGTTTTAAGTATTTATTTCATGATTTATTTCGGTATTACTTTGATTTGGAGGGTATTTTTATATTTTGTAGGTTCAAGCAATGTAACCCTTACATTGTATTCTATTTACTATGTAAGGGGGGATAAATTAGAGGAAAAAAACGCAAGGCTTACGTTATGAATCAACAATTATGTAAGTTGCTCTTACAAGGAATGGATAACGAGTGTGCCACGGCGAGAAGGTTCCTGTTTTGTGTGCAGTCCAAAATTTTCAAAACATACCACGCCAGAAGAATTTGTGTGCCACGGAAGTAGGCCCTCGGGTTGTCCAGGATTCAATACATGCCACAGTAGAAGAAAATACACGCCACAGCCCGCGTATCCAAATTCCACTTACACGCCAACTAGCCCATACACACACACTCCAAACCTAACCTCTAAATACAACACAAAAAATCCTCCCCAGCATCAACTCGTGATCAATGCCGATTTTCATCACCCATAATCCTTCTTCTCTATTTTCTAGAGAGAGAAACCTTCATTGATGCTTCATTGAAGCTCCTTCAAGAGCCAAATTGGAAGAGGTGATCATCCAACTCCAAGAAGGGTATTGTAAGAGTGGAAATAAGGGTATCTCATTTGTTTGTAATTTCTTTTCTCTCTTAGATTTTAAGAATGCTATTTGTAATATAAAATATTAATTTAGATTTTATTATGAGTAGCTAATCTGATTGTGTGGGATTTAGTGATACTTTTATGAGTGGATGAATATTTTTATGATTTAATTTGGATAAAAGTGATTTATGTATTGTTCAATGTTATTAATATCTTTGTTCATAATTAATCTTGATCATGTTTATTTATGAGCATAAATTAGAATTAAATATTAGAAATATCATCTTTACTTAATTTAGAAATTTTTAACAAGAACCTAATCGAAGTACATTGATTTGTCTTAGATTATGTGACTAATTTTGTTTCCTAAGAGTTTATCTAATTGATTAATTAACATTCCGGATCCAAAAAGTTAATTAATGAATTAAGAGAGATTTTTCATTGATTTGAAAATTTCTAGGGTTTATTAGGAAAAGTCAATAAATCTAACTTTTCATGCTTAATTATGAAACTCCCATAAAATATTCTATCTGCGATTGGTTAGCTAGCTATTTTCTCATGCTTTTCCATCATATAACTTCGGTTAATCTTTTTGCTTGTTTATTTTAATTCTTGTGAAACTTTTACAATTTTAACATTTTTCCAATCAACAAACTTTGCTAGAGTGTTTAGGATTTACTTTTGCAAACAATTTTTAGGAAACAATTGACACGTTTTAAAAATCATCGCAATTCTTTGAGAGATTGACCTTGGAGTTGCTTATCACTTGCTACGAGTGATTCGTACACTTGCGAGTATTATAATTTGCACATCAAGAATGAATTGGCATAGACAGTTGACAGCAAAATAGATCTCAGGCCTAGTAAGTTAAGTGTGAGATATTGTAAGGCACCTACAACACTTCCATACTCAATAGGATCTGCAAAAAGAGTACCATCATAGTTTCTCAGTAGCTTACCAAACAACATAGGAGTGTCAACATGTTTGCTATCTTGTAGATTGCATCAAGTAAGCAAGTCATAAGCATACTTTTGCTGACTAAGGAGCATACTCATTAGGGGTGACAATTTCTAACACAATCCAATAACACGAACCGAACACGACATGACAAGAAATTTTTTAGTAAGAATCAATCAATAATTTTTTCATATTCTTAAAGATTTTTTTATTTCTTACTATTATAATTAGGCAACACGAAAAACAGTAGAGTAAATTTTTCCATGTGTCAACTGACACAAAAATTTGACACGAATAACACGAAACAAACCTGGTACTGATACAAATAACACAAACAAACATGACACGAACACAACTAACATGACTCAATTGCCACCCCTAATACTCGTGGATGAGTAAGATACCTCAATGCTAAGGAAAAAATTTAATCTGCCCAATTCTTTTAGAGAGAAAGTAGCATTCAATTGTTGACCAAATCATCAATAGTAGAGGCTGTATTTCCTATGATGATTATGTCATCCACACAAACAAGCACCAACAACAGTGTACCTGCAGCCAATAGGATGAACAAGCTAACATCAGAATAAGATTGTGCAAAGCCACAAGAGAGCAAGAAGAAGATGATTGAGACTCAATAATAGGTTAAGGAACCATAATAGATGAAGAAGACTTAGGTGAAGTAACTGAAGAGAGAGGAATTACCCCAGGAAGAATAAATAAGGAGAAAGATGATGAATTAGTAGACTGACGAGAAGAAAATGAATCATGAGAGAAAGGAAACACAAGTTCATTAAAGACTACAAGTCTACTATAAAATATCTAAACACGATTTTATAAGCACGACCAATGGAAATATCTTCTAGACAGAGATAACCACATTATTGAGCTGCATAACCTATAAACACAATTCATAATGAGCGAGGCTATAACTTATGTTGACTGTAAGCCCGAAGACATGGAAAGCATTGTGTTCCAAAAATTTTAAGACAAGAATAAGAAGAAGCTTGGTGAAATACCAGCTTAAAGGGAGATAGGCCATTAAGTGCTTTGGAAGGCAATCTATTCATGAGATAAATGGTAGTGCTCATAGCATAAGGCTAGTAAATGACTGGCATAGATATCTGATGGAGCACAGCAAGACCCCTCTCAACAATGCAACGATGCCTACATTCTACAAGGTTATTTTGTGCACTTGTATGAGGGCAAGATAATGTGTGGAGAATACCTTCCTTAGAAAGAAAGGTTTTAAACGCTATAAACTCACAGTCGAAATCAGTTTGAATGCTTTTAACATGCATATTAGACTGAGTTTTAATCATTTGTAAGAAAGATTGAAAGGACAATGAGGTTTGATCATTAGTTTTCACAGCAAATAGCTAAGTAAAATGACTGTAATCATCTACAATGGACAAAAAATAGCGATCACCATTACAAGAAACAACAAGGGAACACCACAAATCCAAAAATAGTAAATTAAACATATATACACTATTCTATTTATGAGAAGAGAAAGGGAATTTTTATGACTTAGATGTTTGACAATGATCGTAAAACAAAGTTACTTTAGAAGAAGCTAAATCTAAAATATTATGATTTACAATGGATGAAATAGTCAAATAGGATGGATATCCAAGTTTGGAGGGCCACTGATTGAGTGTAGCAACTTGACTAGAGGGAGCTTGAGAAGAATTCAATGCACACACAGAACAAGTGAGATGATAGAGACCTCTTCTAGCTTGACCATGCATTAGAAGATTCCTCGTGAAAATGTCCTTAACAAAAAAGGAGTCAGAAAAGAATTCAATAAAACTTTTTTATCAACACATAACTGATGAACTGATAACAAATTTGAAGTAGCATGAGGTGTGTGTATAATACATTTGAGTGCAAGAAAACATTTATTGTGTGGAGTGGAAACACAACCCTGACTAATGCAATGAATGGGAAGAGAATTGTCATTACCCAAGGTAACACCCTCATGATCATTGTAAAGCATGAATTGAGGCACAATAGATGCATCATTGGTCAAATGATGACTAGATCTTGTGTCAAGAAGCCAAGCATTGTCACTAGGATCAATAGGACTGGCATTAACTGTGTAGGTTGATGGAGAGGAAGATGAACCTTTGTCACCTTTGTAGGTCGATTCAGTAAGTCACGCAAAACAAAACAACGAGATGCTTGATGTCCAACCTTTTCACAAATCTGGCATACCTGCCTCTCACCAATACCATTCTTATTATGACTAGCACCGGTGGAATTTTGACTTGAAGAGGGAGATTGAACATTTAGACCTTTAATAATGGTTTGTAAGTTCCAAGACTCACAACATGTGGAGTTTTGGTTATTCTTAGACTTCTGTGAGGAAAATGAACGATTAGATAAAGCAACATGTGCATGGAACACACGATCTTTATCTACACAGATTGTTGAAGGATCATTCTTTCATAAGTCGATAGCTGATTATGAAACATACTAAAATTAGGCTTGATGTGCATCATGTTGATGGATGTCACAAAAGGATTGTAATTAAGGTACTATTGAGTCTAACAAGAGCATACATAACTAAATCGCGCTTAGAAATTGGCTCACCATTAGCTGATAAACGATGAGAAATGGTACAAACCTCAGCAACATGGTTTGAGACAGAAGGACTCTACTTACAAAAGATTTAAAGCTAACTATGAAAATCAATGACCCTTGAATGAGTGCTTGAAGCAAATGTTTATTCAAGTGACTTCCACAGCTCATATGCAGTCACTTTGGTTGATAACATGGCGTTCATATCTCTAGAAATAGAAGCATATATCCAAATTTTCACCATATTATTTAATCGATTCTAGTTCGTAAACCCCGGATTCAAGATTATTTGATTTAGATTAAGAAATCGAGGTGGTGCAATCAAAGAACCATCAATAAATCCTTCAAGACCATATGTAATGATCAAACTCTCAATCTACTCTTTCTTGATCAGATACTTGTTGTGATCTTGCTTGATTGACAAATTAGCATTCACTAGAGGAAGAGAAGAAATATTCTGAGCTAATAAATCAATTGTTGGCAAAGCAAAATTTGATGCAGCTAAAGCTGACGGGGAATTGTGAGTTTGTTGTAAGCTGTTAGACAATGGTGTGTTAACAACATCTTTGTATGATGAAGAATGTTTTCTCGCCATTGTTAATTGTCGAAGCTCCAAGAAAAGAGAAAAATGAAGAAAAGCCCTAGGATATTTCTTGCTCTGATACCATACCAAATAAGTTAAAATTAAGCTTGCACTAAAGAAATGATGAACTAAAATTGTCAATTCATTACTTGCACTAGCTAGTGTTGCTTATATACACGTGAGGTAGTATACAACAAGCTAAAAAACTAACTTCAAAGGAATTACAATTAAGCCCTTAATTATGTACGAAGGCCACTTTCGGGTTAGGAAAGGGCTCAGTACGAAGGATTTCTCCTTAAATAGAATCACAGGTATCCTCAAGACCAGTCAGAAACAAATAAACCCGTCCCTCATCAATTTCTTTCTGACACGTGACATATGCCTGGTTAAAAGTAATTGGCTTGCGGTGATCAAGCTCCTGCTATATAGCCTTTAATTCAAAAAAATAATTTGCAACCGGTCTTCCTACTTGCTTAGTCTCCATAGCCTTGTGTGATAAATCGTATATAATTGATCGATGAACACCTTCATAGTAAGTAGCCACTACAGCCTCCCAAACACCTTTGGCCGTAGGAATACAAATGAACAAATTCATCACACTAGGTGTCATGGCACCTATGAGCCAACCTTTCACAACAGCATTATCCATCACCTACTTCTCATAGGTAGCAATAGTAGGAGCGGGTTCTAGAATAGTACTAGTAAGATATCCCATCTTTCCACACCCTATAACAAACATGGAAACAACTTGGGACCCAAAAGTATAATTTGTGTCGTCCAATTTGACACCATAAGGGATAGACGTCAGTTCTGACACAACTGTCATCACTGGAGTAGATCCAGTAGTAATAGCAATCAAAATCTTGTTGGTTGTCATAGGGTAGAATAATTTAGAGGAATAGGACACGACAATGATTTTAGGGTAATGTTATAGTAAGACAAAGGTTGGGTAAGATAGCAGCAGTAAGATAAGGGTAGTAGGATCCTATAATCATTGCTCTGATACCAACTCAAATAAAATTAAGATATGAATAATTTAGTGTGTTATATTCTTCTCATTAGGAGGTATAAATAGTGATATAATACAAGCTTAATTAGAAAACAAATTAAAAAGCTATCTATAAAAGTCTATAGCTAGAAAAGGAAAATATTTTCTAGTTATGGCTAGAAATAATTACAGAATCAAATCTATAAGTAAGGAAAATAAATCTCTAAATAATACATGGTCAACAAAATCTTTCAGATTTATTTTATTTATATACAGGATTCATGCCAACATTATTTACTCATTTAAATATAAAAGATAAATAAATATGATAATATGGTTGATGCAATATAGTCTACTTGTTAAAAAATAAGAAAAGCTCATTTGGGGCACGAAATTTGGACGTTGAAAATAATAATTATTTGCTTAAACAAGTACACAATATTTAGCTTCAATTAAAATTTCCTTCTAGTACACATAATATTCTGATATCTAATTAATAATAAGATTTAGATCTCTAGCTACTTATCTTGTAAATTAATTACATTAACCGCACTACATTAAAAGAAACTTAATGGAAAGTATTTACCGATGATAATTTGAAAATGATTAGAATTCTATTATTAAATAAAAATAGAATTCTAAAAGGAATAAGGTATTTATAAACAAACAGATATTATTAAGACCGACATTTATTTAGCTCAGATTTAATCTCATATTTTATATTATTTTTTATTTGAAAAAAATATAACAAATTAATAATTGTTTTTCAAAACAAATTCATCACACTAGGTGTCATGGCACCTATGGGCCAATCATTCACAACAGCATTATCCATCACCTACTTCTCATAGGTAGCAACAGTAGGAGCGGGTTCTAAAATAGTACTATTATGATATCCCATCTTTCCACACCCTATAACAAACATGGAAACAACTTGGGACCCAAAAGTATAATTGGTGCCGTCCAATTTGACACCATAAGGAATAGATGTCGGTTCTGACACAACTGTCATCACTGAAGTAGATCCAATAGTAGTAGCAATTGAAATCTCGTTGGTCGTCAAAGGGTAGAGTAATTTAGAGGAATAGGACATGATAATGATTTTAGGGTAATTTTATAGTAAGGCAAAGGTTGGGTACGATAGCAGCGGTAAGATAAGGGTAACATGATCCTATAATCACTGCTCTGATACCAACTCAAATAGAATTAGGATTTGAATAATTCAGTGTGTTATATTCTTCTCACTGAGGTATAAATAGTGATATAATACAAGCTTAATTAGCAAACGAATAAAAAAGCTATCCATAAAAGTCTATAGCTAGAAAAAGTAAAATATCTCCTAGTTATGGGTAGAAATAATTACAGAATCAAATCTATAAATAAGGAAAATAAATCTTTAAATAATACATGGTCAACAAAATCTTTCAAATTTATTTTGATTATAAACAGGATTCACGCCAACATTATTTACTAATTTAAATATAAAAGGTAAATAAAAATGATAATATGGTTGACGCAATGTAGTCTACTTGTTAAAAAATATGAAAAACTCATTTGGGGCACGAGATTGAGACGTTGAAAATAATAATTATTTGCTTAAACAAGTTTTATAATTAAACTCGCATATATGTTCTTTCCAATTTCAATTAAAATTTCCTTCTAGTACACAGAATAGTCCGATATCTAATTAATAATAAGATTTAGATCTCTAGCTACGTACTTATCTTGTAAATTAATTACATTAACCGCACTGCATTAAAAGAAACTTAATGGAAACTATTTACCGATGATAATTTGAAAATGATTAGAATTCTATTATTAAATAAAAATAGAATTCTAAAAGGAATAGGGTATTTATAAACAAACAGATACCATTAAGGCCGACATTTACTTAGCTCAGATTTAATCTCATATTTTATATTATTTTTTATTTGAAAGAAACATAATAAATTAATAATTGTTTATCAAAAAAAAAAAATATATATATATATATATATATATATATAATAGCTATTCCAAATTTTGTTTTCTCCTTAAGTAACCTCCCCTTTTTATTTGCTTAAAAAAGCTCTATAACTAAGTATTAACCATGCATATATATCTCTTATTTCCCATTCCAATTAAAATTTCCTTCTCTTACGGAATAGTCTGATATCTAATTAATAATAAGATTAGGATTAGTATTCTATAAACAAACAGATACTATACATATATAAGGCCAATATTATTATACACAAGTAAATAATTATTATCCAAACAATACTTCAGTGTTCATTCTTCAACAATATTCAATTCCCCAAAATGCCGATGATAACTAGGTTCAATTGCTTCTTCACCAAAGAAGAAGAAGTAGAGAAAGTAACGAGGAAGAAGAACAGTAACAGAAAACAGTTTTCAATCAATAATACCTCAACAGAAACTTTACACGTACTTATAGAGTTTGTTACTAAGAACTAACTAACTAACCTCATGGATTGCACGTGTACATTTATTTACTAATAGCACTTATACAGATATACTAACAGCCCCCCTACAAACTGATGGTTTCGGAAGAACCAACAGTTTGGGCTTGAAAAAATGAAATTGATCAGTAGACAGAGGTTTGGTGAGAAAGTCAGCAAGCTGATGAGAGGAAGAAACATATTGAAGACAAAGCTTGTTAGCCAGAACATGATCACGCACAAAGTGCTGATCAGTTTCAATATGTTTGGTACGAGAATGAAGGACTGGATTGCGAGCAAGACTTTGAGCACTTTGATTATCACACAAAAGTGTTGGTGGAGCTGGGATAGGCAAGTGTAACTCAACAAATAGAGACATCAGCCATTTTAATTCAGCAGTGGCATTGGCCATAGCACGGTATTCTGATTCAGTACTAGAACGAGACACTACCTTCTGTTTAGAGGTACTCCATGAGATTAAATTGCCTCCAAGAAAGATACAATAGGCACTGGTGGAACGACGATCATCACAACATGATGCCCAATCAGCATCACAATAAGCGGTAACTGAGAGAGAAGAAGGCTTGAGGAATGTGAGACCATGAGAGGAGGTACCATGAAGATACCGAAGTAATCGTTTAACAGCAAGCCAATGAACATCTGTAGGCTGAGCCATAAATTGACACAATTTATTAACACTAAAGGCAATATCAGGACGAGTAATGGTACAGTACTGAAGTCCCCCAACAACACTCCTATACTCAGAAGCATCCTCAAGAGGTTTACCATCATATTTACTAAGTCCTTTGCCAGTAGCCATAGGAGTATCACAAGTTTTAGAGTCTAATAAACCACATCTGTCCAGCAACTCATTGACATATTTTTGTTGATTGAGATGAATAAGATCCTGCTGAATGGTCACCTCGATGCCAAGAAAATAATTCAAGGTACCCAAGTCTTTTAAGGCAAAAGTATGATCAAGCCGAGTGATGAGATTTTGAACAGCAATAGGAGAACTTCCAGTAACAAGAATATCATCGACATACACCAATACAACTAAGTAAAGACTAGGTGAATCCATAATAAACAAGGAAGTATCTGATTTTGCAGCTTGGAAGCCCATAGCAAGTAAACAACTACTCAGTTTAGAGAACCATGCACGGGGAGCTTGCTTAAGCCCATACAACGCCTTTTTAAGTCGACAGACCAAACCATCTTCTTGCTCAAAACCAGGAGGTTGAGCCATATAAACATCTTCACCAAGCTCACCATTAAGGAAAGCATTATTAACATCAATTTGACGAATCTTCCAACCTTTAAATAAGGCCATGGTAAGAATAACCCTAACTGTAGTTTGTTTTACCACAGGAGAGAAGGTTTCAAAGAAGTCTACACCCTCAACCTGCAAGAATCCCTTGGCAACAAGCCTAGCCTTATACTTATCCAAAGTACGATCAGCATGGAGTTTCACTCGAAATACCCATTTACAACCTATGGCAAGCTTACCTGCAGGTAACTGCACTAAATCCCAAGTGTCATTTTTGGACAAGGCATCAAGTTCACATTGCATGGCAAGTTTCCATTCAGGAACTTTTAAGGCAGTTTTGTAAGATTTGGGTTCTGGAAGAACAGGCACACCATGAACAGCATAGGCAAACACACGAGGCTTACTCACACCAGCCTTAGATCGTGTAACCATTGAGTGAGTATTGGAGGGAGCAGATGAAGACATCAAAGGCAACTCAGAGAGAATGGGTGGTAAATCAACTACCAAGGAAAGATCATTCGTAGGGGAAGGTGAAATGTGAATAGGTGAGATGACATTTAATGGAGCTGAAGAAAGTTGGGAAGAAAATTCAGAGAGAGATGGAGACTGAGAACTAGCTTGAATAGGGGCAAAAACAACAGAAGTAGGACAAACAAGTGACAGGTCAACTGGAAAACAACTAGGATCAGTAGGAGCAGAAATAAAGCCAGAAGTAGTAATGGGCTGCTCGAAATTGGTAGACATATGAGGGGAAACCAAGGCAGTTGTGTTCAAAGGAACAGACTGTGGAGAGGAAAGCAAGTGAGATGGTGACAAGGCAGGCTGTGGTAAGTCAGACTGTGAAGGGGCAGACTGTGAAGATGCAGGCTGTAGAGAGGCAGGCTGTTGAGAGGTAGAAAAAGAAAGCCAAGATGGGACATTAAGAGTCACGGGTGGAGTAATAGGGACACCACAAGAAGAAGCACTAGAAGACAAAGCACAAGGAAACACGCACTCATGAAAGACAACATGCCTACTGACATAAAATTTGGAAATAGCCATATCATAACAAAGAAAACCTTGTTGTTTGGGTGCATAACCCAAGAAGAGACATGCTGCAGATCGTGACTCAAGTTTGTTCTTATTATAATCCCTTAAACAAGGGAAGCACTGACAGCCAAAAACCTTCAAAGAAGACATGTCAAATGGCTTAGCATACAACATTTCATAAGGAGACCGATCATGTAGTACTTTAGAAGGTAGCCTATTCATAAGAAAAACAGCAGTTCGAAATGCATAAGTCCAAAATGATAGTGGAACCTTAGACTGATGCAGTAATGCTAACCCTTTCTCAACTATCCTTCTATGCCTACATTCAACAGCACCATTTTGGGCAGACGTGTGTGGACAAGTCATTCTATGAGTAACACCATCTAATTCAAGAACCCAAATGGTTTAAACTCAGCACCCCCATCAGTTTGGACACTCTTGATAGAAAGTGAAAATTGTTTTTCAATCATTCGTTTAAAGCATAAGAAGACATTAGTAGTTTTGTCCTTAGTTACTAATGGGAAAAACCACACAAACCTACTATGATCATCAACAATAGAAAGAAAATACTTTTCATTATTGAATGATAGCACATGAGATGTCCACAGATCAAGATATAACAAGTCAAAAGGTTTAGCACTTCGAACATGTGTAGATACAAAAGGCAACCGGTGAGATTTGGCAATTTGACAAGTGCTACAAAGTAAATGATCTTTAGAAAGAGAGGAAACAGATAAACCATATTGCTTCATAACCTTGACAGTAGTAAGAAAAGACGGATGGCCAAGTTTTTGATGCCAATGTCCATACGCCTGAGAAGACTTAAGCATTTGTGAAGAGCATACAGCTGAATGGTTCTGAAAAGAGGCTTTGGACTTTAAGGATTGTGGTAGCACAGTTCCTAAAACCTTGTAAAGTCCATTTTCACTCTTGCCCTGCAAAATAACCTTTTTGGTAATAGCATCCTTCACATAAAACATATCAGAATGGAACTCAATAATAACATTGTTATCAACACAAAGCTTATGTACTGAAAGTAGATTGGAAGCAGGAAGAGGAGTATGTAAGAGTGTGCTTATTGAAAGAAAGCATTGCTCACGGGCCTTTAACACACCCGAACCAATAGAAGTAATAGGAAGTTGAGAACCATTTCCAACAGTAATACCTTCACAGCCGTTATAAGGAGTATTGTTTGGTACTTGTGTCTCAGTAGGAGTTAAGTGATGACTAGCCCCAGAATCTAATAGCCAAGTCTCAGATGATAATGAATCAGGAACAGCATGTGCAACAGCATTCATAGCAGAAGGAGAGAATCTTGAAGGATTTCTACCTTGAAGAGCATCACGAAGCACAAAACAGGAAGCAGCAACATGCCCTACCTTGTCACAAATTTGACATACTGGTCGATCAGTGAATCCCTTCTTGAAGTTCTTGTTACTACCAGAATTTTTGTGATTGCCATACTGGTTTTGTTGCTTTAAGAATGTGTGAAAGTTCCACGATTGTTGCTTATTACTTCCTGTAAAATTAGAGCTAGAGGAATGCTTATTTCCATTGAAACGAGAACCATTTGTCCTTTGAAATTGCGCTGTATTAGCTTGCATAACCAGATCATGATCAAGACTATCAGAAGCAGCTAGCATTCTTTCATAGATTTCAAGCTGATTGTGCAAGACTCCTACTGATGGTCTTAACTGAGTCATGTTAAATGTGGTAACAAAAGAAAGGTATCTTGGCCCAAGTCCATTAAGAATATAGAGCACAAGTTCTTTTTCTGGAACAATCTCACCTGCTGCAGTGAGATGATCTGAGATAGTTTTGGCACGTAATAGATACTCAGCAACAGAAAGATTTTCTTTCTTCAAGGTTTGAAGCTTCCCACGTAACTCCATAACTCTTGATTGAGTTGAGCTTGTAAAACGCTCTTCTAATGCCAGCCATTGACTTCTTGCTGAGACATGCCCCAAAAGAATGGCGTTCATACCTTGAGTAACCGATCCATATATCCAGCTTTTCACACGTGAATCATATTGTATCCAAACTGAAAAAAGAGGATTCGAAACCTGCTTTTCTTGATCAAGAAAAGGAGTTGGCACCAAAATGCTTCCATTAATGAATCCTTCTAACCTGTGAGCCATGATTACTGTCATCAATTGCTCGCGCCAAATTAAGTAATTATGATCATCAAGTCGAACAGACAGTGTGATGTTGTTTGGTGGAATTGCAGTAAAACCTTGAGGAGGCATTTCAAGAACTGACAATCCACGAACTTCTGGTGAGCTTCTAACTGTTTGAGAAGCAACAGTTGCACTGGAAACTCTAGCTGGTGCAGTTTGAGGAGAGGATAACACATCCTTGAAGGAAGCCCTAGCTTCCATAGCCACAAGCCCTCAATCGAGAGGCTTTGATACCATAAAGAAAGTAACGAGGAAGAAGAACAGTAACAGAAAACAGTTTTCAATCAATAATACCTCAACAGAAACTTTACACGTACTTATAGAGTTTGTTACTAAGAACTAACTAACTAACCTCATGGATTGCACGTGTACATTTATTTACTAATAGCACTTATACAGATATACTAACAAGAAGATCGTCAAGTGAATGCTAGTTCTATCACTACTACTAATGATTTATTATCAACCCTTGATCAAATGCCAACAGAAAACAGTTTCGTCATTCTTTTGAAATATATTCACCATCTCCAACTCCACTTCCCTCAACAAATTCAATTAATACCAACTTCGTCGTCCTCATTCTCCTTGGTAACTTTTGATGACCTCCTCGCATATCCTCAAACTGTTCTATCCACCATACTTTTCGACTATGACACTTCTCTTACAATCATCGACGACATGTCGTTGATTTTGAACGATTTTGCAAGCAATATGATTGCCAATGCCCCACCTCATGAGACTAGTACTGGGAGACGTCAAATAATGTCTTTGACTTTGAATCTTTTTGCTTACTCATCATACCATAATGAGATTTATCATCATGAGATTGATCAAGACCTTAAAAGGGCTCTTGAGGTGTCTTTTAATGATGAAGATAATTTCAGGCCTGTTTCTCATGATTTGTCTACAATTGATGAGATTTTGAAGAAACTTGATATTGGAAGCTCGTGTAGTAGTGTGACAAAGAACACGTCCAGTATATGTTTAGAAGAGCTATTATGTGAAGGAATAAATGTGGAGAATAATCATAATGTTGTTTCAACGCCTTGTTCACATGTTTATCACAAGGACTGTATTGTTCGTTGGTTGGAGAGTAGCGGCCTGTGCCCTTTGTGCCGTTTTGCTATACTTTGATGTGGGCTGAAGCTAAATTCCAAAGACCTCTCAAGAAAAAGATACATGCAAACGTACGTGATTGACCATTATTGATTTTAGCAAAATTAGTTGTGAGATATTAGTTGTTTTTTTCTCGGTTGTGCATTGATATGTGTTTAATTAGTGAGACATATGTAAACATTTGGGATGTATGATCTTAACTTTGCTTTGAATCGAAGCTTTATTAATTGTAATTAATTTTGGTTAGTTCATATTGTAATTATTTTTTTAGCGGAAATATTTTGTTATTGTATTATCTATCGAGGAAGATAATGAAATTTTGTTTCTATTTGTTAAATTGCTTCAATTAATCTGTCTTCTCTATTTTGTTTCTTTCCAGCTTTTTCATTGTTTTTCTATTGTTTTGGCAAGGCGTTGTAACTAAACATGCAAGAATTGAAATACCTTGTTACATATTTCTTTTCAAACATAATTTGAAGGCTATTATTATATCTTAAACCTTAAATATAATATTATCTATCTTATGATTAGATTTATTTTAAATAAAGATTTGTCTTTATTGTAGCATAAATTTATATTTAATTAGAGATTTAATCTGTATCATATCTTAGATTCAAAATTAATATTGTATCTTATAAATCCTGTAAATATGACCTTTAGTAATGTATTGTAAACACACGAATCAAAAAAATTATTTCTTCTATTTGTTTTCTCTCTCCTTCTCTTATTTTCTTTAGTTTTATAACACGTTATCAGTACTATTTTTTGTTAAAAACTTGTGATTTTATACATGTAAAATGACATTGGCCATAATATACCCACATCACAAGTTCTTGAATTTTTTTTATTATTTATAATTAAATCCAAATTTTATTTTCATTTAAAACCTATTAAGATTTTTTTATTTCTTGATCAATTTAATTGGGTATCATAATCAATAATATTTATGATTTATTTGTCTTTTAAAATTTTTAAGTTGTTTGGTTTATATATATATATATCCATTTTGTAGTATTCAGTAGTTTCAGATATCACATCATACTAAAAAGCAAACAAACTCTGAAAATTATATATCACATCATGCTGGCTAGTCAACAAACTCTTGATTCTAATTTTAGAGATGAAGCGGTACTTGATTATAACCAAGGATTTGTACAGTTTGAAAATTTTAATTTATTCATCCTTGTTTATTAATTATTTTCTTGTCTAAACACTGATTTGCAGATTCGACAGAATGAATTGCATCACTCTATACGATCTGCATATAGCATATAATATATTACCTACATGGCTAATAGAGTGATGCACGATTTAAGCATCATATGTTATTACCATTCATTTTGAACTTTGTGAAATTTGCTAGCTAATGAAGTTGTATAATGTAGATTAATTTTCAAACAAAATTTCAGGTTAATGTGAGAACGAAAACAGTAATTTTCTAATTTTATGATACCTATAGTTTTGAATAAGATTGTATTTTTTAAATTTTATATACTGTGTTTGAAATGCTAAATTCATAATTGAGCTGGTATATATAAGAATTTTTTTATTAATATTCATGTTAATATCATAAATATTTGAGAGATCTTTTTGGATGTATTAAGAGTTTGACTTCTTTCTATGTATCTATAAAATTAAAATTTTCTTGTGAATCTTATGCTATTGTCTTTTATGATCACACGAAACTAAATTTTGCATGAGATTAAATATTGTTTATGATTCATTTGGATAATAAGCACAACTACATTTGATATGGTAGAGATAAACTGCTTGGTCTTTTCAAGCTAACAAATCTTAGCCATAAATTATCTATCGAGCATTTGACCTTGGGTACAATGATTAATTTTCGAAAACTTATACTTTTCGAAAATTTCTTATGATTTGCAGGTTTGAAACAATATTTGGGTAAATAGAATATAAATTGCCATCGATTATTAATCTTTGCTTTCTAAGTCGAAAAAACTATATGTATGTAGTGGTTTTAATTTTGACATTGTGGCGATTAAAATCCGACTATATTTTGTTTGGTGTTCGCATTGATGCATACTAATTGCACATTATTATAAATGAAAATACTATCCATGAAAATGAAACTAGAACAGTTCCTAAAGAACACGGAAATAATTATTGAATCTTTATTTAATTGTTAGATATATGTGACTTTTATTATTTGTTTAAAATAAATACCTTTCAATCATTGTGTTACAAATATTTTATAGATCAACTAATTTATATGGGGCTGGTACCTTATAGGTATCCATATTAATGTTTTGGTACCTATTATTTTTCATATTATTTAGTAGTATCTTACTAGTTCACAAGTTATTAAAAATGTATCTTTTTATACTAAAATGAATAATAATACTATTACATTTATTACTATTATTTATTGTATGAATATTATTTTAATTTTAATTTACTCTCTAACAAATCTATTACTATATATAAAAGAGGTTTGTTCCATTGTATTTATTTGATTTTTATTTTATTTGATGAATTTTTTTATTTATTTATTTTATCTATTATTATTTTTATAAAATGTGTTGCTTTTAGATAAGCGGCTATATTTATTTTATATTTTTTGTTAAAACTTTAAAAATAAAAATGAAAAAATATAAAGAGTTTTTTTAGGTATATTTTTATTACTCTTATATCTTTATTATTTTTAAAAGTTTATTTGTATCCATGCACATTTATCTTATTTTTATAATATATACCAACTTTTTTATTATCTATTAGTATCTCTATTATTTATATTTAGCTACACTTTATACTAAAAGAGAAAGTTCACTCTTTTATTTATTTAACAAATATTTTATTTTACGATTTTTACTTTATTTTTTTAAAACTCAATTGTTAGTTTTTTTTCCTTCTTATATCAAAAAGAGTTCTTATATGCCATACATATTTAGGGTTCATTCAGAATGATCCCTAAATAAGTATTACATATAAGAACTCTTTTTTGACATAAGAGGAAAAAAAAACTAACAAATGAGTTTTAAAAAATAAGGTAAAAAATATCAAACAAAATATTTGTCAAATAAATAAATAGTTAACTTCATCTTTTAGTATAAAGTATAGCTAAATATAGATAATAGAAATACTAATAGATAATAAAAAAGTTGGTATATATTAAAAATAATAATATGAATGTGCATGGATACAAATAAACTTTTAGTAATAACAAAAATATAAGAATAATAAAAATATATCTTAAAAAAACTCTTTATACCTTTTTATTTTTATTTTTAAAATTTTTAACAAAAAAATGTAAAATAAACAATAGCTACTTAACCAAAGTCAACACATTTTGTATAAATAATAATAGACAAAATAAATGAATAAATAATTTATCAAATAAAATAGAAATCAAATATATACAATGGGAAAACCCCTTTTTATATATAGAAATAGATTTATTATAAAATAATTAAAATGACAATAATATCCCTACAATAAATAGATGTAATAGTATTGTTGTTCAATTTGGTATAAAAATGTACATTTTTAATAAATTGAGGATTAATAAGGTATCACTAAATAATTGGAGAAATAATAGGTATCAAAATAGTAATATGGGTACCCATAAAGTACCAACCCCAATTTACATTGATCTCTAACTAATATATTAGAGCTAATATTCAATTAATTATAAGTATATTAGTATATTAGTTATTGATATTTGAATATGCATATTGGTTCGAAATATGAACATGTTTTTTAATTAAGTTGTGAACAAAATTATAACTTAATAAGTGATTAATATGTTTAATTAATGTTTTATCGTCTTTTTGAAACAAAATTCAAATTTTAAGGAGACTAGTTTCCTATTATCAATTGTGTGACAGCATGAAAAATAAGATCTAAGAAAGTTTTACCTAAGAGACTAGTTCTTGAAAAGCTTAGTGTCACTAGTATTTTCTAATAAAATTGCTCTATCTTTGAGAACAATTTTAAGGAAGCATTTCCCTACTATTTTGAACAATGTTTTAGAATTTTATACATGTTATTTGTTAAGAGCTCATAGACTATGATGCTAACATAAATATATAATAAAGTATATTCAATATATCGTGTATGCTATTAAATAGCAACATTGAGAGCAAAATTGACATAATGAATTATTATATATGCTATTTTATGAGTAAAATATGCTATTAAAATAGCAAGATAATAACATCAATATAAACAGTACATTTTATAGGTTTGAATATGGATAGACTGATATTTTAATTATATCAACCTTGAAATTAATGTCATTTGATATTGACATTAAAATGAATATAATCAAAAGAGAAAATTATATATTGAAGAATTGTAAGTGATTAATATGAGTACTATATTTCTGAATTTAAATCATAATTATTTAAAAAATTTAAGTACTCAATATCATTAATCATTTATTCGGAAAAATTTTGAGAAAAAAAGGTTATTCAATCATATATTTCATTGAGAGCCAAAAGAAATATATACATAGATCTTGTGTGTACTTACATAGCAATATTGAGAGTGAAATTAACAACAATTATGAATCCTTGGTATGCTATCTTTGCAAGTGAAGTTTGCTCATGAAATAACAATAGAGAAACACACATATATATAAATATTATGTGCTGCATAGATTATTAAGAAAAAAGACATTTTGATCATATTATTTTTAGAAGGGAATGATTATCATATATATAACTTAAGCTATTGTGTTCATGTTAGCAATGTGATAGTTATGATCTTTATTGTATTATTAAAATTGAAAGCCTATAAAGGCAAATAAAATATATTTTAGAGGAGTTGTTACGCCACGACATATTTAAATTTCAATTTTATAATAGACTATTAGCTTCCATAGAAGCAAAATAAAAGAATGTTAATTAAGGTTCAATATGTTATCAACATTATTTAGTATTTGTCCTTCTTTTTGATCTTGATAGATAATGATCATCTATAAAGTTATGAATGAATGAATATACAATAAGCTTGTAACTATTGTATATCAATTTAAATGGTGAACACTTATGTGTCTCAAAGATAATTCATGAATACTCATTATTATTAAATAATATATTTTATAAATTAACATAATTTCATGTATAACTTAATAAAAGGCTTTAAAGAACTAAAATATGAAGAATTATATTATATATAATTGTGCTTAACTTCCTGAGAGTTCATGAAAAATTTAATATTTTAAATATATTTGGCGATAGTAATATTCGAGACTACAAGTAAAATATAATATCTAAAGTCTCAAATAGAAGTTTAAACTTGAAATTTTTTTGAAAGACCAATCTTATAATTAAAATTGCAAGGATGATACATATATTGGTCTAAAGTATAATGCCACAAATACATAATTAGAAGTCAATATTTAAAAATTTGCTTTTGATTTATATCATAAATATAAAATAAATTTTGATGGACAAGAACTTAAATAATTATCATGACTAAAATAAGTCATGAAGAATCAAAATTGGTTCAGTATACAATGGAAAACTAAATGGTTGTGGACCAAAGTTCCAACATTTATTTATTCAGTAACTATATGTGTTACATACTCCTAAAGTAAAATGAATGCACTATATTTGACAAAAATTGATAGTGAATCTCATGCCTTTAAAAAATTATCTATTATAAAAATAATATTCTCAGCCATATTGCAAAAACATAATATATTTTTAATTTAATTTAACCCACAAATTTATTATTAAAAGTTCTTAATTACAACTTACATTAGGGGTGAGCAGCGGATCGAAACCGCCTGTTTTTCACCAATCCAAATCCGATCCGATCCGAAGCGGATTTGAATATTTCTAATCCGAATTCGATCCGATAATGTAGTCAATCCGAACCAATCCGAATCCGAGCAGATCGAATTTTTCGGATCGGATAGGTCGGATTGAGATTATAATTTATTTTATTATTATTATCATATATAAAACACAATATATACTAACATTTAAATTTTAAATTGGTATATTTTTTAGTAAAATTTATTTATTTATAGTCACAAATTAGATAATCAAAACAATAAAAAGTATAATGTTGAATATTATTAAATTATTGTAGAGAATTTAATATTTTTATTTTTTAAAAAAATAAAATAATAATTTAATGTAATTGTGGTATGTATAATATTTAAATATAACACATTAAAAATAAATATACATTTATTTATAATTTTAATAGTAATTCAGTCCAGATCGGATTACAACGGATTATAAAATCTATCAATTCGAATCCGAACGGATTATATACTTTTCAATCCGAATCCGATCCGACTACAAAATATATCAATCCAATCCGATCCGAATCTGACGGATCGGATCGAATTTATTAATTTAAGCGGATTGATCGGATTATTTGCTCACCCCTAACTTACATTATTAACAAAATAAAGTTGCATTATTATTAGTGCACTGACTCAACATGCATATTAAGATGGACCCACTAATAAATTTAAAGATATGGTGCAAAATTAGTATAATTATTGTTGGAATAAAAGGAGTTAACACTATAAAAAATGGTATCGAAAAAGATTATAAGATTTTTTTAGAGTCTCAGGTACCTAATATAAAATAATATAATTTTCATTATGGGAGTAAGAAAATATTAAAATATTAATGTTGAACAATATATTTTCTTTCATATCTCTCTTTAATAAGCAAGAGATAATAAAGATTCTTAATAATGTTAAAAGTTATTGAATGTCGATAAAAAAAGTATTGGCTAAATACAAAATATGATTTTAGGCACATATTCATTCACTTATGTGCAAAGTGAAATAGATATAGTATGATCACCTGAGATATTTATTAGATATTTATAAGAACTAGTTATTTAAGAGCCTAAAAATGTAAAATATGTTGAAAACACATAAATTTATATAAAAAATGATGAGGTTGTGAGATGCAAATTTTTTACTCCATTACTTTTAAGATGACTTTAAAATATGAGTAGTAATTACATAATATTGAATCAATTAATAATACTTATTGTTTACAAAAGTATTAAATTTAAATGTCATTTATTGCTATGATAATTCATAGACATGTATATTTAAAGTAATATAAATTACTGCATGAATTTTAATAAATATCTAGTGCATTCACATTAGATGTTTTCATATGTTTCATGACTTTGTTATAAATACAAAGCATGTTGATTTATTTTATATGCTTCTAAAAATATGACAAAAATAAGTAATTATCTTAAAGATATATAAATTTGTAGTGATTTACTTTTTTATGGATAAAACATATGCACATTATATATTAAATTATTATTTGATTGCATGATATTAAAATTATCTCATATTGTTGTTCATTTTATAGTTAGTTGGCATCATTTAATAAGATAATTAATACTCACTGTATTTATTGACATTTATGAATATTATCAAAGCATATACAAATATCAAATCTTATAGAAAAAAAAATGATGAGTTTTATTATAAATTAAATATATGAATTATCATTATTACTGTAGTATATTTTATAAGTGCAAGATTTTTAATTAATTTTGCAATGATTGATAAAACAAGTTATCTTTGTGGAATAACAACAAGTACCGTGCAAGTTATTATTTAAAGATAACATGTAATTGGAGTAAATATATTTGGCATATAACTATGAAATATAGAGAAATTGTACTACATATAAAGTTAAGTGACTGACCAAGTAAGCTCACTCACCATGAGTTATGACATTTATGTTAACATTTGAGAGATTATTATAGTGATGTTAAAATGTGTCAATTAAAAAGACATATCATGTTTAACGATTATCATCATTATAGGGCGATATATGTATACGTGTTATGGTCCTTTTACTTTCCATGGTTTTGTCCCGATTGATTTTCTTAGAAATGTTTTAATGAGGCAACTTAAGCATATTCTGTGGAAATAATGTTTTTTTTTTCTTTACTAGTTTTTTGTCCCATTGGGTTTTCTAGCAAGATTTTTAACCAGACATATTTTTCGATGCATTTGACATTCAGGAAGAGTGTTATAATTGGATGTCAAATTTGAAATATGACATTATCTATCTTCTGGTTAAATTTATCTCAAATAAAGATTTATCTCTATTGTATCATAAATTTGTATTTAATTAAAGATTTAATCTCTATCTGATTCAAAATTCATATTATCTCTTGCAAATATAATAAATAAGCCTTTAATAATATATTATAAACACAAAAATTAATAAAAATTATTTTTTTATTTACTTTCTTTCTATTTTTTTCTCTCATTTTTTTTTTTAAATTTTATAACACTTGTTACTTGTTGCTTTTTTATTGGATAAGGTGTCCATACAATTTATCTGTTAAATTACGATATTCCCTTCTGGAATATTCTTCACAGAAAAATCTATACACATTTCTAGAAAATTAAAGAATGATGTGAATAAAAGAAAATCTATAAAACACATTTGAAAATATGCTTGGAGGGGAAGAAATCTCAGAAAATAAGGAAAAAATCAATAATGTATATGTTTTGTGCTTTTAACGGAGGCTATAATGTTTTTCCTAAAACAAAATTAACATGCGCGCACACACATAGTACTAATAAAATGTAAGTATTTAGAACATGTATTGTTTTATTTTTGATGCAACGGAATGGACTAGTTAAGTCAAATCCATGACAAATATGAAAAAACCCAAAAATGAGAGAAAACTCTCTTAATTCTAAAATATGATATTCAAAATCCCCTAGTACAATACTATTCGAGCTCTTGACCTAAATAGCATATATTTTGATTAGAAAGTTAATTTTTTCAAAACTAGCAATAATATGTTCAAAATTGTGAGATTAAAATTATATAAATTACAAAAATATCCTTTGTTATGTAATATGTGATATCAGTATGTAAGTTATTTATATACTATGTAAACTGTGTTACATACTAATATGATTGTATGTAAATGAGTTTACATACTAATATGACAGTATGTAAATGAATTTACATACAAATATGGCAGTATGTAAATGAGTTTACATACCAATGTGACAGTATGTAAATAAGTTTACATACTAATGTGGCAGTATGTAAATGAATTTACATACTATGTAAATGGGTTTACATACCAATATGGCAGTATGTAAATGAGTTTATATACCAATATAACAATTTACATAATATGTAAAATAAATTTACATACCAATATTAACACTTTTCGAACTCTTGCGTCTTTTTCATTTGTCCAAAGAGGTAATAATTAATTAATATATACTTCTTCTTGTTATTGTTGTGTTAATTTAATTTAACATACTGGAGAATATTTTTTTTTTTTCATTTGTGTTAATTAATTTACATACTGGAGAACATTTCTTTCATCTGTTTTCAACATCATGGTTTCAAAAGGAAAAATTATTACCAAGGTTTAAGGATAAAAATATCAAAAGGAAATTTACCCTAAAGCAATTTTAGCTTTATAACTCAGATAAGTTTATATTCCAGATCTTTCTCGTAGCCTCATAGTCTTGTCTGATCTCTGTCCTCTCCTCTACCAGTCCTGACTTCGTTGCCAGCAACAAGTCCGTTTACGTTGACCCCCAACAAGTCCCTCTACTTCTTTTCTCTGAAACTTTTATAGTTGTTGAAGAAATTGAGGCCAAGCTTTGTCTGGCCAATCTTCTTTTTCATGTGCCACTCAATTTTCTTACTCACTCTGTTAGTTTGCCGAGAAAATGGTATTATCTTCATTTTTTTTACTTTTTTGGTTTTGTTGAGTTGATCTTTTGAAAAATTGAATGGAATATAAATTCAAAACTCAAAGAGACAATTAAAGGGCAAAAATGTAAAATATTATACTTAAAACGACGACGTAAAAAGATTTACGTCAAAACTGCGTAAACAAATAATTTGCCTCTATAAGAGGTCATTAAATCAATACTATTCATCACTTATATAACCTACTAACAAATATAACAAAATAAAAAAAATAACAATAAAAATAAGAAAATAATCAACTATTTAATCTAGACCATTATGTACTAATACGTGTTATTTGGTATACATCAATGCACCTTGACACTGTCCAAGAAATAAAAACGTCCTCAAGTTTGGGTTGAAGCATACAAAGAAGTCCCCTATTTATTTTGTGAGAGTGGTAAACTCTAATCGAGAATCTCCTTCTACTTTTGTCCCAAATTCAAAGTGATAGCAACATAAGCTTGCAAATGAGGGTGGCAAATTCCCAACCAAATTTTCTTTATTTTAGTCTTGCCCACTTGATTTTGAAGTTATTCACACCAATTTTAGCAAACTAAATAGTGGAAACTTGTAGCATCATTTCAAACTCTTCAAGAGTTGCATTAACATCAACACATTTCATAAGAAAAAAAAAAAAAAAAAAAAAAAAAAAAAAAGAGCACTATTTTCACAAATATCTATTTCCATCTCCCAATTTATCACAAGATGTCTTTTCATATTCCTCAAATTCAAATAATTTTGCTAAAATGTAAATCATATCAAAGAGAGTTATGGGTCTAACTAGATAAAATTAGCTTGCACTTTAGATTAAAACTTAGTTGGATTTGATGAAGCAAATGAGGCCTTAGAGTAAATTGAAGAGAACAAATTGGACTAAATTTTTGTTCACTTTGTATTGTATTGGGTCAATTTCTAGTTGGGCCTGATCAAAATACCCTTGGCCCATTTCAATTTCTAAATTAAGTTGATCAGGGTCGTCTTTCCAAAGGGAGTAAGAAGAGCATCTTGATGCTTCCATGATGGTTGTTGCTTGTAAAGGAAAGTCAACAACACACTCAACACCCGTGATTTTTGTCACTAGTTTGGTTCCTGGCTACTGCTGATGCTTTCTACGTATTTTGAAGGAAAGCCTTGTTTATTTGACAATGGAGATTCTGAAAGGCCTTACTTCATAATCGCGTCATCATCCTCGCCAGTGTAGATGGGGACTACCACTGCCATCAATTATTGAGAAGTCATCGTCTTCTACGGGTTATCCTCAATTGCTCCTAAAGACGCCTTTTCTGTTGCCAGTAATGGCTCCCAAATGTTGAAACCAAGAACTTTATTAAAGCTTGAAATTGTCGTTTCTAATACGCGTTTCTCCTCATGTTCATGCTGGGTAGTGGAAATGTGTGGTTGGGTTCTGTTTCGAGCTAGTTCATTCTCACAATGAAATTTCTTCAATGAGTGTTTTAACTCACTAGAAAATTGATTAAGTTTTGCATCTAACCTTTGTTCTTGTTCTAAAAACAATTTTTGCATCACCTCCACAATGGATTTTTCTCTTTAAAATATGATTTTTCTGTGTAGGCACTTTGGATGATATTTGTTGGATATATTGAGGAAGAAAGGCTTATATTGACTCGCGTTGTGTTGAGGATTGGAGTCATGCACAAATGTGCGATGATTTTGTGGGTGGGTGGGTGTTGGGTAGCTAAAGAGAGGTTCTATGAATGACAATGGGTTTCTACTGTATCAATTTCCCTATATGGTTCCTGTGAAAAGAATTATAAATGAAGCATTCTTAGAGTAAAAGAGAAAGAAGTTCAGGGAAGAAGATGATAGAAAGCTGAGAAAAGTATTCATTATATATTCATCAAAAAAACTTGACGTATACTTATACATCAATGGTAAGTAGTAATGATAACTCTAATTTATTAGAGTATTATTAGCTCTTATTCATAAATACTTGCTTGTTAATTTGGGAATATCCACACATTATAATCATTTATATACTATTTGTGGATTTTTTGATTTAAATGAATTCTTTGATAATAAATTCAAAATAATTATGAAATATGTCAAAAAGAATTATATTTTGATGTGCACTCATTATATTTTCATTGCCCTTGCAGGAAATAAAGAAAATAACAAAGAAAATGCAAAAATCCAACTTTGCTGCAGCTTTGCTACAGCATTGCTGCAGCAAAATCATATCAGGAAATCAACGCCAAAACAGAGGCTGATGTGGAATCAAGAATTCAGGGCTAATTTTGGACTCTCAACAAAAGGACAATTTTGGGCTTTCATTAACTCACATTTTTAGGGATAATATTGGAAATTAACACACCAAAATTGTCTCCAATTAAACCTAAAGCTAAATACACAATTGATGGACTGATTTGAGTGTGGTTCTGCGGCAGAAAATTGAAACTCAGATCAGGAACTATTCTGGGCAGCAGGAGGCGACACAAAGGGAGGAAAACACACGTTAATTCACAGCAGAAAACAGGGAACAAATCAGCAGCAGCAAGGAGGAAAAATACAGCAGATAGCAGCCCCAAATTCTGGACAGATTTGGTGCAAGGAAGGAGAGGCAAAACAGAGCATCAAATTGAATCTGAAAAGAGACTAATTGAAGCTTGATTTGCAAGGATTTTCATTGAAGAGAAAGCAAGAACGAGACAAAGATTTATAATCCAATTGGTTTAGGGTTGATTTAAGGGATTTATTTATTTATTTCATTATTTCTTTATTATTTGATTCTTCTAAATTCTTTAAAC
The DNA here is from genome assembly GCA_029378325.1 of Elaeagnus macrophylla. Lineage (NCBI taxonomy): Eukaryota > Viridiplantae > Streptophyta > Magnoliopsida > Rosales > Elaeagnaceae > Elaeagnus > Elaeagnus macrophylla. The sequence goes on along the minus strand of CM055645.1, from coordinate 12,746,631 downwards.
CATATGGATCGGATTTTGAGCATATATAATTTGATGTTTAATTTTATAAATATGCTTGGCTAAATTCTCATTCAGTTAGGGTTGTGGATATGCAAGTGTATGTAGACCTTGTGCTTTAACTTTATAAAATTGTGCTTTGCTTGGCAAAGGGGTGCTAGTTATTCTATGCTAGATTGATTGATTTATTCTTATTAATTGGTTAATCAACAATTGATAGGATATTAGACTGAAATTGAATCTGGAAAGATTAATTTTAAGTTGGATAAAGCTAGAATAGTGTGAAGAAAATTGATATAGGAATATATAATTATCTCACATAACTCAAAAGAATTTGTGCATGAACGTTGTTCTTAAATTCAGTTTTGCATAGGAATATGTTTTATTGAGTCATAGAATATATAAACATTGCAGATTCGGAAGAATCCTTTGTGAATTTTTGCAATTCTAGTTACTGGTATACTTTGCTACAGCTTTGCTACAGCAATGCTGCAGCAATACAGTTTGTCTACATCACTTGTCATATTTACAATCCTAACTGATTTATCTCCTTGCGATTCCTGATATCCTTCGTGTTGATCGTTGTTTCAGTGTTTTCACTCTTGTCGTCTCGTATTATTTATTTTATTTTAATAAACAAAAACACAAAACATTGATTTTAATAGTTAATTTTTACGATATTTTCTAGTATTCCAATCTCCGTGGGAACGATCTTTCTTATCATTATATTACTTGTTTGCGACACGTGCACTTGCATAAAATCATATACACTATTGTGAGCAACAAGTTTTTGGCGCCGTTGCCGGGGATTGACAACATTAGAAATTATCCGTAGAAATCGACTTTTGTTTTTATTTAATTTTTGTTTATCTAATATCTCTTCTGTGTCTTTTGTATGAGCAGATTTCGCGACAAGGATATCCTACCATTCGATCCCGAAATTGAACGTACTTTCAGACTAAGAAGAAGAGAACAACAAGGTTTCGCTCAGATTGAAGATATGGCACAAGCAGGGAATGGAAACAATGGCCATGAACAGAATTTAAACAATGCAATCAATGTGATACCTCCAATGGATGATAGGGACAGAGCTTTGAATGAATATGCATTGCCCATGCTAGAAGGGTTAAATCCAAGCATCACAAGACCAAACATTCAAGCAACTCACTTTGAGTTAAAACCGGTGATGTTTCAGATGCTACAAACAGTCGGGCAATTCAGTGGATTACCTACAGAAGATCCTCATCTACATCTCAGATTATTTATTGAAGTCAGTGACTCATTTAAATGGACAGGGGTAACCGAGGAAGCATTTAGGCTCAAACTATTTCCTTATTCCTTAAGAGATCGTGCTAGAGCATGGCTTAACTCCTTGCCACCTGACTCTATTGCAACTTGGAACGATTTAGCAGAGAAATTCTTGATGAAATACTTCCCACCAACAAAGAATGCTAAATTGAGGAATGACATCACCTCCTATCAACAATTGGATGGAGAATCTCTATATGAAGCTTGGGAAAGATTTAAAGAATTGTTAAGGAAATGTCCTCACCATGGTATACCTCATTGGATCCAAATGGAGACTTTCTACAATGGTCTCAATGCTCAAACGAGAACTATTGTTGATGCATCTGCTAATGGAGTTCTTTTAGCCAAGTCTTACAATGAAGCCTATGATCTACTTGAGAGGATGGCCAGCAATAATTATCAATGGCCAATGGACAGAGTTGCAGCTGCAAAAAGAGTAGCTGGTGTGCATGAGGTTAATGATGTTACAGCACTTACAGCTCAAGTGTCATCCTTGGTTAATCTGTTGAAGAATCAGCATGTGACAGCAAATGTGAATTCAATTCAAGATTCAGGAATTTCATGCGTCTATTGTTCGGGGTCTCATGTGTTTGAAAACTGTCCTTCAAATCCTGAATCAATTTGTTTTGTGAGTGATGTAAACAGGAACCACAATCCGTACTCCAACACATATAACCCAGGGTGGAGGCAACACCCTAATTTCTCTTGGAACAATCAAGGTGGTGGTCAAGTTAACCATACCATGCCTAATCGACCTACATTCCCACCAGGATTTCAGCAACAGCCACAGAGAAATCAACCGAATGAACCATCCAGCTCGTTGGAATCTTTACTCAAAGAATACATGGCTAAGAATGATGCAATCCTTCAAAGTCAATCTGCTTCAATGAGGAATCTAAAAAATCAAGTGGGACAGCTAGCTAATGAACTTAGGAACCGTCCACAAGGTGCACTTCCAAGTGATACCGAAACTCCAATGAGAGAAAGAAAGGAATTTTGCAAAGCCATTACTCTAAGGAGTGGAAAAGAATTAGAGGGACCAAGTGGACAGAAAATAAGTCAAAAGGGGAACATTTCAACCCAAGATAAGGAGGAAAAAGATTTGGAAAAATCTGAAGCAGTTCTGAAAAACTCAGAAAATTCTGGTACCCAAAATGCTACAGCATTGCTGCAGCAAAGTTCGCAACAACACCGACCACCTCCTCCATTCCCTCAAAGGTTTCAAAAACAGCAACAAGACCTTCAATTCAGGAAATTTTTAGATGTTCTTAAGCAACTTCATATCAATATTCCATTGGTGGAAGCCTTGGAACAAATGCCAAATTATGTCAAATTCATGAAAGACATCTTGACCAAAAAGAGACGATTTGGCGAATTTGAGACAGTTGCCTTAACAAGTGAAAGTAGTGCTATGTTACAGAATAAACTTCCTCCTAAGCTCAAGGATCCTGGGAGTTTCAAAATTCCATGCTCTATAGGTAATCAATATTTTGGCAAGACTTTATGTGATTTGGGAGCAAGCATTAATTTGATGCCTTTGTCAATTTTTAAGAAGTTGGGGATTGGTGAAGCATGGCCTACTACAGTCTCTTTACAACTAGCAGATCGATCCATTGCTCATCCTGAAGGAAAAATTGAAGATGTCTTGGTGAAAGTGGATAAATTCATCTTCTCAGCGGATTTTATTGTACTTGACTATGAAGAAGACAGAGAAGTGCCTATTATTTTGGGAAGACCATTCTTAGCTACAGGCCGAACTTTGATTGACGTTCAAAAAGGAGAATTAACTATGAGAGTTCAAGATGAACAAGTCACTTTCAACGTGTTTAAAACCATGGAATCTCCCAATAATGTTGAAGAGTGCTCATCCATTTCAGTTATGGATTCTCTGGTATCTAATGAACCTGAAAAATGTGGCTATAATGATTCTCTACAAATTTTATCGCAATATGATTCCGATTATGAAGAGCAAATTGAAGAGAAATTACCTTGGTTGGAAGCAGGTTCTAATACATATAAAACGGAAAATAAAGTTCAATTTCCAGACCTTTTATCTCCGGATTTCAATCTTCCTAAGTCTTCAGTTGATGTGCCACCAGATTCAAATTCCTATCAAAAGAAGAAATTTTTCCATAATTTGAAGTTCTACTATTGGGATAGGCCATTCTTGTTCAAGCGATATACAAACCGAAAGATTAGAAGGTGTATTCCCGAAGATGAGATGGTGAATATTTTGCAACAATGTCAGTCCTATCGAGAAATTAAGAGGATCTTAAAGAAATGTTGGTCCAAGAAAAAATTTCAAGCTAATGGCCAACACATTAGACATTATTGGAGAGGAATTCTTGACAGGGAGCATACCTCCATTCCACTCCCAGACCCATGACTATAAGCAAAGTCGGGCTGTCGACTCTAACACAAGCGCTCATGGGAGGCAACCCATGTTTCTTCATTTTTCTTAGTTTTTCTTAATTTTTAGTTTATGATTTTTATTTCAATTTAATGGTGTGTGTTCTTTTACTTAGAAGTTTATTTGCTGCATTTTCAGGTCATCCCAAGGAGTGAGAGCAAGAGAAAAGCAAAGCAAACCAACAACCAAATGTGTCCTCACAGTGTGAACAAAATGGAAAATTTTGCCGCAGCTTTGCTGCAGCAACGCTATAGCAAAGTTCTACATTGTCTTTATTTGAGCAAAGTTCTACGTTGGTTGGGCTTATTTTCAGTTTGTTTGAATTGAGCTTCAATGGAAATGTAAGTATAGGGGAGAAGAAAGCAGAGGAGAAGTACAACAGAATCAAAAATTATCTTAATACCAAAACTGGACAATTTTGCTGCAGCAAAGCTAGAGCAAAATGCTGTGTTGTTTTTCCTTCCTCTCAGATCAAGGCGTACAGACATGGATTAATATTCAGTCTCATAGATTGGGCTTTAATGGCGGTTGTAAACTTATTTTGGAGCTTCAGATTGGGCTTTAATGGGGATTGGCCCATGGAATATTTTTGGGACTACACGAGCCAGTTTAAAAAAAAAAAAAAACCCGGATCCGCAGCGCTTTTACCCTTCTCGGGTCACCCATATATCACCCCCCCCCAACGCTCATTCTCCAATCTCCCCTACACTCAGAGCTGTCAACACTACCACCACCGAACTCACTACGTGCCTTCTCAGCCCCGAGCATCCCGAGCATCCCGAGCAACTCCAACTCTCTTTTCTCCCTACGCGAGCACCTCCACCAACAACCACTCGTCAAAGCACTGAACACCCCAGAAATTTCTTCCTCGCGAGGTTGAACCTAAGCGACCTGTCGAACTCCCCAAACGCCACCACGAACCACCACATAACTCTCCTTCTCCCTACCTGAGCGCCTCCAACCCGCCACACCAAACAACACTGTGCGTTACAACACTCAACTGGGTAGGCAACCCATCTGGACAACCCATCAGCCGCAGCTCTGTTTCACACTAAAAAAATGATTCTAGCAATTTGTGTGGTAAGCTCTTTCGATACACTATCTGCCTCTGCGACTCTGGAAGTGATTCTTGCATCTGCTCTGCTTCTGCTTGGTTATATATACATTGTCAGTTTTTCACACAAGATGGGTAAGAAAAGTATTGCTCGCAAGGTGTCCTGGATAATTTGTTTGGCTTCAGAACACTCCATTTTCACCGTGCCTGGTAAATTGTGACAATATTGATTATCTGCTATTGCCGAGCCACGCACAACAACTGGTGCAAATTTCACTTCCAGCTAGAAGAAGGGAGCTGTACAGCAATAACAGGGCAGTCTCATTACTCTGTCGTTTATTTTATTTTATTTCTGCCCTTTTTACCTGCTGACTGATCTGTTTGATGGTGCGCACTGAGGACAGTGCTTATTTTAAGTTTGGGGGTGATGAATATGCTGTGAATATGCTGTTTACTATCTTATCTGTTTATAGTGGTTTATTGTCTAATCTGTCTACTGTTGAATTATGGAATTGATGTGATCACTATGCTGAAAGGTATTTTATGATGTGCAATCTGCTGTGACTTTATGATGAATTGCAAAAATTTCATGTTGTCATCTTTGTTTTTAAAAAAAAAAAAAAAAAGAAACTAATTTGTCAATTTATTAGAGGAGATATCTTGGTTTATGAGAAAAATTGATTTGATTAAATGTTAGTTGGAAAATGTTGAGAACTTATTTTATGATATATACCCACAAATCATATGCACGGTCAACTTCTTTATCTGTTTGATATAAACTTTGAATAAAGGTAGTTTATGGGAGATTTTGAGCATCTAGAATTGGTTTGGAGAATTTCTCAAAGCGAAATTCTAGAAAGTTCACAACTCAATGAAATGATTTAGGCCTTCTTTGGATTCGATTGTGCTTTTCATGCTAACCTTGGTTAAAAATATATTTCATTTGCACACCTAATTTGAGCCATGAATGATCAAAATTCTTTTTGTCAACACCCACATAAAAACTTAGCATTTTCGTATTTGCATATCCTTTGACCTTTACCTCACAAGTGCATTACTATCTTTAAGAATTGTTGTTAGAAAGGTTGATGCCTCTTGGAAGAAAGAAAATTATGGTGTTGAAAATGGTTTTGTTTATGATGAAAATCACTCTTGTTTGGTTATATTGAGATCGATCCTTCATTCAAAAAAAAAAAAAAAAAAGAGAGAAATCTAGAAACAACTTTGCTACAGCATTGCTGCAGCAAAACAGATTCATTCCAAAAAAAAAAAAAAAAAAAATGAATGAAGAAAAGTTTGGGGGTAACAATGTAAATAAAGAGTCCAAAAATATTCTTGAATAGTGTTGTGCTTGTGGGGTATGATACCTAAATATGACTTTCACCTTACCTATACCCTTGCCTTACATTTCAAGCTTATTTAAGTCCTTTTGATCTTTGAATAGTGAACATCTACATTAGTGGAGAGGGATTTAAAAGACCAACATATGGAGGCATGATTTTAAGCTTAAGGAACATAAATTACCTAAGTTTGGGGGGAAGTATCAAATTACAAATTATGAGACATCACACACACATGGGGTTATTGTGAATGAGTTTGAGATATTGAAACTAACATTTGAGAAAAATCAATTTGGATCGTGAATTTGAGATTTCTTCTTTCTAATTTTGAAACAAGTTTAGTTTATTTATTAGTTGACAACTATGTTTTTAGCGTGAGATGAAACCTTTGTTTTAAATTGCCACTTGCAAATCATCATATAAATTATTGCTTGAGGACAAGCAAGATGCTAAGTTTGGGGGAGTTGATAACTCTAATTTATTAGAGTATTATTAGCTCTTATTCATAAATACTTGCTTGTTAATTTGGGAATATCCACACATTATAATCATTTATATACTATTTGTGGATTTTGTGATTTAAATGAATTCTTTGATAATAAATTCAAAATAATTATGAAATATGTCAAAAAGAATTATATTTTGATGTGCACTCATTATATTTTCATTGCCCTTGCAGGAAATAAAGAAAATAACAAAGAAAATGCAAAAATCCAACTTTGCTGCAGCTTTGCTACAGCATTGCTGCAGCAAAATCATATCAGGAAATCAACGCCAAAACAGAGGCTGATGTGGAATCAAGAATTCAGGGCTGATTTTGGACTCTCAACAAAAGGACAATTTTGGGCTTTCATTAACTCACATTTTTAGGGATAATATTGGAAATTAACACACCAAAATTGTCTCCAATTAAACCTAAAGCTAAATACACAATTGATGGACTGATTTGAGTGTGGTTCTGCGGCAGAAAATTGAAACTCAGATCAGGAACTATTCTGGGCAGCAGGAGGCGACACAAAGGGAGGAAACCACACGTTAATTCACAGCAGAAAACAGGGAACAAATCAGCAGCAGCAAGGAGGAAAAATACAGCAGATAGCAGCCCCAAATTCTGGACAGATTTGGTGCAAGGAAGGAGAGGCAAAATAGAGCATCAAATTGAATCTGAAAAGAGACTAATTGAAGCTTGATTTGCAAGGATTTTCATTGAAGAGAAAGCAAGAACGAGACAAAGATTCATAATCCAATTGGTTTAGGGTTGATTTAAGGGATTTATTTATTTATTTCATTATTTCTTTATTATTTGATTCTTCTAAATTCTTTAAACCATATGGATCTGATTTTGAGCATATATAATTTGATGTTTAATTTTATAAATATGCTTGGCTAAATTCTCATTCAGTTAGGGTTGTGGATATGCAAGTGTATGTAGACCTTGTGCTTTAACTTTATAAAATTGTGCTTTGCTTGGCAAAGGGGTGCTAGTTATTCTATGCTAGATTGATTGATTTATTCTTATTAATTGGTTAATCAACAATTGATAGGATATTAGACTGAAATTGAATCTAGAAAGATTAATTTTAAGTTGGATAAAGCTAGAATAGTGTGAAGAAAATTGATATAGGAATATATAATTATCTCACATAACTCAAAAGAATTTGTGCATGAACGTTGTTCTTAAATTCAGTTTTGCATAGGAATATGTTTTATTGAGTCATAGAATATATAAACATTGCAGATTCGGAAGAATCCTTTGTGAATTTTTGCAATTCTAGTTACTGGTATACTTTGCTACAGCTTTGCTACAGCAATGCTGCAGCAATACAGTTTGTCTACATCACTTGTCATATTTACAATCCTAACTGATTTATCTCCTTGCGATTCCTGATATCCTTCGTGTTGATCGTTGTTTCAGTGTTTTCACTCTTGTCGTCTCGTATTATTTATTTTATTTTAATAAACAAAAACACAAAACATTGATTTTAATAGTTAATTTTTACGATATTTTCTAGTATTCCAATCTCCGTGGGAACGATCTTTCTTATCATTATATTACTTGTTTGCGACACGTGCACTTGCGTAAAATCATATACACTATTGTGAGCAACAAGTAACAAACTAACAACCCATGTGACTCCTTAACAAACTTTCAATTGGTTCTAATACACTACATGCATACTAAGTTACTACAGTACACACCAGAACTACATCATATTACAATAATAACCTCAATCCAAATACACCATATTACACAAAGGACTAACAGTCTCAATACAATGATTAACATCTTCTCTCAAGCTCATGTCTCCATTGAGAATAGTGAGCTTGGTTCTAAGATCAGCCAACTTGCCAGATCCTAACGACTTCATCATTATATCTGCTGGTTGTTCTTGGCTTGATATATACTCCACACATACTTCACCACTCGACACTTGTTCACGAATAAAGTGAAAATCAATCTCAACATGCTTTGTTTTTTAATGAAGCACTGAGTGTTTAGCCAAAGCTCTAGCACCCTGATTATTACAAAAGAATATAAAAGCACTAAGTAGCTCAATCTGCAATTCCACCAACAACTTCTATAACCACAATATTTCAACAACTATTAAAGCAAGAGATTTGAATTCTGCTTCTGTTGGAGATCTAGACACCACACGATGTTTACCAAAACTCCATGACACCAATGAGTTACCCAGAAACACACACCATCCACCAGTACTCCTTCTATCATCAACACATGATGCCCAATTAGCATTTGTGTAAGCCATTACAGGTAAATGCTCAATCTTTTGCAAGACAATAACATACCCAATTGTGCCTTTCAAGTATCTTAATAACCCTTTTACAGCTTGCCAATAAACATCTGTAGGACATTGAATAAAATAACACAACTTATTAACAAAATATGCAATATCTAGTCTTGTAAGAATGCAATATTGAAGTACACCCACAACAGACCTATAGGGACCTACATCCTCCAAAGGTTGACCATCAAATTTTGATAAGGTCTTCCCTTGAGGAAGAAGAGTTGAAGCAAGTTTGGAATTCGTAAGTTGTACCTTATCCAACAATTGAGCTACATACTTTTACAGATTCAAGTGAAGACTTACCTCTGTACGTGTCACTTCAATTCTTAAGAAATAGTTCAACTCCCCTAACTCTTTTAATTAGCTTGGTAATGAGATCCTGTATAAACACTTCACTAGAGTTGGTGACTAATATGTCATCTACATATATCAGTACCACCACATTATGTACACCATCATCATATAGCATCATAGATGTATCAGCTTGTGAGCTCTTAAAGCCCCATGAAAACAAGCAATTACTCAATTTAGTGTACCAAGCCTTAGGGGCTTGTTTCAATCCATATAATGCATCTTTTAATCAACAGAAATGCTTAGGATAATTTTGATCCACAAATCCTTCAGGTTGATGCATATAAACTTCTTCCTCCGAGTCTCCATTTAAGAAGGCATTATTCACATCTAGTTGCCTTACCTTCCAACCTCTAGAAAGAGCAAGAGTTAACACCACTCTTATTGTTGTAAGTTTCACCACAGGATTAAATATCTCATTATAATCAATCTCATCTATTTGTAGAAATCCCTTATTGTAGCTACTCTTATATCTTTCCAAAGACCTGTCAGACTTAAGTTAACTGCAAACACCCACTTATTGCTAATGATCTTACCATGCCTAGGTGGAGGAACTAGCTCCTATGTTCCATTTCATAATAACGCCTCAAATTCATTCTTCATTCACTATAAGGAAAAAGGCTTTTAGGTACAGTTGTTAACCGTATCTATAGGCTTTTAGGTACGGTTGTCTTTTAGCGCGTAACTGTACCCGTTGCGCGTGTCGCTATAGGTTGACCTACGGGTACGGTTGTTAACCGTACCCGTAGAGTTATAGGTACAGTTAACAACTGTTCCCGTATTTATTTGTAACCGTACCTAAAAATCTATAGGTACGGTTGTCAACTGTACCTATAGAGTTTTAGGTACAGTTGTTAACCGTAGCTGTAGGTATTTGTAACCGTACCTATAACTCTACGGGTACGGTTAACAACCGTACCTGTAGATTTTTAGGTACAGTTAACAACCGTACCCGTAGGATTTTAGGTACGTTTGTGTAACCGTACCTGTAGAGTTTTAGGTACAGTTAACAACCGTACCTAAAACCCTACGGGTACGGTTGTCTTATATATTACATTATTTTAGGTACGGTTAACAACCGTACCTATAGGTTAAATTTTTTTTTTTAATAATTATTTTCTGTAATTATATTTTTACCTGTTTTTATCCCTGCTCAGACTATATTATCAGACTTTAATCAGACATTTATATACATATCTCAACAAGCATACAAATATTCTATTACAATTATGCATATTGCGTCGTCATTTCAGTAAATTAAAATACATAGCTAATATCACTAATCTAATTAAATTAACTATATATACATACAAGTTAAATCTAACTAATATATATCAAAATGTAAAATATTTAATTGTCTAACTTGTGCTTCCAATACTATCAATAAGGAATTGACATACTTCTCTTCGACAAACATCAAGTTCTTCTTGTGTGTATGTTTTCTTTTCTGCAAACTAAAAAAAAGGTAATTAGATATATATAGTTATAAATAATTAGGAAATACATGATACTTAAAAATTTATGAATACAATGATTTAAAAAAAATTACTAGCTAAATAATTGTATGTACAATCATAAATTTTTTGTTAACTTACTAGTAGTGATCGAGACTTTCTTGGTTGATATATAATATCTCTCATATATCTCATCACAAAAAAACCACATTCAATGCTATTATTTTGAATAAGTGCCTACACACATATATAAAACATAAATTGCATAGTTAATTAATTTGAATAGCTTATCTAAATAATTACTTGTAATTAAAGATGTACATGCATATAATAAACGATATTAAAATATATACTAACCTTAATAGGCCGGAAAGTAGGTGGTGGCTTAAACGAACGTGTTATAGTTTGGTACCATCTAGAAAAAGCACTATAATATCGACATAATAAATAAACATTATTCATATTCAATCATCCATGATTACTTAATTAGAAATAATTTAAAATCATGTTAATTAAATATATTAAGTTAATAATACCCAATGATCATATCTTCAAAATAATAAAAATATATACAAGTTATACAACATTAATTCACAATCAACATATAACATTATATAAGATTTTATCGCACTATGCATATGTATATAATTTTTTCAATGAATAAATATACAATAATATATAACATTATAAATAATTAATAATAATAAACAAAATAAAATAAAAAAATTAAAAACATATATATATATATATATATTAACGGCAACTATATGCACATATAAAAATTTTCATGAACAAATATAAAATATGCATGAATAATAATATCATAGCAATTATAAATAAATAATGATAATATTTATTTTTAGGCAAAAATTCTCAAAACATATATATTCAAGGCATAGCAAATATGGGTAATAGAGTTCATGAACTAATTAAGAAAAAAATCAAGTACATTACTCAAAAAAGTGTAAAAAATACATACCTTGAAGGAGAAAAGTTGATGGTGGCGAAAATGGAGGTCAAAATGGGTCCTTTGGTGGTTGAAATGGTGGAGGAAAAAAATGGAATTTTTTGGCTGAAATGGGAGAAAAAACAAGGCGGCTAATGGTTAACAACCGTACAACACGGCAGGTGGTGGCGGAGCCAGGAATTTTTTGCTTTCATAATCAATGACAATTGTCCATAGTTTTCATTCAAGAGACACTTGATAAAATAAAAAAAAAATGACGTTATTGGCACTCAATTAATGAGCTCAAGTGATTTTTGCATGCGCTCACTGTTATTTTTTTTTTAAGTGTCCAAGCTAAATCCTAACTATAAAGCTTAAGGCATAAAGTGTCATAGTATAAAGCTGACTAAGGTACTCAAACCGAAGCTAGTGTACCCAGTGTCCCTTAAAAAATTGCCGCGTTTAGACTTAACGCATGTAAACCCATCATATATATTGTATTTCTACTCTGTAGTAAATGAATTATGGAATGTTTCAACTTATGATATCTTTTAAAACGTTGTATCATTGTTCTACAATCCTCACATCAAATGATCAAATTAATGAACCAATATTGTACTAGCATATTAAGCAATTTGAACAAAAAATAAATAATAATAATAATGAACCCATATTATTTAAAAATCTGACTATGAAATCTTTACAAAGCCTTAATATTCCAGCTTCCTTCTTTATTCCAGTCAACAATATAAATGCAGATTGCAAAATAATATTTATACATATCCAGAGAGACAGAGGAAAGCACATAAGAATTAAACTATTCTCATTGTCATATAAAACTAAAATTATTGATAAGTAGAGACTGGAGAAATGAAAAATAAATAGAAAAACCTGAAGCTTGGAGCTGAGAAGAGTGAAGACTAAATCAAAAATGAGAAATGAAGCTGGCGGTGGATCTGCGGGCAGGCGACGGCAGCAAGAGGCGTTAACTGGTGGCGGGGCAGCGGGAGGCAGGGACTGCGCAGGAGGGTAGGAGGCGGCGATTCGGAAAATTAAACACTAGCTCAAACACGAGGGAGCTAGCTGAGGGGGAAATATTAGGTTTGTGTAGAGGGAGGCGGCGCTGGGGACAAGGGGATGAGAAAGAAAATTATATATGTGTGGAGCCCGTGGATATATATATGGAGACCTAATTAAATGATTTGACCTACGGGTACGGTTGTTAACCGTACCTAAAGGGCTACAGGTACAGTTAACAACCGTACCCGTAGGTTATTAAAAAACTTTTAGGTACAGTTGTTAACCGTACCTAAAAGGATACGGGTACGGTTAACAACCGTACCTAAAAGGATACGGGTACGGTTGTTAACTGTACCCGTAGCCCTTTAGGTACGGTTAACAACCGTACCCGTAGGTCAACTTTTAGGTACGGTTAACAACCGTACCCGTAGGTCAACTTTTAGGTACAGTTAACAACTGTACCTAAAAGTTTCCGTAATTTTCCGAAAAAGTTCCGCGTTTTGGTTCACTTTTTAGGTACGGTTAACAACTGTACCCATAGGTAATTCTTTTAAAATGCACGGCCAACCGTACCTATAGCTATTTAGGTATTGTTGTTATCAAATTTTTAATTTAACAACTGTACCTATAGGTATATATTGTTGTAGTGATTGCTTCAATCCATTCAGAATTTTTGATGGCCTTCTTCATTATTGTTAGTATTGGAAGAATAACATTTACATTCAGAGCTTTGGGTTTGTACATGCCATCCTTGGCTCTAGTCTACATTGAATGAACATTATTAAAGATGGGTGGTTTATGCACTTGAGATATTAGAGGTAAATCTATGGTAAGAGTTAGGTCATCTGAGTTGAAAACTGAAGGAACTATAGAAGGAGAGTCAGAAACTATAAGAGATTTTAAAGAAACACGTGAAGGAGGAGTAGAAAGATTAGTGGATGCATAAGATGAAGAAAGGTCTTGTGAAGAAGAACAAGGTTGATCATTTGATTGAGCATGAAAAGAAGGCAAAGAAGAAGAACTAAATGTTGGGTTTGAATGAGAGACTTCACATGAAGAGTGAGTAGAAGGACTAGACAGCGGGTTTGAATAATAGACTTCATGTGAAGAGTGAGTAAGTGGGGTTAGAAAGTCAGTATGTGTTGTACTATGAACAGGAGTAGTATCTTGGGAGTTGTATCTAGTACATTAAAGACTATTGTGGATTAAATAAGTGAAAGAATATTAATTCTTATTGTATTTATGATAAATAAAAAATGTACAATATGTTTCCTATTTATAACGATTCTAAGAAGTAAATCACAAATATAAAGATATCTAATAAAATCCTAATAATCTGAAGAAAATATTCTCTAACAAATCAAAATACATAGACAGTTAAATAAAATTGAAAAAATATCACAAAATCCCACAAGTTTCGAGATTTCCACACACTCTCTCAATTTGGATCATAAATATTAATCATCTCCAATTTGCAAACTAAATCATCGAAACTTTGTCGTAGAAGTCCTTTGGTGAAGATATATGTCGTTTGTTCTCTGGGGGGAACATAAGTAATGCAAATAATTCCATTTTCAACATTTTCTTTGATAAAGTGTCTGTCCACTTCTATATGTTTTGTCCTATCGTGTTGAATTGGGTTGAGAGAAATATTGATGGCAACTTTATTGTCGCAATAAACCTTAAATGGAGTTTTAGTCTCAATACGTACTTCTTTCAAGAGTTTTCTTAACCACAATCCTTCGTAAACTCCTTATGCAACTGCTTGAAATTCAACTTCAACACTACTTTTGGCAACTACATTTTGTTTCTTACTCCTCCATGTTACAAGATTTCCCCATACATATGTGCAATATCCTATAGTAGATCTTCTGTCCTTTATAGATCCCACCCAGTCTACATTTGTAAAAATTTCTATTTTTCTACTTTCATTTTTCTTAAAGAACAACCCTTCCTTGGGGATCCTTTGAGGTATCTGAGTATTCTGTATACAGCTTCTGAGTGTTCTTCTGTTGTGAGTGCATGTGTTGGCTGACCACACTAACTGCAAATGCAATGTCAGGTCTAGTATGCGATATATAGATTAGCTTTCCAACTAGCTTTTGATATTTTTCTTTGTCAATCGATCTATTATTAGTCTTTATTTTCTTTCTTGCTTCAATAGGGATGTCACTAGACTTGCTTCCGAGCATACCGATTTCTGTCAAGAGATCAAGAACATGTTTTCGTTGAGATACACGGATGCCATCTTTTGATCAATCAATTTCCATACCCAGGAAGTATCGCATTTGCCCCAAATCTCTTACTTTAAACTCAGTGGCTAGAGTTATCTTAAGCCTTTCAATTTCAACCAAATTATCTCCAATAAGGACTATATCATCAACATATACAATCAAATTTTTTTTTCAATCCTTCTTTAGATTGGTTAAAGAACAGAGTGTGATCTGATTGTCCTTATTGATACCCTTGCTCTTTTATCACCTTTGCAAACCTATCAAACCATTCCTTGGGTGACTATTTTAGACCATAGAGTAACTTTTTAATTTTACAGACCATGTTTCTCTCCCCTATTTGTAAAACCTTGGGGGTAATGCCATGAAGACTTCATCTAATTTTTCGTTGAGGAAGACATTCTTTATTCCTAGTTGCTGGAGTGTCCAATCTAAATTTGCTGCTAATGATAATAGTACTCGGATTGTGTTTAGCTTTGCCACGGGTGCAAACGTTTTTGTGTAGTCAACACCATAGGTCTGGGTAAATCCTTTAGCAACTAGGCAAGCTTTGTAACGTTCAGCTTTCCCATCAGCTTTATACTTTACGGTGAATACCCATTTGCATCCTACAGGTCTTTTCCCATGTGGTAAATCAACTATATCCCAAGTGTCATTCTTAATCAAGGCCTACATTTCTTCTATTACTGCTGTTTTTCGCTCGAGAATTTTCCAACCTCTTGAATATCCTTTGGTATTCTTTTCCTGTCAAGGTTAGTAGAAAAAGCATGCAATCTAGGAGACAAAGTATGATAGGACACAAATTTTGAGATGGGATGAAGTGTACAAGAACGAGGTTGTTTTCTAAATGTAATAGTTAAATCATCAAAGGAAGTTTCTAGATTACCTGTGTTAGAAGATACAAAAGCACTAGGAGCTATCACCGGGTTAGACTCTTATAGTGTTTTAAGTGTAGGATTCCTCATATATTTTGAGTTCTACCTCTGTGAATAAACAAGTATCTCTTTACCTTTATGTGTACTTGTGTTTCCTGAGTTCAAGTTGTGTTATGTACATGGCTCTTTAGAGTGGGGTGGTGTGGAAGGATTAGGAACAGAAAGTTTAGGAAAGAGATCAAAGTTACAAACTTGAGCTTCGTCACTAATACTCTCCCCTCAAGGGAAGGTTTGTGAAAGTAAGGGGTTTTTTCAAAGAAGGTGATATCCAGAGTAGTATAGACTTTGCGAGTAGATGAGTCGTAACATCTGTAACCTTTTTGAGTGGGAGAATATCCCAAAAACACACATTTGAGGGCTTTGGGACCTATCTTATTGAGATTAGGAGAGTGAATGTGCACAAATGCAATGCATCCAAATACTTGGAGAATAAGCTAGATAGAAGCTGACAAGAAGGGAAAGACATTTGAAGTTTTTGAATGGGTATTTCAAATGAAAGGATACGACTGGACATTCAATTTATAAGATAGGTAGCAGTTAAGATTGCATCTCCTCAGAATAATTTAGGCATATGTGTAGTGAACATTAGAGAACATGTAACCTCTACTAGTTGTCTATTTTTTTGTTCGGCAACTCTAATTTGTTGAGGAGTATTGACATAGGAGCTTTGGTGAATTATCCCTTTTTGTAAAAGATAAGTGCCTAAGCACTACAAGAAAAAGAAGTATATGGGACAAAAATTTGACAAAAAATAAAATTTATTCTTGAAAGTGACACATCTAAAGACAAAAATTTAGCGTTTGTTTTTAGTGATGTTAACAAAAAATTTGACTAATAAAAGTTAACAATGACAAAAAATTAAGACAACATTTTTGTCACAAAATAATTATTAAATGCAAACCTAAAATTTGTCCTTGACAAGTTAGCGGGAATTTCCCTCCATAAATTTTTGACAAAAAAATTGTTCTAGAATATGAAAAAAATGGCAGGAAATTCCTATCAAGTCTCGTGATGAAACATTTTGTCTCTAAAAGTCAAAATTATTAAAACAAAATTGACAATATATTTCGAACAAACTTTTTGTCCTTAAAAATATTAAAATTTGGGACAAAATATGATAGACTATTAAGGACAAAAATTTCGTCTAAAAAATTAATAAAATCATAATATAATTTGTTCGGTATTAGAGAAAAAATATTTACTAATAAATATGGTTAAACAATTACCGTAAATATTTGACAATTTTTTTTCCACAACAAGTAAATGAAATTATTAAGTTATTTATAAAATAAAGTAAATTGATATATATATTTTTTTAAATAATGACCCTTTATAATATATTTTTTATATTTTATGATAAATTATTATATTGTAATTTTTAATTAATGTTTTATATGAACATTTTTAAAATATATTCTTATGTTACATATTGGCTATGTTAATAAAATAAAATAAAAGATGACAACAAATTTATCTATTTTATAAATATAATTATTGCTAGAATAAGGTAATAAATAATAATGATATGAAGTATGGTACTTATTATATAAATGAGATTTCTTTAAGTATATTATTTTGTCAAATATAAAATATTATGTTTTTTTATTAGTCTTGTAATTTATGGATTAATCGCTACTAATTTTATTATTATTGTTAAGAAAAGTAAGCACTTTTAGTTTTATTATTAAAATGAGTATTTATTGTCTATCAAAAATATTGAAATTGAACATCTGTGAGTAACATAATTTTTACACTATAATGTTTAATTTTCATATATAACGAAATTATAGATACAAAACTCAAAAAATTTAGGACTAATTGCTCATTTGCATAATAACGAGATTATTATGATTCTTTTCCAAAAAATTAAAGAATTTTAAATACTTAATATAATAATTATGAAATTAAATTATTTAAATTAAATAATTACGAATAAAATCCTTAGAAAGGGTAAAAAAAAACCTAAAACCTACACCTACCTACTACAAGAATTTGTGTAATATAAGACGGTATCTTTATTCGAGTGAGATAATTTGTAGCCTTTTTATAAAATTTATTGGATAATTATTACATAAAATTTGAGATATAATTTTATAAGATAGTTACCGACAGTTAGGGGTGAGCAGCGGATCGAAATCGCCTGTTTTTCACCAATCTGAATCCGATCCGATCCGAAGCGGATTTGAAGATTTCTAATCCGAATCCGATCCGATAATGTAGTCAATCCGAACCAATCCGAATCCGAGCAGATCGGATTTTTTGGATCGGATAGGTCGGATTGAGATTATAATTTATTTTTTAATTATTATCATATATAAAACACAATATACACTAACATTTAAATTTTAAATTGATATATTTTTTAGTAAAATTTATTTATTTATAGTCACAAATTAGATAATCAAAATAATAAAAAGTATACTGTTGAATATTATTAAATTATTATAGAGAATTTAATATTTTTATTTTTTTAAAAACTAAAATAATAATTTAATGTAATTGTGGTATGTATAATATTTAAATATAACACATTAAAAATAAATATACATTTATTTATAATTTTAATAGTAATTCAGTCCGGATCGGATTACAACGGATTATAAAATCTGTCAATCCGAATCCGATCCGAATCCGAACGGATTATATACTTTTCAATCCGAATCCGACCCGACTACAAAATATATCAATCCAATCCGATCCAAATCCGACGGATCGGATCGAATTTATTAATTTAAGCGGATTGATCAGATTATTTGATCACCCCTACCGACAGTGTATAAATTATAAGGCGCGTCTATAAGTTACATATAGAAAAGCAGCCTTATATGGTGTTTAATGTTAATTAGGGTTAGTATCACTACAATTCGTTATTTCTTCTCAGCCCTTGGTTCTTTCGTGTCCCAAACCACCAGCTATCCCCCATAGGTCCTAGCCCTCAGCCTCATTTGTCTCCTCCAGTCGTGCGCCACCATCTCCTGCACCGTTATTCTCTCTAGGGTGCTCCTCTTCGCCATGTCGTTCTTCTCTCCAACGCTGCTCCTTTTTGCTAGTGTCGTTCACCACTCCAGCACTGCTCATCTTCGCTAGCCCCGTTCACCACTCCAGTACTGCTCATCTTTGCCAACGCAGTCCTTCCCTTCCGTCATCGATACTGATGGGGTAGATCTCAGACTTTATCGAAAGTCTCATATACGAGATGGACTAGATCTTGGACTTCACACAGTACATGTATTATTTCATTTGTACTTTTTATTAGATTTTAAAGATGGCTTCAACAATTTAATGAGTAACTGTGAGTTTATGCTTAGTTTTGAGCCAAGTCAGGTTCATAATAAGTACCAGCATGAAAATCTTCGATACAAATGTGCTACTTTCTAATATTATTGCTTTGTAGTGATGAAAAATTCTTGTAGCTTCAAACTGTTGTAATGGTGTTTTTTGATGTATTGAAGTACTTGTTTGATTTGAAAAATACTAACCAAGAATTGAAGAGCGATTGGGAGGATCTCTTCATAAATTTTGATTAGTAGGTGAATTATTAATTGTGAATTCAGTTCACTTTGAGTTCAAAATCAATATTTTTGAGTTTGATTTTAATTAGTAAGATTGCAATATTTTTTGTTT
This sequence comes from Elaeagnus macrophylla, assembly GCA_029378325.1. NCBI lineage: Eukaryota > Viridiplantae > Streptophyta > Magnoliopsida > Rosales > Elaeagnaceae > Elaeagnus > Elaeagnus macrophylla. Next base: position 12,727,154 of record CM055645.1, on the reverse strand, counting down.
TATTATGAATTTTGCTCAAATATCAGTTCTTAATTTTTTTTTTGTCCAAAATGAACTTTCCTTATTGATATACCAGTTTTATGGAAAAATAGTGTTTTTTTATTAAAGATGGTGAAGTTATTTTTATTGTTCAAGTTTCTGTGACTTGTATTTTTCCTTGGAGAAAAAAACTTTCTGTGACTTGTATTTTGAATCTTAATTTAGGGATGGAGTCAGCGAGTCACAGTTCAATCAAGTTCTTAACGTTGAGTTGGATCAGATCATTGAGGTTTCACAGGCATGCAAGTTTCTTGATGACAAATGGTCACCTAAGTTTGTGGTGATTGTGTCTCAGAATAGCCACCACATAAAACTCTTCCAGCCTAACTCTCCTAATAATGTTCCACCAGGTACTTATCTCTTGAGCTTTATAGGGTTTTTATTTAATTCAAAACTATATCAAATGAACAAAATTTGACATCCGAAGAACAATGACCTTTATCTGTGTGCACATGCTGGAATGATACTAAGTGCATTTCTTTGAGTTCTGTGAATATCGGTCTATGATCCATCTTTCTCTCCTCATTTTCAGTATTGATATTTGGTATTTTGGAATGGATATCTCACAATATTGTGAACACATTTCTAATCTTTTTGTAATTTCAGAAAACATATCTTGCTGTTAATTCTTCCCTCCATAGTATTGTAGACATTTATGTATGTAGGGGTGTTTAGTTTTTTTTTGTTTTCTTACCAAGGGAACGACAAGGCCCATGCATTACCATCATGCATTTTCTTACTAAAGTTAGTTGCAATTCTGTATAGGTTATTGTTATTCACTTCTTCTTTGTTGTTTTCTGCATCTTCTATTTTCTATTCACAAAATAGTGCAAAACCTTCCTATATCATTTCTCCACATATTGAAAATTCTTATATTGCTTATGGGTCATTTTCAAGCGTTAGGGTGGGTCATTGATCAATGATGGGTAAGTAAATTTGAATATTGCAATTCTTCATATTTTTCTCAAATTGTTTAAATTTTTATGATATTTTCTATTTGATAGTTGAGAGATAAATATTTTCCATTGTGGCTATTTGAGGTGTACAAATTGAGTATTTGTTAATTGAGTTGCGTATTATTCAATGATATTTGGACGGGCAGCAGTTTTAGACCACTACATTGTAATATTTGAAGAAAACTTCCATACTCTCTGCAGTATGAAATGAAAATAATGGATAATTAATTGATCATAAGGCAACTTTAGCTCTTTTACTAAATTCTGTTTGTCTAATCAATACATTTGTTATTAATATACTTAAACTCTACACTATGGTGGCTTTGGTTCGCTTAATGTAATCGTAATCATAATCGTAATCGTAATGGAATGGAATGTAAATGAATCAGTATTATGATTACAGTGTTTGGTTTGACAACTATAATGTAATGGAATAAAAAAAAATTATATAATTATTTTAAAAATACAATTTCAGAAAAAAAAAATTTCAAAAAAATACAATTTCATAACAAAAATTAATAAAAAATACATTATTTTAAATATATAATTTTATAACAACAATTTTAATAAAAAATACAATTTCAGCAAAAAATAAATACAATTTCAGATAAAAAATACAATTTCAGTTTCAGAAAAAAAAAATACAATTTAAAAAAAATATATTATTTTAAAAATATAACTTTATAACAACAATTTTAATAAAAAATACAATTTCAGATAAAAAATACAATTTAAAAAAATACAATTAAAAAAAAAAACAAAACCCAAACACTGTGTATCGCGAGCTGGGCGATTCGCGACGGACGGCGCTGGCGCACGACGCGAGGTGGACGACACGAGCTGGGCCACACGAGGGACGGTTCGCGAGCTGGGCGACGCGAGGGATGGTTCGCGAGCTGGGCGACGCGACGGACGGTACGGCTCGTCTCAGTGGATGGCTGGACGACGACGACGCCACCGCCAGCGCAGGAACGGGACGCGACAGACGTTTTGCTGGAACTGGCTGTTACGCGTTTCTGGAAAAAAAAAAAAAAATACTGTTCAGTAATGTAATGAGTATTCCTTATGTTTGGTCATGTAATGAGAATTACTTAAACACATGTAATTGATTACATTACATTACATGTGTTTGGGCAAAACAAACAATATAATGTGCTAAATCAATTATATTATATGTCTCATTACAGTCTACCAAACCGCACCTATATGTTTATTGTTAATGCTCGACTCAAGTTGTGGATATGGTGGAAAGTACCATGCTCGTACTATAGCAAAATGTCAAGTAAGCATATTATCTTTTTTTCCTTTTATTGGATTCTTTATGTTTTTCTTTTTGTTCATATTTATGAGGAGAGGTAAACTAATTAAATCACAAATTTGAGCTTATTTGTAATTCCAGATGTTGGGCTGAAATTATTTGAAGAATTGCTTGAAGTTATTAATTCAAAGTAATATTCTGGGAGTATGTTTCCATATTCACAAGACAACATGTCTAAACTGTTAAAAATGTAAGTTTTTATTGTTATACACTTATGCTATATTCTTATTCTATTTGTTTAAAAGGTAAATGTTTACTCTAAGTTCTAGTTGCGGCGTGAGATTTGTGTGGTTGAAAGAGCCTTCATTTATAGTTTTAATTTTACATCATTGCACTAAAAATGATAATTGCTTAAGAAAGGCCAATTACACTAAAAAAATTATTATTTGGGACAAAAAATTTTGTCCTAAAAAATTACAATTTCTTTTTAGAAATAATTTGACTACAAAATGTTTTTTTGATCCTTTCATAACAATGATTAGTCTCGAGCATTACAAGGACGAAGTAGGATTGTCCCAAAAAACATGGATAGAATTAGGGACAAATTTTTTTCTCTTCTAGTACACAATTTGTCACAAAAATAGCAGGATCATATACTCTGAGTTATTTTAAAGAGAAAAGTTTTATCCTTGAAAATTAAAAAATTGTCCCAAAAGTTGTTATTTAATGTAATTTTCAATGACAAAATTTTTGCAACAAACTTTTTACTTTTCAAGGGAAATTTTTTTTCTTTAAAACAACTACAAGTATACTATCCCCTTCTATGATAAATTTTGTGTTTTTTAGAGACAAGTTTTGTCCCTAATTCCATTCATTTTTGGCACAAAAATCACATTTCATCCTTGTTTATTTTCAAGGACAGGATTTGAAAGACAAAGTTTGTGATAAAATATTTTTTTCTTGATTCTTTTCAAAGACAAAATGTCAAGTTTCAAGGACAAAATATTTTGTCTCAAAAAGTTACGATTCTTGTAGTGAAGGTAGCATTATATTCTGTACCATTGTCAGTACCCAAAACTTGAATTTGTGTTTGGATCATAGTATGAAAATTTATAAAGGCAATACAGACATCATATTTTTTATTTAATAAATAAACCCAACATACTCGGGTATGATCATCAATAAAAGTTACAAATCATTTTTTATGAGTACGATTTAAAGTACAAGATGGACCCTATAAATCACTGTGGACAATAGTAGATAGTTTGGAGAGTATATATTTACAAGGTAGAAAAGATTTACGTCGATACTTCGTAAGTTCACAAATTTCACATTGTAAGTCCGTTAATATTTTATTTGAAATAATAGAAGGGAACAACTTTTTTAAATAAACAAAATTGGGGTATCCCATCCTAAAGTGCCATGACATTATTTCACTATCCCTAGAAATAGACGCAGAACTACAACTGGCATTTCGATATTGTTCACTCACATTAGATTTCTCAAAATAGTAGAGGCTCTCACATTCTTTAGCACTGTCAATCGTCGTTCTCAATGATAAGTCATGAAAAACATAAGATGAAGGAAGAAATTGAGCAGAACAATTGGACTATTTTGTTAATTGACTAATAGATAGTAAATTGCATGATAGGTTTGGAACATGGAGAACAGATTCAAGAGTTATAGAGTCAAAAAAATTTATACTCCTTTTTCTTGCAATAGGTGAGAGACTTCCATCTGCGATTTTTACTTTAATGTTTCCAACACAGGGTAAATACGAAGAAAATAGGTGATATGCATCATTCATGTGATTTGAAGCACCGAGTCAATAATCCAAGGAGTATTGGTCCGAGATGTAGCATTTAAGGCATTTAGAAATGTACCTTTGTAAGCCAATGAACCTGTAGGAGTATGTTTGGATGACTGACCGGTGGTATGAAAATTTGAGAACATTTTGTAAAGTTTCTCTATCTGTTCTTAATTGAAGGTTCCACTTGGAAAAGACCGTTGGGGCGCCCCCTATTAAAAATTCAGTTGTGACCTGATAACCCCGACTTCTATTGGTGAATTGTCTTAGTTTCTAGTCTTCACGTTTCCCATGTATTTCCCAACACGTGTCTTTTGTATGTACAATTTTACGACAATGTTCACACCAAGATCGTTGTCTTTTTTGTTGATTATGTGTAATACCATTTTGAGGCCCACGAGAAGGCCCTTAAGATAGCAGCCTTGTTGGTCCAAAATTAAGTAGCCCACTACCCATAAATCTTTATTAAATATGGTGTATTAATTATTAAGATATTTATATTATTTAATAATAATAATATAAATATTAATTATTTATATTATTTATCAAAAATTCATCTGCACAAACCTTATAAATATGGCCTTACAACCTAAAAAGATACGCATAAGAAAATTAGAGCTCACAATTCACTTTTTTCTAAACTCCTCAAAACTCCTTTGATTTTAATTATTCTATAAAGAATTTGACTTAAGTATCAGAGAGTATGCGATACCTTTGATGTTGTATCTCTCAACATAGTTTGCTAGTGATGTGTAGGTAGACGTGGCAGGAAATAAAGATAAGACAAAAATATGTTCCAACAAAATATATGAAAAAAAATAAAGTATTTATTAATAGTATGTATTTTCATTTTCTTGTATGAAATGATTCTTTCAGGTAATTTAATGAACTTACCATAATTTTATATTTTCATCAAGTAACAATTTTTTTAAATTTACAAGAATTGAAGAATTCGTTTTATACAAGCACACTCTTAGTAGACTTGTAATAATAAAAAAAATATTATCATTGTGAGAAAAATAGTTTAATTACCAATTAAAAAATAATAATTGTATAATTAATATAATAAATAAAATTAATTAATATAAAGAGAGTATTTTACATTGTGGTAAAAACATTTTAGTTAGAACTTAAAAATCTCATTTGTGTGTCTCATTAGATTAAGTTATGCTTGAATATTGTAGTATGAAATTAAATGTAGTCTAACCTATACAAAAGTTGATGGACGCGAGTGTAAATTAAGTATGAAAACATGCATTTAAGCCTTTGACGAGAAGAAAAAAAGTAACAAAATATATAGTACATATCAAATTATCATCACCTCTTTATTACTAGTAAGTATAGTAGAGTACATGTTTTTTTATTCACAGTAAAAAAAGAAAGTAAAAATAAGTAGTACAGTACCAGAAACATGCATGCATGCATTTATGGTAATTATCTTATTGAATAACCATACAAAAGTAAAATTGTAATTTAATTAAACAAGGACGTACAATAAAAGTAGATTAACTTCATTCAAATGAGAACACGCTTGGTGGGTATTGCTTCAAGAGGGACAACTTTTCTCAAAGATATTCCTAGATCTTCATTCATGTCTATATCCTCAGGAGTCATATTGTTAGGAAGCTTCCAATCAAAATAATGGAGGATTGCAGCCAAAACAAATGGTACAAAACGTTGAGCCAATGGTACGCCCGGACAAATTCTTCTACCAGCTCCAAAAGGAAGAAATTCATAGTGTAGACCCTTATAATTAATGTTTGAGTTCAAAAATCTCTCAGGCTTAAAAGACAATGGATCATCTCCCCACGATTCTGGATCTCTACCAATTGCCCATACATTAACGAAAACTTGTGTACCTTTTGGAATAAAATAATCCATGAACTGAACATCATGTCTTACCTTTCGAGGAATTAATAATGGGCCAGGAGGATGCAATCTTAAGGTTTCATTTACTACAGCTTGCAAATATGGAAGATTATTAAGGTCATTTTCTTCAACCTTCCTATTTGGTCCTATTATTTCATCAAGCTCTTCTTTTACCTTTGTCATTGCTTCAGGATTTTTAAACAGTTCTGCCATTACAAAATCTATAACTATACTCATTGTATCTGTTCCTGCTAAGAACATTTCCTGCAAATATTTATAACCCAAAATTAATTTGTTAATATAATGTGAGTGAGTATCAACACATAACATTTTATTAATATGGGACACTCATTTTTTAGGACAAAAATGTTTACAACTTGATATAACTTATCAATATGCATTTGTATACATATTCATATTATATTTGTCTAATGTGTAAACATAAGTTAATATGAACTTTTATCTTTCTTAATATGATGATCTAAACTACTCTTATTCTTTTTTTTCAAAATGAAAATATTAACACGTGTAAAATATCAAACAAATTGCGTGTTAATATATTTTTGTAACACGTTATTTTTTAATATTTTCAGTTAAACGTATGTTATTTTGAATTTACAAGGAGGAGGTGAGGTTATGTTTCACCCAATTTGTTATAAATCGGCGCTTGCGGAAGCGTAGTTTATAACAAAATGGTATCAGAGCTTTTGGGTTATTCTGTTATTTATTGGAACTGATCAAGTTTGCTCTTTTGGATTTATTTTGAGCTTCTGGTTATTTGGTTGGTTTCATATATTCTGGGTTGTGCTTCTGTTAATTTAATTTTGGATTTTCTGTCATGGCGGCAAAATACGAAATTGAGAAATTCAATGGTAGGAATGATTTTAGTCTATGGCGAATGAAGATGCGAGCCATATTGGTTAAAGAGGGGTTCGTTAAGACACTTGAAGGCAAGGATAAATTGTCAGAAAAATTGACTGAGGAAGAAAAAGATGCATTGATGGAAAATGCTCTCAGTTCAATTCAGCTATCATTGTCTGATGAGGTACTACGCGAGGTTGGTGATGAGAGATCTCCTGCTGGATTGTGGCTTAAATTGGAGAGTGTGTATATGACCAAGTCTTTGACAAGTCGGTTATATTTGAAGCAGCGCTTGTACACTTTCAGAATGTCAGAAGGTACGCCTTTGCACGATCACCTTGATGAATTTACTAAAATTATTCGTGATCTGAAAAATGTTGGTGTTAAGATTGATGATGAGGATCAGGCCTTAGTTTTGTTATGTTCTTTACCTCATTCATTTGAACATTTTGTTGATACCATGCTATATGGAAGAGACACTATTTCTTTGGAAGATGTCAAAGCGGCTTTGAATTCCAGAGAGTTGAAGAAAAAGGTGTCTACAGGTAATAACGATAGTAGCAGTGGTTTGTTTGTCAGAGGTAGAACGCAAGATAAAGGATCAAGCAATAATAGAGGCAAGTCTAGATCAAAATCTAGAAAGAGAAAAGATAAATGTAATTATTGCCGTCAGGAAGGGCACTGGAAAGTTAACTGTCCGAAACTCAAAGGTAAAGGAAAAATTACCACAACATCTTCTGGTACTAATGATGTTGCTGGTGTTGCAGATAGTTCTGGTTCCGATGGTGATAATGTTCTGTCAGTATCTATTAGTTCTTCAAGAGATGTTTGGATTCTTGATTCGGGTTGCACTTACCATATGTGCCCTAATAGGGATTGGTTTGTTTCTTATCAGTCCATTGATGGGGGTGTTGTCTTGATGGGAAATAATGTTTCCTGTAAGGTTGTTGGTATTGGTACTATCCGGATTAAGATGCATGACGGTATTGTCAGGACTTTGAAAGATGTTCGCCATGTTCCAGATTTGAAAAAAGAACCTGATATCTTTGGGTACTCTTGACTCACAGGGCTATAGGTACATAGCTGAAGGTGGAGTTTTGAAAGTTATTAAGGGTGCTCTGGTGGTTATTAAAGGGCAATTGTCTCGTGGTCTCTATGTGCTTCAGGGGAGCACTGTCATTGGCAGTGTTTCAGTCTCATCCTCGTCAGATCAAGATTCAGATACGACTCGCTTATGGCATATGCGGTTAGGGCATATGAGTGAGGCAGGAATGTCCATTTTGAGCAAGCGGGGTTTACTTGGTGGTCAGAAAACTGGGAAGCTTGATTTCTGTGAGCATTGTGTTTATGGAAAGCATCGCAGAGTTAAGTTCAGTACAGCCATCCATAAAACGAAAGGTACTGTTGATTATATTCATTCAGATCTTTGGGGTCCTTCTCGTGTTGTTTCCAAGGGTGGTGCCCGGTATATGTTGACTTTTATTGATGACTTCTCTCGCCATGTTTGGGTATATTTTTTGAAAAATAAGAATGATGTGTTTTCAAGATTTGTTACATTTAAGGCTTGTATTGAAAATCAAACTGGCAAGAAGATCAAGCGTTTGAGAACTGACAATGGTTTGGAATTTTGTGAGGGTCAGTTTAATGAGTTCTGTGAAAGGAATGGCATAGTGAGACACCGCACTGTGCGTAATACACCACAACAGAATGAAGTTGCAGAACGTATGAATAGAACTCTTTTGGAAAGAGCTCGCTGTATGCTCTTTCAAGCTGGTTTGGATAAATCCTTTTTGTCTGAAGCTTGTAACCATGCCTGCTATTTGGTGAATCGGTCTCCATTAACTGCAATTGAGTTGAAGACTCCAGTTGAGGTATTTTCTGGTACTCCTGCTAATTATTCTGATTTAAAAGTTTTTGGTTGTCCTTCTTATGCTCATGTTAATGATGGTAAACTTGAGCCTAGGGCATTGAAATGCATATTTTTGGGGTATCCTTCTGGGGTGAAGGGTTATAGACTATGGTGTGTTGAACCCAAGTCACCTAAATTTTTAATTAGCAGAGATGTTAAATTTGATGAGTTTTCCATGTTGGAAAAGAAAAAGGAATCTGTTGTTGCAGGTAAAGACCATGGTGTCAGTGAGCAGGTGGAGCTTGAGAGTGGAGCTCCTAGTCAAGTGCAAGAGAGCACTTCAGATCAGCCATCTGTGGATGAGGTAGATGATTCTGTTCCAGATGTAGCAGAACAGCAACAAGAGCAACCATACAGTATCGCTAAGGGTAAAGGAACAAGAGAGATTCGACGCCCTCAGAGGTATGCAGATGCAGATTTAGTTTCTTATGCATTGTCTGTGGCAGAGACTATTGGGGTGAATGAACCTTTTAGTTATCGTGAAGCTGTCACTTGTGATGAGTCTGCGCAGTGGTTAGTTGCTATGAATGAAGAGATTGAGTCACTTCATAAGAATCATACTTGGGAATTGGTAAAACCGCCTAAGGGCCAGAAGATTGTTGGAAACAAATGGATCTTCAAGAAAAAGGAAGGTATACCTGAGGTTGAAGCAGCTAGGTTCAAGGCACGTGTTGTTGCAAAGGGCTATTCTCAGAAAAAGGGTATTGACTTCAATGAAGTATTTTCACCGGTTGTGAAACATAGCTCCATACGTGTGTTGCTTGCTATGGTTGCGTTGTTTGACTTGGAATTAGAACAACTTGATGTCAAGACAGCTTTCTTACATGGTGAGCTTGAGGAACAAATTTACATGCATCAACCAGAGGGGTTTGTTGTTCCAGGTAAGGAAGATCATGTTTGTTTATTGAAAAAGTCATTATATGGTTTGAAGCAATCTCCTAGGCAGTGGTATAAACGGTTTGATTCTTTTATGATTGATCATGGTTACTCTAGGAGTGATTATGATAGTTGTGTTTATCATAAAAGGTTTTCTGATGGTTCAATTGTCTATTTGTTGCTATATGTTGATGACATGCTTATTGCTTCTAAGAATAAGCTTGAGATTCAGAAATTAAAGTCTCAGCTTAATGGTGAGTTTGAGATGAAAGATTTGGGTGCAGCAAAGAAAATTTTGGGCATGGAAATTCACAGGAATAGACAAGCGGGCAAGCTTTATTTGTCTCAGAAAAGTTACATTGAGAAAGTTCTTGAACGCTTTGGTATGAAAGAGTCTAAACCTGTGAGTACGCCACTAGCTGCGCATTTCAGACTTTCTTTGGATTTGTCACCGCAGTCAGAAGAAGAAGAGAAGTACATGTCTCAGGTTCCATATGCTAGTGCCGTTGGTAGTTTGATGTACGCTATGGTTTGTACTCGTCCAGATATTTCACATGCAGTTAGTGTTGTTAGTAGATACATGGGTAACCCTGGAAAGGGTCATTGGCAAGCAGTGAAATGGATACTTCGGTATTTGAGAGGCACTTCTAGCTTTGGTTTGGTATATGATGGGAGTTCTAATACTGGTTGCAGTGTTATTGGTTATGTAGACTCCGATTATGCTGGAGATTTGGATAAGAGAAGATCTTTGACAGGTTATGTTTTCACTCTTTCTCATTGTGCCATTAGTTGGAAGGCTACTCTACAGTCTACAGTTACTTTGTCCACTACAGAGGCAGAGTATATGGCAGCAGCAGAAGCAGTGAAAGAAGCCATCTGGCTTAGAGGTTTGGTTTGTGATTTGGGCTTACAGCAGGATACTTCTGTTGTATTTTGTGATAGTCAGAGTGCGATACACTTGACCAAGAATACCATGTTTCATGAGAGGACCAAACATATTGATGCCAGATATCACTTCGTTCGTGACATTGTGTCTCAGGGTACTATTGTTATTAATAAGATAGCTACTGCAGAGAACCCAGCTGATATGTTGACCAAGCCAATTACAGTTAACAAGTTCAAGCATTGCTTGGGCTTGGTTGGTGTTTGTAGTAAGTGATCGCCCTTTCGGGCTTTTTTGGACGACGGCCACATCTGATATATTTCGAGGAATTTTGCATTTGAAGAAATTGGTTCCGTTTTGAGCCAAGGTGGAGATTTGTTAAACAGTGGCTTCAAAACGTCAGTTTTTTGTTTTAAATATAATGGCAATTTGGTAATTATGATATTGGGAAATATATATTTGTGTAAAAGGACAAAACCCTAATTGAATATATATATATATATTCCTTTTGCTCCTGGCTGTACGAGAGAAGAAGAAAATTAGTACAGCCGCTTCTGTTAGAGAACAGAGAGAGCCGCAGAAGAAAAACAAAAGAGGAGCAGCGCCAATAGTGTAGAAACTTGCTAATTAATATCTCCATCATCATCATTTTGTTCATAGAGATATTATTAGCCACCTGCTACTGTTCGTGGGATTGCTTTATACTTGAATCCCAATAAATTCAGCTTATTCCCTTGGCTCTTCATCAGAAACTTTGAATCAACGATCAAAGTTTTCGTCTACATTTGGTAACAGTATTTATTTGTTATCTGCAAGATTTGAAATTATTCTTGCTATTTTGATTACTGTTATTATTGAGAGATTATATTTGAGAATTTGGTATTTTGAGTGGCTTTTGAATATTGGTGTTTGTATTCTCCATTTGGATTTTGATAGTGGATTTTCCTCGGTGTGCCGTCGTCAGTGGAGTAGACTTTTCACATTGAAAGGTCGAACCACTTAAATCATTGTGTGCCATTTAATTTTCTTATTGCTTATTATTTTGCCGTTATCCAAAATTAATTATTTGTGCAACTAAATTGGACCCGAACTACGCTTCCGCAAGCGCCGATTTATAACACAATTGAATAAGTAGTTAATTTAAATAATGGAAATAATAATAATAAATGTAACTCACCATTATAAACAAGGTGATCTGGTGGTTAGAGAATTTTACAGCGGCATCTTTTCCGTCACCTTTATAATCCAACATTGAATCCAAGAAGTCTGGAGTGGTTTTTTCATTGATTCCTAATTTTCTCTCCTTAATCCTCTCACTGACAATCCCAGAAATGATTTTCATACCTTTTGCAAAATCTCTATCAGTTTTTCTCTTAATTCCCTGAGGATCTAACCATCTCAAGTAAGGTAAAAAGTCTGATATATTAGGCTGACCCAAACACTTGGTTACGTTGTTCATGGCATCATAAAATTCTTGTCCTTCTCTGGACTCAGAATCGAACTTCAAATCCTTTGAAAGAGCAACATTCATAATAAAGTTGTAGGACATATGAAAGAAAAGGGTTGACAACCTAACCTCACCAGCTGACTCACCTTTAGCAATTTTAGCAGCAGACTCTTGTTCTATTTGCTTAATGGAGTCATCCACGCACTTTTGTCTAAGACCTGATGTTTCACTGACTCTCTTGTTGTTCATAATCTCTGTTACGAAAAGGCGTCTCATGGAACGCCAAAAAGCTCCATATGGTCCAAAGGCCACTGAGCCTTGGTAGTAGTCATGAGATTTTGTAGACTCAAAAGTTCGACGATCAGCAAAAGCGAGATCATGATTTTTGAATAATTGCTCGGCCGCTTTGGCTGATTGTATGACCAAAGTGTTTAAACAACCAAGCCTTAACCAAACAACAGGACCATATGTTTCTTTGAGATTACCGAGGCTTCTGTGAGGTAAGTTTCCTAGTTCTAATATGTTTCCGATTATAGGCCATCCTTTAGGCCCTGGTGGTAGCTTATATTTTTTCGTTTGTTTTCTGAATCGACTTAGCAATATAAGAAAGGATGCGAATAAGCAAAGTGTAGATAACCAAAATAGGAAATCATAAGTGGTACTGGAGGCTCCCATTACTGATATCTCTCTTTAGTTTGCGCTTTGTGTATATCATGTAGATTTGGGATATGAGTGAGTTATACCTTCAAATGCTTTGGCATTTATAAGCTTCATATATTTGTCTTGGCTCATACATGCAGTCACTTTTTTTTTTTTTCCTCCTCTCCTTTCAAATGTTGGGCTTTCTTGGTAAATGGTCTATGTTCAGTCAATTTAATATTTTGTTTAACTAATCATTTTTATATTAGGTCGACGAATTTTCAACTCAAAAAATAATGAATTAAAATACGCGAAAATGACTTGTTAATTTCATTTAATGAGTTTCGGGCTAACATGAAGGACCATAAAATAAAATATATGTAACTTGAAAATAAATATAAACTTAAAAAACACAATTAACCATAAGGTTTGAGCTCTATCCTATGTAAAATATGTTATTATTTGTAAACACTTTGTTCCTACATATGTAAAAATATTGTAAAATATAGAGTAATGATATTCGTATAACTTTTGTTAATGTCACTACTACAAAAATTAATGAATTGTTTATTATAATTTTATATTTAATTATACTTTATTGTCATTAATGATAAATAAAATTATTATTAATGAAAAACTTATTTTATATGATTGGGGCAATAAAATTTTATTTAGATAATTAATTAGTTTATGTATGGTTTGATTCGTAAATAAGTTAATATAAAATATAAAAAAATAGTTATAATTCTATGAAGTCTAGCACTTATTATTTTTCATTTTTTTTTGGTTTCCTATTCAAATTGCCTTCAAATTAAAACCATATTAAATAGTAGTTTGGTTACAACAAAAATAATTCTACTTAAAACTTATAATAACAAAAATAGTATTTTTTATGTTCAAATTTATATTTTCACAATTAAAAAAATAATTAATATATTATTTTTCTTTGAACACTCATTGAATTAAAATTGAACAGCGGCAATTTAGACCCGTCCAATATTACACATTTAAAGTTGAACTTTCAATATTATTAATATACTAGTTTTGTTATTATAAGTTTTAGGAGTGTTATTTTTGATAATTTTCTAAAAACTTTATTCCTTTCACATTTTTCTTTCCTACTTGTAGCACATTTATTGGTGTGGTGATAAAACTCTCTCCTCATGTTTTTCAAATCACTTATTCAAATCCCACCAAATCCAAATACCATGTTTGATCTAAAACTGTAATTTTTTTCCTAATCAAATGAATGTTAGAAATTTCATGTTTTGATTTTTCTACGGCTATCTTTGAGCTAAACATGGCAAAGTTTCATCGTCCATTTTGGCCAATGTTAATAGTCAAAAGAGATACTTTTATGAATAGGAACAAAAACATCATTATTGCTATGTATAGAGGTGTAAGGTTTATGAGTATTGACAATTTTCGTGGACAAAATATTTTATTGTAATCTAGCATAAGCGTTCACCGTTTAATCAGATGATACATGATGATGGAGTCACCTAGCTCACAATGCCCATATGACAGGTAAAATATTCTCTCATGTATATCCTCACACAATTGAGCACTACACTTAGTATGAATCGTAACGAAAAGAAACTGTGCACATGTTGGTCGATCAATCGAGAGGATAGTTCGATCGATCAAGCATAGACCGACTTTAATCTTACTGCTCTCGGTTTTGAAAATGGATGGTTAAATCAATCAAGGTTGGGATCGATCGATCGAGCATTGGCTAGATAGATCGAGTTTTGGTTAGATCGATCGAGCCTATTTTTCAGTTCTATTACAACTCTATTTTTAATTCGGCCCATATGTTACTTTTACCAATTTGACTCATTTAATGTTGAATGCAAAATCCTTATATGAGTAGAATTGTTGTGAAAGTAGAATCTTGGTATGAGTAGAATTTTTGTGAAAGCAAAATCTTATTATGAGTAGAATTCTTGTAAAAGTAAAATCCTAGTATGAGCAGAATTATTGTGAAAGTAGAATCCTTGTATGAGTAGAATTCTTGTGAAAGTAAAATCTTGGTATGAGTAGAATTGTTGTGAAAGTTAAATCTTAATATGAGTAGAGTTGTCTTTATTATTAATCCTCTTTCAAGTCAAATTGGACTCTATATAAGCAATGCTTGTTAGTGAAAATATTCACCACACTGAAATAATATTTTTTTTACATGTGATTGAGTTTTTAAAAGAAAAATCTTCTTCTCTTCATCTATCAACTTAGGTACTTTCTTGTTTTAATTATTCAAACATATTGTGTGGTTATGTTTGAATAATTCATATGCCTAATTATTTTTCATAATATTGAGCTTTACATGATTGTTATAGAGTTTGCTAGCTGATTTGATTTTTATGTTGTATGCTATTGAATTTGCTAGTTAAGTTTTTTCATTGTTGAATCTGCTCTAGGACATACTTTGCACTTGTGTTATTTGTGCTAACGTTTCATGTACAGAGGTGACGTGTTCGGTATTTCGTGTGACTCGAAATTACCAAAGTTGACGGGTTCGATTGATCTTGTGGGACTCAAGTAGATCGAAACGTTAGTCCGGATTCAAACACCTAGCTTGTAGAGGCTATGAAAGGAGCGACGACTCGTAAGTAAATTACATAAAGGGGATCTATCTGTGAAGGGTAGTCTAAGACCTGAGGTTGTAATTGAACATTGATTTTCATAGTGGATAGTTAGGTGGTCCGGTAGACTGGTGGTTTTCCTCTTAGATCATTGTTGTGGCCTAGGTTGTTTCCACCTAAAAATCTCGTGTGTTACTCTTTATTTCCACAGTTTATTTTTACACGCGATTGCATGTATGGCCGTTGTGTTTAGGTTACGTAATTAAAATTTGATAAAATTGAAAATAACCTATTCATCCCCTCTAGGTATATTTGGTCTGTAACTAAAAACTTTCATGAGGCGTATCTAATTGGGATGGGCGAGGCTGTAGTCCCATTCAATTACTTTACAAAAAATTAATTATGTGTATATTTTTAGAATTGAATAAATATTTTATTTGTAGTAATATATTGTGTTTAATTTTTATGTACATATTTTAGTACATATTTTAGTATATATTAAAATATTTAACAAATATGTGGATAAAAATGACATGAATTGTAAATAAAGTAGTTAAATATGTACTTTTTTTTTTCATGTACTTAGTAACTATTAGTAACAAAAATAAAATTAGAGTAGTATACTATGTAAAAATTCTTCTTAAATATAATAATCCAAATAATGTTTAAATATTTTTAAACTCAATATTATAAAAATAAAATTAAGAAAATAAGTATATGATAAGTTTCATATTAAAGCTTTAAGTTTATGTTTATTATATTTTATTTCAATCTAAATTTTAACTTTATCTAATATTATATTATTTGACATTTTATTTTAATAATCTTTTAGAATTTATTTTGAAATTTTTTTATATAAATTTTTTTTATTTTTATTATTATTAGTAATTCTTATATTGTTTATAATCAAATATTTTTAAATATAATCTCAAGCTTAAAATTATAAATCATATTTTACTTTTTACATTTTTATATGTTTATTTTAGTTTTAGTTTTAACAACTATAAATCTTAATGTATTTGATTGAACTTTTTATTTGCTTAGATTTTTTAGTTAATAAATTTATTTTATTTATGAATGATACTAATACTTATTAACTTGTTATATTTTTGTTTAATTTTCGTTACAAGTTAATTATAATGTGTTAACTCTATATTTATAGTATAATATGACATGAAAAAATTTAGTGTTGAATTGAGAATAATTTACTATAACTCCTACTATAACTTTATGTCTATATTATAATATAACATAATTTTTCTATGGCTTTGAGCTAAACATGACGAAGCTTCATAGTACAATCTTGGCCAATTTTAATAGTCCAAAGTGATAGTTTTAAGAAGAGGAAGAAAAATATTATTGTCATGTATGGGAGTAAACATTTCTCTAGTTTCTCCTATTAATTTAAAACAAAAAATCCTTATAAAAAGGTTCATTGCTTTGTAAGCATTTTTGTGGTTCTGATATATATATATATATATATATATATTTCAATTGCTATAATCCATTTTAGGATATCGCTTATTCAATTATAAGGAGAGAGATTCGAATCAACATTTAAGAGAACATGAAGCACCACCTTACTATCAAACTATTGGACAATAATATATAATTTTACCTATTCAATTTGTTATAATTTTGGTAAAATAATTGATATATTTAAAGAAATGAGAGAACTAATGCAATAATTGACTAAGAGTTTGAAATGTGAGGCGGTAGAATGACTATTATATGCCAATATCACGTATGTTATTGTTGACTGATGAGGTTTGGACTATTTTGTTTCTTATTAACTGGTTGAAATGTGAGGCCGCAGAAAATTACTATTATATGCCAATATCACGTACAGAGACTATAGAGTTGAGATATATATTGTTGACTGATAAGGTTTGGATTAGTTTTTTCTTATTGTATAATATTACGTGCATTAAGTAATGTATTAATTATTGATTAAATATAAAATTTATAATGTGTGATAAAGAAGTGATTATGAGACCTCCTTAATAATAAAATGTCAATTATATTGTATTATATAAATTGTTATATGAACGATAAAATTATTTTTGATTTTTATTATTAAAATAAGTTTGGACTAGTTTTATTTATTATTAGAATCAGGTTGGACTAGTTTAGATTAAATTTTACCATGCCTGAAAAATGGAACAAATGCAAGGACTTATTCATCTTTTGGCCTCTCTTCTCTTGTGCCGACTCTAATTGGTTTGACCATCAAATATTAAAATAGAGAGTAAATTGATAATTCAAATGTATATTGTCGTAATTAATATTTATTAATCATAATTACAATTAATAATGTTAATAATAATGAATAATATATAATTAATTATATAAATAAAATAAACAATTTATGTTTTATTATTGTGACAACAGCAAATAAATTGTGATAATATTGCCATCTATTAAAATTATTGTTAAAATGTTATTTAAAAAAGAGTAGTATAATATATATTAAATTATTGTATATATAAACTAATATGTCAATTATTAAATGT
Organism: Elaeagnus macrophylla; assembly: GCA_029378325.1. Lineage (NCBI taxonomy): Eukaryota > Viridiplantae > Streptophyta > Magnoliopsida > Rosales > Elaeagnaceae > Elaeagnus > Elaeagnus macrophylla. The sequence continues at coordinate 12,709,515 of CM055645.1, read as the reverse complement.
TGTATGTAAATTAGAGATGTTAAATGAAAAAATAAATATGGGAATAATTAAGTTATGATGTATGTGTCAAGTTGAGAATAATTATAAACTTGAAAAACATAATTCAACATAACGTTTGAGCTCTATCTTATATAAAATATGTTATTATTTATGAATATTTTGTTCCTACATATGTAAAAATATTACAAAAAATAGAGTAATGATATTCATATAACTTTTGTTAATGTCACTATAAAAATGTATGAATTGTTTATTATAACTTTATATTTAATTATACTTTTTTGTCATTAACACTAAATAAAATTATTATTAATGAAAAATTATTTTATGATTGTGGCAATAAAACTTTATTTAGATAGTCAATTAATTTATATGCAGTTTGGTTTGTAAATAAGTTAATATATTTTAAAATATAAAAAATAGTTATAATTTTATAAAATCTAGCTTTAAGTTTAAGTATTGGTGTTGTCATAATATACATTTTTTTTTTTATAATATCTAAGTATGTAAGTTTGATTTTGATATTATCATTGTGCACATTTTTTAATTTTTAAAATTTACTTTTTCAAATTCCTAGTATAAAATTCAATCAAAAAACAATAATAAAAAAAAAAATTCCTAGTATAATTTAGCTTTTATAGAGAAAAAAAAATTTAGTTTATAAATGAGTCAAAATATCTTAAAATATATGAAAAATAGTTATGACTCCATAGTCTAGCTCTAAGTTTAAATATATTCTAATTATATACATTTTTTTTATAAGTGGTATATTTATATAAGTTATATGATACAAAATATCCATATTTTATAAGATATTTGATATCCAAGAATATGTGAGTTTGGTCTTGATATCAACAATGTATAATTTTTTATTATAAAATGATGTTTTAAAAATTAATTTTTCAAATTTTTCATATAATTTGGCTCCTATGAAGGGGAAAAAAAAGACAACGAAAGAAAAGTAAGAATAAATTATGACAATAAATTTTATTTAGGTAATCAATTAATTTAATTGTAGTTTAATTTGGTTTATAAATAAGTTAATAAAAAAAATAAATAGTTATGACTCTATAATCTAACCATAACGTTAAATATTAATTGTCTTATTATTATACACATTTTTTACAAAGCGATATATTTATATAAGTTATATGATATCAAATATTCATATTTTATATAAGTTATATGATACACAATATAATTAAAAAATTATGGTTTTTAAAAAACTAAATTCCAAATTCCAAGAATAATTTTGCTTTTATAAATAAAATATTTAGATTATAAATGGCTCAATATATCTTAGAATATAAAAAAGTAATTATAATTTTATTGTTTATTTGTAAGTTTAATTATTGGTACCGTTATTATATACCTTTTTTATTACAAAAAGATACATTTATATAAGTTATATGATATTAAATATTTATATTTATATAAAATATATGATATTTAATACTTAAATGTATAAATTTAATATTGATAATAATATTATGTAAGTTTTTTTTAATTGCAAAATCGTATTTCAAAAATTTATTTTACTTTTAAAATTAAAAAAAAAAATATACGGTGAAAACGTCGAAAAATCAAAGCGAAAAGTCAGGCTTTTTATATAGTTAATGAAATGACGTTGAGTAAATGCAACTTATTTATGGGCTTTCTTTTATGTAAATTTTTAATAATACTAACAAAATATAACTTTATAATAAAGTGTATAAGTTTGAAATTTAAAACATGTATTTTGTATTCAAACCTTTCTTTGACCTTAGATGGTTATATTCTTTTTTGAGGTTGGATCTCACCTAATGTTAATGACCCTTGGTGTGTGGACGTGATGTGTAGGTATGTAACGATTGTTCTATTTCTTATTCATTTTCTTATCCGGTGAGGTTTATTTTGAAAAAAAAAAACTTAAAAATGGAAAATATTTTAACGACTTTTGTATATTAAGCAATTTTTTTAATGCATCAGAAAGTGAAATTTAAAATTTAGGATTTTTATTTTATTTTTATATTGCTCAAGTTTCTCTCTCTCCATCACTTTTTATTTTTCATTTTTTTTTTGGCTTCAGATTCAATTCGCAACTTAAAATTTAAACCATATTAAATAGTAGTTTGATTAAAAAAATTAACACTTAAAACTTTTTTCTTTCCTAATTGTACCTCATTTATTGGTGCGGTGATAAAACTCTCTCCTCGTGTTTTTCAAATTACTTATTTTAAATCCCACCAAATTAATCCAAATACCATGTTTGATCTTAAAATATAATTTTATTCCTATTCAAATGAATGTTAGAAATTTCATGTTTTGGTTTTTCTATGGCTAGCTTTGATCTTATCATGACAGTTTATTTTGACCAATGTTAATAGTCCAAAGTGATATTTTTATGAAGAGGAACAAAAACATCAAATTTATGTATGAGCTGGGGGTCCAAAGTGATATTTTTATGAAGAGGAACAAAAACATCATTGTTATGTATGAGCTGGGGTCCAAAGTGATATTTTTATGAGGAGGAACAAAAACATCGATCATTGTTCTGTATGAGCTGGGGTGGAGCCAAAAATTGTCATTAAGGGGCTGTCTTTTTTTTTTATTTTTTATTTTTTATTATATATATATAAAATAAAAAATTAGTAAAAGTTATAATAGATTATATTCAATTTAATATTAAATTTTTTTTATGTCATATTATAATAGAGATATAGAGTTAACACATTATAATTAACTTATAATAAAAATTAAAGAAAAAATATAACAGGTTAATAAGTATTAGTATTATTCATGAATAAAATAAATTTATTAACTAAAAAATCTAAACAAATAAAAAGTTAAATCAAACGTATCAAAATTTATAATTGTTAAAACTAAAACTAAAATAAGTACATAAAAATGTAAAAAGTAAAATATGATTTAGAATTTTAAGCTTGAAAATATATTTAAAACTATATGTTTATAAATAATATAAGAATGATTAATAATAATAAAATTTTTATATAAATTTTTTTTAAAATAAATTCTAAAAGATTATTAAAATAAAATGTCAAATAATATATTATTAGATAGAGTTAAAATTTGGATTTAAATAAAATATGATAAACATAAATTTAAAAGCTTTAATATGAAACTTATCATATATTAATTTTTTTTAATTTTATTTTTATAATGTGAAGTCTAAAGTTAAATATTTAAACTTTTTTTGGATTATCATATTTAAGAAGATTTTTACATAGCATACGATTATAATTTTATTTTTATTACTAATAGTTACCAAATATTGCTAAATATTGTTAAAATATACTAAAATATGTATATAAAAATTAGACACAATATATTTATAATAAATAAAATATTTATTTAATATTAAAAATATACACATAATTAATTTTTTATAAAAATGTTCCGGGATTGGAGCCCCCACATACTCTCTCCTCGAGTTTTTCAAATCACTTATTTTAAATCCCACCAAATTAATCCAAAGACCATGCTTGATCTTAAAATATAATTTTTTTCCTAATCAATGTTAGAAATTTCATCTTTTGATTTTTCTATGGCTAGCTTTGAGCTTGACTTGACAGTTTATTTTGACCAATGTTAATAGTCCAAAGTGATATTGTTATGAAGAGGAACAAAAACATCATTGTTATGTATGAGAGTAAGCATTTCTCTAGTTTCTTCTATTAATTTAAAACAAAAAATCCTTATAAAAAGGTTAATTGCTTTGTAAGCATTTTTGTAGTTCTCCTGATTTTTTTTTCAATTGCTATGATCCATTTTAAGATACATACACGCTCACTCAATTATAAAGAGAAAGACTCAAATTAACATTTAAGAGAATACGATACACCACCTTTACAACAAAGCTACTAAACAATGATCTATAGTTTTCCTTTTCCCTTTGTTATAATTTGGAAAAATAATTGATATACTTAAAGAAATGAGAGTCTGTATGAAAGAGTGTTGCATCTAATGCAATAATTGACCATTAAGAGATTGAAATGTGAGGCGGTAGAAAATGACTATTATATGCCAATATCACGTTATAGAGACCATAGATTTGAAATATATGTTGTTGACTGATGAGGTTTGGACTAGTTCTTTTCTTTTCTTTTCTTGTTAAATAATATTATATGCATTAATTTATTAAATTATGTGTTAATTATTGATTAGATATAAAATTGATGATGTGGGATAAAGAAGTGAATGTAAGACTCTTTAATAATAGAGGACAAAATAAATTGTATTATATAAATTGTTATATGTATCAAATTTTAGTAATTTTTTTTATTATTATTAGCATGAGTTTGGACTAATTTTATTTATTATTAAAACCAGGTTGGACTAGTATAGATTAAATTGTACCATGCCTGAAAAATGTAACAATTGTGGCTGTGGTGCGATCTTGTAGTTGTGTCCTTTTGAGGACATCCTATAAAATTAGAATGATATAGACAAGATTAGCATGGTTTTTGTGTAAGGATGACACGTATAAATTGAGAAATGATTCAAATTTTGTTGAAAATTTTTTGCAGTTTAGGTGGTAAGATTATCGATTTTTTTCACCAAAAATTTAAGTTTGAATCCCATTATAGTGTATTAATGTATTTTCTTTTTATTAATAATAAAGAGGGGGAAGTTAGAATTTATTTTTTATTTTTTATTAAATGTAACAATTGCTGCGGTTTAATGAGGGACTTATTCATCTTTTTGGCCTCTCTTCTCTTGTGCCTGACCAGCAAATATTAAATTTGAGTGTGAATTGATAATTCAAATGTATATCGTCGTAACAACTTATTTTTAAATCACACTTAAATCAGCGGTGTCAACCTAGTTGGGATGTCCCGGTGCACCCACTGAAAACTGCTAGCTACAACCTTTTATAAAAAAAAAAAAAATGTATATCGTCATAATTAAAATTATGATTAATAAATATTAATCATAATTTTAATTAATAATATTAAATAATATATAATTAATTGTAGAAATAAATAAATAATTTATGTTTTATTATTGTAACAACAACAAATAAATTGTGATAATATTTTTACTTATTTAAAATTATTGTTAAAACGTTATTAAAAATAGTAGTGTTATATATATTAAACTATTGCATACATATAACGTGTCAGTTATTGAATATTGTATATAAACTGGAGATGTTAAATGAAAAAATAATTATAGAAATCACTTACTAATAAGATACTAATTAAGTTATGATGTATATATTAAGTTGTGATAAAAATATTTTCCTTAAAATGTTCAATAACTTGTACGTCACACTTTTACATTTAAACATGGATAGTAATCCATATTGCTAAAATATTATTTATTAATAATAATTTTATTTAATTATTATTATGGTATAATTAATGCTAAGAGTAAAATTAAACTTTTTTTTACTAATAGTAAAAGTAATTGTGCCCATATTATTGACTTTAAACATATGTACAACAATTTAAATTTAACATGTTATAAGTTGTAGGAAAATTCACTCTCTAAAAATTTAAGCTATGAGAGGAAAAATTAACAATACTTTTATATATTTATCAGTCTCTCACAAGTGTTGGCTCACCACTTATAATTCAATAATTTAAGTTACTGGTCTTTAACATATGATCTTCTACTATGATATAATTTTAGAAGTTTTTGAAAAACTAATTCTCTCAAAAGCTTAAGCTAGTGAGAGAAGGGTCAACAATACATTTATACATTTTAATAGTACCCCTTAGAGGAAACATAATAATCAATAAATCAACCTATTCGATAAAAATCGAGCCAAGTCAAACATATTTTTATGTTTTATAGGTAACAATAGGTTAGTTTTAGTTTTAAAAATGTTAAAGTCAACATATGTTGGGTTGACTAAGATTTTAAAATTTGTAAACCGATTTATATATTACTAAAATACATAGTTATTTTTTAATTTTATAAATTTATAGTACATATGTCATATATATTTACAATCATTTAATTTTTGTTAATCTTTTATAACAATTTAGAAAATGAAATCAAATTTTTGAAATCAAGACTCATCTATGGCGCATGCAGCAAGGTACTATGACTGTGACTGATTTTTACAACATTATGGTTGGACTATGGCGAGAACTGGATTTAATTTGTGAAGAAGAGTGGGAATGTGCTGGTGATAGCGTGAGGTACAAGACGAAGGTAGAAAATGAGCGAGTGTTTGAATTCTTGGCCTGTTTGAATCATGAATTGGATGATATAAGGGGCCGAATTCTTGGTTGGAAACCCCTGCCGATGATAAGGAGGTTTTTTCAAAGGTTTGCCAGGAAGAAAATAGGAGAAACGTGATGTTGAATGACGGCGGTGGACATTTCAGTTATGCGAACGGTGCTGGTCTGAAAGGAAATGGGGTGTTAGGGCTAGAATCTGGAGGAAATAAGAAACCGGGTCATGGAGCAAGACCCCGAATCCAATGGACGGATCGAATTGGGTTACAGAATGGGCCATGGCAATTTGTTCTCTAATGGTTTGGGCCGTGGAGCTGGGCTTCCTAAAATAAATTTAAAAATGGGCCCAAATTGTTCTAATGGGACTTTTGGACAGTTTTTTCCAAGTAGGCCATCTGGGCAATTTTTTGACCATGAACCCAATGGGTTCTTATCTCGTGGACCTTCAAATAATTCAGGACAGAAAAAATGACCTTGGTGTGAGCATTTTCGTAAAATTGGCCATATGAAGGATTCATGCTGGGAATTGCATGGAAAACCAGCAGATTGGAGACCCAAACAAAATTACAGAGGTCGAGGATATCAAATTTCTACTGATCAGAAATTTCAGACTGAGTCAAACTCAACATTTAATCTTGAGCAGATAGAACAGCTCCAAAAATTATTTTCAAAATTCCAATTTTTTGGTCAGTCTTCCTATGTTCCCTCTGGGTCACTAGCTCACAAAGTTAATTTCTTAATTGCCTTAAATTCAACCTCAAAAATAAGTTTTTCATGGATTATTGACTCAGGTGCATCAGATCATATAACTGGAAACCATCACCTTTTTTCTTCCTACGTACCTTGTGCTGGAAATTTAAAAGTTAAAATAGCAGATGATACTCTTTCCCCAATTGCCGGAAAATGGAGTATAAAAATTTCTGACTCTATAACCCTTGAATCAGTCTTACATGTACCCAAATTATCTTGTAACTTACTATTTGTCAGTAAGTTAACAGCCTATGCAAAATGCTCTGCTAAATTTATTTATTCTTCTTGTATTTTTTAGGACCTATCATCGGGGAAGACGATTAGCAGTGCTAAAGAAAGTGAAGGCCTTTATTACTTTGAGACAACAAATGTGAGTGACCAGTATAAAATTGTTGGTTGTAATTCTAGTTTTATCCCTAAGAATAATGATTTTCTGTTGTGGCACTATAGAATGGGCCACCCTAATTTTCATTACTTAAAACAATTGTTTCCTTCTCTTGTTTCTAATAAAGAATTGTCTGATTTGCAATGTGAAATGTGTAAGCTTACTAAATACCACCGTACATCTTTTTCAAAATCAAAATATACTCCATCCAAACCATTCACTCTAATCCATAGTGATTTATGGGGACTGTCCTGATCCTCGAGTCGTACTCATATGAGATGGTTTATCACTTTTATTGATGATCATACTCGTATGTGTTGGGTATATTTACTAAAGGATAAAACTGATGTTCAAACAGTTTTTATGAATTTTCACTGTATGATTTGTACCCAATTTCAAACTCAAATTCAAATTTTACGGACTGATAATGGTACTGAATATGTGAATCATTAACTTAGAGATTATCTACAAACCCATGGAATCATTCACCAAACCTCTGGTGTTTACACTCCATAACAAAACGGAGTGGTCCAACGAAAAAATAGACATTTATTAAAAAAGGCTCAAGGACTAATGTTCACTACAAATATGACAAAAAAGTTTTGGGGAGATACTGTTTTAACATCTGCCTTTCTGATAAATAGAATGCCTAGTCGAGTTCTTTCTTTCGAGACACCTCTTCAAAAGCTTAAACACTGTTTCCCAACATCTTGTCTTAATTCTAATATTCCCCTTAAGATATTTAGTTGTATTGTGTTTGTACATGTTCATCCTCATGAACGTGGTAAATTGGATCCTTGAGCACAAAAATGTGTTTTCATTGGCTACTCTCTTACTCAAAAAGGTTATAGGTGTTATGAACCATCAACCCAAAATGTTTATACAAGTCTAGATGTGATATTTTTTGAAACCACACCATATTACCTACCAAAACTCCTCTTCAGGGGGAGATTGAACATCTTGAAGAACAGTTTTGCTCCTTTGACCTATCCTTTTTGAATAGCAATATCTCTCCTCTTGATATTGTTTCCACAACCCTTCCTAAACTTCCTGAACACTCTGATCCTGTTACACCAAATCATTCTAATGAACCACTTACAGAATACCATTTAGACTTAGGGGGAGATACAGAAAAACAATAAGGCAAGGATATACTAGTTTACTTAAGAAAGCCAAAATCAAATTATAAAGGTAAATTCACTCTTGATACACTGCGAGAGTTTGACCCGGTGAATGGTCTAAGTGTCTTCGAGCCTTCCTTTGATACAGGTACTTCTAGTTCTATTGATGATTTACCTATTGCACTCAAAAAACAACGTCGATCTTGTACTTCTCATCCTATATCTAAATTTGTGTCGTATAACACTTTGTCTCCCAAATTCCATGCTTTCACTACTAACCTTGATAGAGTCAAAATTTCAAAAGATATTGATGAGGTTTGGAAAATTCCTGAATGGAGAGAGGCTGTAATAGAAGAAATACGAGCTTTAGAAAACAATGAAACTTGGAATGTGGTATATTAACCAAGGGAGAAGAAGTCAATTGGGTGAAAATGGGTCTTTACTATTAAGTATAAAGCCGATGGAACTATTGAACAATATATGGTTCACCCGGTTGCCAAGGGGTTTACTCAGACCTATGGAGTTGACTATACGTAGACATTTGCTCCAGTTGAAAAATTAAATACTATTTGAGTATTATTGTTATTAGCAGTAAATCTCGAATGGACTCTCCAACAACTAGACATCAAAAATGCATTTCTCAATGGAGTATTAGACGAAGAAATTTTCATGATGCTTCCACCTGGTTTTTATGAAAGAGGGGAACAGAACATGGTATGCAAACTGAACAAATCACTTTACGGACTCAAACAATCAACCCGAGCATGGTTTAATAGATTTGTGAGGGTGCTAAAAGGACAAGGCTATTAACAAAGTCAGTTAGATCACACAATATTTTTTAATCATTCCCAAGAGGGATTAAAAAGAATTTTAATTATTTATGTGGATGACATCATACTGACAGGAGACAATTTGGTCGAGATTGAAAGATCGAAAAAGGTCATTGCTACTGAGTTTGAAGTTAGAGATTTGGGATAGGTGCGTTATTTTTTGGGGATGGAAATTGCAAGGTCAAAAGAAGGTATAAGCGTTTCACAAATAAAGTATGTTCTAGATCTTCTAAAAGAAACAGGTATGCTGGGGTGCAAACCAAGTGACACTCTGATTGAAATTGGAAAGAGAACAGGAGATGAGGAGAAACCAGTAGAAAAGGAGAGGTATCAAAAATTGGAGGCAAGATTAATTTATTTATCACATACAAGGCATGAAATTGCGTTTGCTGTAAGTATGGTGAGTTAATATATGTATGCTCCAAAAGAAAGCCACTTGGAAGCAATATATAGGATTCTCAGATATCTCAAAGGTTCTCCTGGCAAAGGACTCTTCTTTAAAAAAAACAAGACAAAGAAAAATAGAAGTTTTTTCAGATGCTGATTGGGCAGGTTCTGTTGAAGACAGAAGGTCTACTACTGGGTATTGTACCTTTATTTGGGAGAATCTTGTTACGTGGAGAAGTAAAAAACAAAATGTAGTAGCCAGAAGTAGTGCTGAGGCAGAATTTTGGGCAGTTGCACAAGAAATTTGTGAAGGGTTATGGCTTAAAAAACTTTTAGAAGAACTACGGGTAGAAACTAAGGTTCCGCTTAAGGTATACTGTGATAACAAGGCTGCTATTAATATTTTTCTTAATCCAGTTCAACATGATCGAACCAAGCATGTAGAAGTTGACAAATATTTTATAAAAAAGAAGGTTGAGAATGGTATTATATGTTTGACCTATTTTCCTACACAAGAGTAAATTGTAGACATCTTCACCAAAGGACTTTCACGTCAGAGTTTCGAGGATTTTATGAACAAGTTGATCATGATTAACATCTATGAACCAACTTGAGGCAGAGTGTTGAAATTCCGTAATATTAGGGTTGTTAAAACAGTTCAAAATTCAGTTAATTAGGATATTCTGTTATCTGTAAATATTTTTATTCTTGATTTTATTTTATATTTTTCCTGATTCTATAATTCTCTATTTAAGTCATAGATTGTACATATTGTTAATCATCCAGAAATTATAATAAAAACATTCAGTTTGTTCCATAGATTCCAAGGTGGCATGGGCTATAGAAGTGTGGGAGTGAGACTCGATCTCACAAGCACACAATTTCATTGTATGAAGGATTTCTAATAGGCGTTGTATTTTACATTAAATCTTGTCCAAATTGGAGGCTATTTAATAACTCTATTCTTTCCCACTTATGGAAGGTCAACATAGAGAAAATTAGTGAATTTTTCTTCACTCAATTGAGAGAATTTTGTGATAATAGAATTTAACCAAAAGCCATAGAGTATTCAAGAAAGTATTTTTGAGAAATAAATTGTCCTTGAAAAATTTAAACAATCACACATAGGGATTATAGTTGGGAAACTAAAATTATATTTTTGATCAAATTGGAGATTGTAATGATTTTCGCCAATCCCATTCTTATTCGTTGCAAGACAAGAACTGGAGCCTGAATGTTCCAATCAGTTGTTCACTCTACTTTATTTATAATTAAATTATATATATCATAAGCTCTATGATGGACAAAATTTTTGTTATCTAATAGCAGTCACTCAAAGAAGATTTTCCAAAAATCAACGATAATGTGCTAGCAATACAAGTTTCTACTAGTGCATCTGAGTCAGCTTTTAGCACTGGAGAACAAGATCTATGATGGAAAAATTTTTTGTTATCTAATATCAATCGCTGCCACTATTTTCATTATAAATATTAATTTTTTTTATTGAAAAAGATTTTCTAAAAATTAGCAGTAATGTGCTAGCAGTTTAGCATCTGAGTCAAGTTTTAGAACTGGAGGACATATTTTTGATCCATTTAGGAGTTCTTTAGGCTCCAAAATGGTGGTGGTTTAGTATGTAGTCAAATTGGCTGCGTTCTCCACCCACTGGTTATAATTTTGATGCGGCTATTATGAGAATACCTTTAAGACTTAGAGATTTACGAAGGCATAATGGATTCAGGTAATTGCTTATCTTAATTATGAATTTTAAATTATCTTGTTTATATATTAAATTTCTAATGTTAATGAGTTCGATGGTCTATAGATTAAGTCAAAGAGTCTATAGTGATCGATGATGATTGATAGTAGCTCATAAGTTTATGCAAGTAAAAGGAATGGAAAGCAAGTCAAGGAAACTAACTAAATGTATCATACTATCGAATATATATTTTACATTTGAATTATATTAACACTTTCTTCTTTTTTCCATATAGGGATTTTGAAGTGATTTCTCAATACAAGTGATTAACTTGGACCGTGATGAACGAAAACCAGTACCTAAATACTAATCTCGTAAATGCATATTTAAATTTATAAAATCTCGCAAGTGCACGAATCATTTTATAGAAAATGATAAGTATACTCCCAAGGTCGGTCTAAGGAAGGAATCTATGTGGTTTTTAATAATTATTCAAACTCTTAAAAACGAAATTAAAACCTAAACATCCTGTCACGATATTTGAGTTTGGTTGAATCTAATCTAAAGTACAAAAATAATATAGACATGAATTCAATAAATAATCATGCAATTATATCATTCATAAACAGTGGAGAATTAATGGATAATAATAAGTTAATTATGCTTGCTTCATATTATATAGGTTATGAAATATTTGAATTAAAATTATTGATTCTCTCTTTTATGTATAAATACCACCTTTGGTGGGGTTAGATATTCTTTGGTAATTAAACAAATTAATTAACACCTATGGGTGAGATTGATAATTAATTTGGTTAATTAAATTAAAATCATTTTTCTAAGAGATTGCAAATGAACCATTTAAATGCCACCTTTGGTGGGGTTAGACATTTTAAACTTTATTCAAGGTGTCCAAGTTAAATTTAAGAATTTAATTATCTGAATACTAACTTTCAAGTTTTAAAACTATTACAGAAAATATTTTGTCAATACATTTTCAAATAATAATTCTTTGTGAAAAACCTTTGAAATAGAGTTTCGCATCAACAATACCAGGCGATTGTACCAATAAGTAGAAGAGCACTACTCTAAATCAGACCAGATAATTAAATCTTAAAATCTAACTTTCAGATATAAAGTTTGTAATGAAAAATAATGTATTTCTCTCTAACATTCTTTATATAAAAATCTTGAATAAAAATAATATTTAATTTTGTGAAAATGTTTTACCTATTAATATTTCACAAGCATAACAACATTATAAATTATCTCATATTAATAATCAGCCAGACATGCTTAATTTAATAATTAGCTAGAAAATTAAATATAGCATGTAAAAACAAAAATTAAGAACAATACTGAAAATAATATATTTAAACATACCTCAACATAATCTCATAATTGTTTCTGGAAAAACCTCCGAACGAAATTGCATTCTTATTTATTAAATCTAAACTAAAATTATTACAACAAAATAATTAAATTAAATTATAAATAAAATAAAATAAAATAAAACTATAAAACATTGGGAGAGAAAACTATCGAAAAACTATGCTAAATTATGTACTGTTGAAACTGTGTCCGGATGCCTGTATTTATAGAAACTGAGATTCAAACTACGTGCCACGTGGCATACGTTGATTGGTCCGTCAGCAGAGTGCGTACCACATGGGGGGATATGATTGGCGGGTTGGCGCTGACTTAGCTGGAGCGGAGACCGGACTGAGTGCGATGACACGTGGCTCGCGCTGATTCGCTGGTCATCACGGTTCAGGCTGGAGTGGCGACAACTCTGAGTGCGATGCCACGTGGCTGACTTTGATTCGCTGGTCATCACGTGGTGTCAGTCAATGTCTGGTATGAGCTGTCGTCCACGTGTCGCAACGTGATTTACGGTTCAATGATGACTAATCAATGACGTGTCGATGACGTGTAGGATGACGTGGCTTATGTCTCTGAATGGGCTTTTTTATATGGATCCACATTTCTACTTTATACATCCACCTAATCTAATTAAATTCATAAAAAATTCAGAAAAATTCCAAAAAATTGTAAATGATTTCTAAATATTTTTAAACTTAATAAAGGACCAAAATGTCCCTAATTTGAGAAAATAATAAAATACAACTAATTAATTTATTTTGGAGGCAAAAATTCCTGAAAAACAATAAAATTATATGTGATTTCGAAAAGATAGATTTATATGAAATATGATAAAATCATGTAAATATAAATCTATTTAATCAATTAAAGTGCATTAAATCATGATATTTTTAGCATCTTTTAAGCACTTATCAGACCGTAAAAATGGTTTACTTGAAATACAATTGATTTCTCAATACATATTTACATTTTAATTATATTATGTCTTGTTTGGTTAAAATAATTTTAGTAATTCCTATTTTATGTAAAAACATTTAGTACATTGTTTAAAAAATGTTAAGGCAGGTGTACAAATGCTAATTTAACAGGGTCATTAAAATGTACATTTGTTAATTTGTTTATTTCATTTATACAATTGAGTGTACATAATGAGAGAATGAGTGACATTTATTTCTTTCATTTTAAAATGTTTACTAATTTTTAGGGGAAAAAATCTGTTTTATATTTATTTAAAATCAAACAAAAATTGGAAACTCGGTCCAGTTAAAACTAGTGTTTATTATTTTTGTCCAATCTAGCTCGATTTCTACTAGTGAATCTGTCCGGTATGGTTTTTCAATTTTTTTTTAAAATTGGACCAGACCTTGAATTTGTTTTTCATTAATGTTAATAATGACTTCAAGACTGATAGAGAGCAATTATGGATAGTAGCTGCAAATGGGACAGAAATAGTATGATTTGGTTCAAATACGAACTGTTTTGCAATACATTTAAAGTGTGCATTTACAAACTTACCCTTACCAAAACATACAAAATGTAGGTATGTTCCAGTGTTATCTAGCGGCTTCAATCTTCAGCCAGCCAGAGAAAATTTTCTCCAAATTGCTGCAACAGTTGTCCAGCGTCTTTAGTAGGCGATCTAGACGATATACTCTGGCGTCCTTCTTACAGAATCCTTGTCACAACCCGGTGTCCTCTACACGGCATCCTCATCACAGCTATTCCAATTTCATATGCGCACGTTTATATCAAGTACTTGTGTATCTCTTTTTTCCTTTGCTTCTCCTCTTCATAACTTTTTTGTTTTTCTATTTCCACACTGCATATGTGTTTAGTATTTCATCTACGCAAGTTTATAACTATCTTGAAATTAGTATTGATCCTTTGAATCTAATTTGGTAATATTTAGCAAGTTGGATATAAAATATTGGACCACTACGAATCGATTACCCTGAGTATGAATACATAAAGGATGGGAGGATTAAAGAAATGAAATTTCAAAATCATTAACCTCCCTTATTTATCTAGGGTTTCAAGTCCTCCCTAGTCATCAAAGTATAATATTTAGGCTCACACTGCTATAAGATTTAAAGAATTTTATTTAAAGTCCACAGTACCAATTGATCCAAGACAAAATTATTGGCTCTGACGCAATTTTTCTCATATGAGTTACACAATGTTATGAGCTCTTATCTCAAAAATTTAATTCACAAAGAGGCCCTAAATATTATAATAACTTTTGGATATGAGTTTCAAATTAGCTACTTCTTGGTAGTGTGATAAGCTTCTTGTTGAGCACAGGAGTCTCTAGCAGATTCCTACATTGTAATAGAAAAATGTTTTTATAAAAGGATAATAGACCACACACTTGTAAGTTGCACCATAATCACAGTCTTATATGTTTTGCATAATTAGTCCTTTGAACTCAAATATTATGCATATTAAATTGAATTAGGATCCTCTTTTTGCTTTTTGATTGCTTGTTTAGTCTTAAGAGAGTGTTATTCATCTAATTTGTAAAAACAGTAAAATGCCAATAACTAAATCTTTTCATCTATTATTTCATTATGTTCATTGTTAGTAACTTGATTAACTTACTTCGTCTTTATTCTAGTAAACTAATTATGTTCTTGTTATATGAAAATTGTAGATAAAGAACAACAATATGATGAATTCAACAAGAAAGAAAATAAAAAGTTAATCATACATTATAAATGGAAAGATTTCATATTTAGTTTTGTTTTATATCTTTGATTGATTCCCTTTGCCCCATCTTTTGTTCAATTTTTAAATCAAAAAGCTGATTATAATATGAAAATGTACTTAATGTTTATACTAATCATTAACTAAATTACTGCAATTAATATTTTGTTAGTTGTACAGAAATTAATAAATGTAGATAAATCTTATGAAATTCAATAATACTTATTTATTTTCTTAATATATATATATATATATATATATATATATATTCTTTCTTTCTTTTTTCTCATTTAGAATATATAATTTTTTAGAGTACATGCTTTGGACATATTCTATTAGATGTATAGGAATTTAGATAACAATATAAAACTCATAGATAAACAAAAATAAGAAGTCTAATATGTAGAATTTTGTTCTCATTTCTTTTGTTGTTGAAATATATGATTCCAAAGCTTTAATTATTATATATATTTACAAACTACTGACATATTCACTTGCAGCTAATTCAAAGATGAGAATAATAATAATGCATGGTGGAAAGTGGATTTATTGAGATGGAAAAGATCATTACATAAATGAAAAATCAAAGGGTTTGTATATAAAAGAGAATATTGAATTCGTAGTTAAAAAAGAATATTTGTGAGTTGCTTAGAACAAAAGGAGACATCAATATCAAGATGACTACCCCAAGATTGAGTCTTGCTCTAAATGTAGAAGACAATAATGATATTGAATTTTTCATCAATCAAAAATTGGACAAAAAAATAGAGGACGTAGATATACTATATGTGACACATCAACGAGACAAAGGAAAAGCACAAGATGTCCTCAGTTTGAAATCAAACTCCGCCAATTTACAACAACAAATGACTACTGAAAAGAGAATGAACATGATATTGACATTGAATCTTTAACACATATTGAAAAAAGTAATGGAGAAGTATACAAAAATAAAGAATAATTGAAGAGATCATTTTCAAAGTTTGCAATTAAGAGTTTTTTCATTATACTACAAGCAACTTAAACAAGAACACAATAAGATTGGTTTGCAAAAATGAACGATGTCATTGGAAGTTAATAGCAAACAAATTTGGAGAATCTGAGCCATTTAAAATTACAACGTACATTTCAGATCATACTTGCTCTCAATTCTACAAAGACCAATGTTATAAACATGCTACATATAAGAACATTTCTGAGGACATCAAAAATGTATTCAGAGGTACTGGAAGATAAATAAGACCAAAGGACACAATGAGCGATATCAGAAACATAACGAGTGTCAAAATAACATATAAAAAAGCAGTAAGAGCAAAGAGACATGCACTCAAAATTGTAAGAGGTAATCCCACTGAATCATACATCAAACTACCAAGTTTCTTCTACATGCTTAAAACATGGAATCAAGGTACATACACTGAGATAAAAAAAAAACTCAGATTCTTCTTTTAAGTATGCATTTATGGGTATTGGAGCAAGCATAGATGGGCTTAGAAAATGCATAAGACCTATTTTGGTGGTTGATGGAACTTTTCTAAAAGAAAAGCATGGAGGAGTATTACTTGTAGCAATAACTAAAGATGAAAATAATCAGGTACAAACCTTTTTCCAAAACAAACCGTTTTGAAAGGTCTTATAGTATTAATTATTTTCATATCTTTACATGCTATAATTCAAATGAAATTCTGACATAATATAGATGCATGTAAGAAGTTAATTACATACATCACTTGTTTGGTGTTATGGTGATTGATTTTAGACAATGGACATACTGTTTATGTGCTCATTCCTTATGGCTACAATTATTTTTGTAAATCTTTTTTTGTCAACATTTTTTCAAACATCAATCACTTTAGAATCATTATCCTTGGCATGTGCTGAATTTCATTGAATGTTTGACATTATTTGTATATGTGAGCCTTAAATATTGCGCTTCCAATGCAAAATAAAAGTTTGACTTAATAATATTACTTATCATTACAGATTTATCTTGTTGCATTTGGTATTGTGGATAGTGAAACAACAAAGGCATGAAAATGGTTCTTTAGAAGGTTAAATATCATAATTAGAGAAAAAAAAGGCCTTATAATCATTTCAGATAGAAATAATACTATAAAATTTGCAATGCGAATTATGTAATTGTGTATGGGGAAGATGCTACCATTACTTTTGCTATTCTCATATCAAGCAAAATTTATCAGGATTTCACAATCAACTTGTCAACAAGTATTTCAAGAAGGCGGCATATGCATATATGGATGCTAAATTCCAACAAAATATAATAATGATCTAACAAGAAAGCAAGAAAGCATCTAACTACTTGAAACAAGCATGTTATGAATTTTGGGCAAGATCACAGTGTAAAGCTTCAAAATCAAGGTATAACTTTATGACTTCTAATAATGCAGAACGCATTAATGTTATATTGAGAAGTGCAAGAGACACCCCAGTATCATACTTGTTAGAAAAGATAGAGGCAAAGACACAAGAATGGTTTGCTGCTAGAAGAGTTGCTGCCTCCCAGATGGGATTCCTTACAGATTAGGCACAACTAAAAATTACAAAGAGAACTTTGAAATCAGAAAAATATGAGGTGTTGGACATAGACAACAATATATTTGAAGTGAAAAAGGACATAAAAGTAACATAGTTAATTTGGAAAAACAACTATGCCATTGTGGTAAGTACCAAACACTTAAAATGCCTTGTAAACATGCAATTACAGCTTGCTTAAAGAAGAATGTGGCTATAGATACACTTCGCTTAAGCTATTATCACTCAACAGTATTGCAAACTGCTTATCAAGCACCCATCTACTCAATGGGACATGAAGAATCATGGGACTTACCAATGACAATTCAAGATGTGTTAGTTTTATCTCCAACAAGAAATGAACAGCTGGATGAAACAATTGATAATATTCATAAAGGAAGAAGAAAGAAAAAAAGAATGCCTTCGATAGGAGAATTTGAAGCACTACATAAGGAACATGAAGTAAAAAAAGAAAAAAAAAACTTTATTAATCAATATATGGATTCAAGTTTATAATAGATATTCAAAAACTTGTTTATTTTAGACATCAAAGTTTGAAGATGAGGACATTAATAATATATACTTTACTCTTTTGGAATTCCATAGTTAATTCATTGTTTTAAGTATTTTTTGAAATGAGATATTTTATAAATTTTTCATATTAAAAAATATTTAAATGTAATGTTTACAAAAAATATATTTTTCTTGCAAATAGTTCACAATAAATTATATAGTTCCATTCTATTACCTTTAATTATTATTAAATTTTATCTTTCTTCTTTACCTAAATATACAACTATAATTATAAAAAAATTAATATTATAGGTATTTCTTAAAATAACATGTGTCTGTAACTATTTCAAATGTTTCTATAACCTTAAAATGACATTTTTCTAACCTTCAAAATGACAAGTTTCTTAAAGTTACAAGTGTGTTTAGGTTGCTCTACCAATAAGAACCTAATTTTAATTGATTTATCTTTCATGTTTTATGAATTCTCAATTTTGTTATATTGTAAATCACTGTCCTATCATCTGTATCAGCTTGATATATTATTTGACAGGATGTTGAAATTAAAAATTGAAAAGTAATGTTTCATTTTCTTAATATTGAACAAAATTGAAGTGTTCCCTAAACTTTCAAAAATAAAAAATAAAAAAAATTGAACATTCATGGAAACCACTTATGAGAAAAATGTTATTAAATTTAGCCTAAACATCATGTGTACCATAGTATGGTATAAGTACCATTCATGGTATAACATCATATGGTATATGCACCATTCATGGTATATGTACAATTCTTACATCATATGATGTATGTATCTTCCTTTTCGGAAAACTTATTGAATATTAATTATTATTTATGGAAACTATACGAAAATTTGTCTAAATTTTGGAAGCATTACGAAACATAGCCTAAGTTTTCAGAAACAATACAAAATTGTAATATTTTCGAAAGCATTACGAAACTCATTTTTTATTTGTCAAGCCTTATTGAATGTTCTTGAATATATATAATATATTCTAAATTTAACTTTATATTAATATATAATATATAAAACAAAGGTAGAAAATATAAACTATATTTCCCTAGCTACAGAGCCTAGGAAACATGGATCGAACATGACATTTTTCGCATTAGATAACTTCTTCCTGTTCAAATGTAAAACATTGTACATTTAACATCTGCTTCATATAATTTATGTAGCTTTGTGCCATCAAGTGGCGTCATCAAATAGTTGTATTACATTGATATCCAACTATTATTCTTGTGAAAATTGTAAAGAAATCCGCAGCATTGATTAGGTTCGGTTTAAAGTAATATATTTCTTAAAGTACAACTGTATCTGGGTTGCTCTAACAATAACAACCTAAAGTTATTTACAAAATAGAAAATTTTACCACGTAGAATGTCAATAATCTGGTCCAAAACTTTGTTGTTATAAACTATGTACAATATCTTCGTCGAATCCTCAAAAAAGTTAGTGAATCAATCATACCATATTTCCATCTTTTAACAAGGAACTCCGCAAACTTGATACATCAAATACCACAATCATAACTATAGAAATAAAATTTATATTAGTTTAAAAACATTAGAATAAGCTGAAATAAAAAAAATAAGGAAACAAAAACAAATAAATTACTTACCTATTCACTTGCTTTGGTACTTCGTTGACCACATACAAAGAAAACAGATCACATGGATCTAGAAGACCATCATCTTCATAACCATTGTATTCTAAATGATGTAAGATATGTGGAATTGTAATTACAAGATAATTAGACTTTCCTACAACATCTTTAGTATCACATGAATCATAAATCTTGATGCATCTTTCCCTTAAGTGAACAGTACAAAAAATCCAATGATTATTATTGATATTAACAGGAAGATAAACCTCATCAATATCTTTCCAACTTAGAGCCAAAAAATCTAACATAGCCAAACTTCCAACTCTAGCAACAAAACATACTAAATAGTCATTATCATCCAATTTAACATCATTCAAAACAGATTTCCCATCTCTAGTTGATTTATCAAATAATATCTTACATGCATTCTATTATAAACAAAGAAAAAAAGAAAACAAACAAATGCATTAGATAAAATCATCAAAAGTTTATTCAATTTTAGCATTAATCCAATTAAAAAAAAACTATAATGGTAAAAGAAACATACACTAAATCCAACATCCATTGTGGTATACTTCATCAAGCCAAATGTATCTGGATATTGCAACTTCCAAGCACGTATCTTATAATGAATAAAATAAATACAAGTTCGATAACTAATCAAATAAAATCAACATAACATTGCATGAATAATATAACATTTAAAATAAATAATCTTCAGCCTTAATAATAGAAAAAGGAATATAAGTAACAATTGACAATATAGATGTATTTTTCAAACATTATATAAATCATAACACATCTAATTAATAATTATATCTTACACTTAATGTCAAATATCTAATGCAAATAGATATACCCAACTCATATGTATCCGAATCCAATCTATCAGTCAAACTTCCAAGGTAGTTTCTTACATATATATATGTATATATATTGTATAAATGCTAAAGTGGTACTCTTACAACTAAATTTATATTTTTATTAAACATAGCTAAATTTTTAGGGCAATGAAAAGTTACTTTAATTAACAAACAACTAAATCTTAATAAGTTCTAACAAATTACTTTTCTTGACAAACATAGCAATCCAAAACCCATCCCAAGTTGATTTCTAGAGTAAATGTCATGTAATTTTTGCTCTTTCGTTTTTTACTAGATTGTTGCTCTATTCTATTAAAAAATTATCAAACATTACTTAATGAAAAAATATATGACTTAAAATAATAATGGTGAGTTTTGTACATTAAATAACTGAGTGAACAAAATTACACAATTTCACTTTTTATTAAATCACACAAGTACAATCAATTTTTTAACGAATTTTGATTATATTATATTTGTATAATAAAATTGATAAAAATAATAACATTCAGC
The DNA here is from genome assembly GCA_029378325.1 of Elaeagnus macrophylla. NCBI lineage: Eukaryota > Viridiplantae > Streptophyta > Magnoliopsida > Rosales > Elaeagnaceae > Elaeagnus > Elaeagnus macrophylla. The sequence goes on along the minus strand of CM055645.1, from coordinate 12,688,023 downwards.
ACATTCCATAAGGTTTATGAAAATAAATATAAAAATTTTGCAAGTTTTTTAGAGATTTCTTTAAGATTATGTAAGGTTTCTAAGAAATTTAGATAACATGCGTACATTATACAAAAATTTAGATATCAGTTCGTACGATTCTGAAAAATGTAGATAACATTTAGCATGGAACAATACAAGCATCTTAGCATAAGGTGCATACAAATGTATTAAAATAAAACAAAAGTACGAGTTCACTTGTAAAAAGGCCACTAAACAAATTGAATAATAAGAATAGGTTTTGTAAGATACTTACAATAGCCTCAAGCCACCCACGCGCACTTCTTAATGGTTTGAAAAATTCGTACTTATCTACCTTCGAATTATGAGATCGCAATTTGAACTTAGTGCTAATCAAATAAAAAAAATTATGAATCCTAAACATATTTGAAAACGTATTAATTAACCAAAAAATTAACAAATAAAAATAAACAAAAAAATACTTACGATTTTTTGTCACTATACCATTGATCAAATGTTTTTAACCATCCAAAAGGTAGATTTGGATAAGGAACTTTAGGAAGCTCCATTTCAGAGTCCAATTCAACTACTTCAGAAATGGTCAAACCATGATGCTTAAGTTCAATAGAAATTACCACAGGCTTAGATTGCACTTCAACACTGAGTCTTCTTAATCGAGCAAACATAAGGACTACGTAAAACTCTTGAAGGTTTAATTATTCTCTTCAATTCCTCCATCACAAAAGGTATTAAAATTTTTGGAGTAGCACCACACCTTAACTTCAAACCTGAACTATAGATTTTGGCAAAATGATCCAACTGTGTAAAAGTCTTTGAATCAATAGGTTCAGGAGATGGAGATGGAGTTGGAGTTGGAGTCTTCAACACGACTTGGGATGATCCTAAGTCAATGCCAAGATCAAAACTCGAGATATCTACCATTTCATCTTTTTTATTTGGAGAATCATCTGCCCTTTTATTTTCCACCTTCTGAGATTCACCCTCCCTAATAGGAACAGGTGTACAAACCAACTCATGGCTAATGACCTCATTTTGAGAAGATTGTCTTCGAATAATTCTCATCCTACAAAAATAAGGATAGAAAAAATATAAGTTTGTTAATGTAACTTGTACAAAAATGAAGTTAATAGCAATGTTATTAACTCAATGGAACTTTGTATTGGGTCTTTATTTTTTTTAGAAGATTTTAGTTTTGAATTGTTCTCATTCTTCAAAGATTAGGGCAAAATAAAAATGTTTATAAAAATATAAGAAAATGTAAATGGACAATAAAGCTTCTATATGACGAGAAACCATGAATGGATGTTAGTGGCTTTATTAAAAAAATAACTAGATAGAAATATAAAAGTAAAAGGAATCATAATTTTGGCTTCAATCTATGTTACTCTGTGCATGAAATTTTATAATAAAATAAAAGATTATGGTTTTAAAGAAATAAGTATACAAAACTTGATTTTTTGATTGTCCAATAATTAATGACTCAAGTCTGCCAATCTTCTCATCAATATAAGAAGTCATCTTCAAATAAAGTTATATCGAGTCAACTTTTGTTACATTTGATAACTCATCACTTTTACGGTCACTAGACTTCGGCTTGTTCCTTACTTGTTTGAGCTTCTATTTCAATAAATTGGAGTTTGGAGGAGGTGTATCAAAATCCAAACCCTGAGCTTGTGATACTATAATACAGTCGAACAAGACCTCCTCAACATTTCCAATTAAGGAATCAAAGATAGGTACAGTACCATCGGCCAATAGAACAGTATGGACTCAAAGCTATACAAGATCAAAAAATAAAAAAGTAAATAAAACTATAAATACAATATGATTTTAAAAAAAATTTAATAAATTGATTATATATGATAACCAACCTGAACAGTGTTATTGAAAATTTTTGTAACTCATGAAATTCTGAAAAATTGTCGAAAAACTATTTCAATATAAGAGGATATCTTTCTACTCTATAATTCATAAATTCCAATGAAATTGCTAGAATTGCCTCATATATCCATAGTTGAAATGTTAATGAAAATCCAGACATTGAAAACGAATTCATTCATCCTCTTCTGATTTAAAATCTCCAATATTTTTTTCCAACTCATAGGCAGTATAAGACATCTCAAAATAATCTCGACTTAGAGAATCAAATAGACAATTCAAAACAACATCACCCCATTCATAATTGTTAAACTCATCAAACTTAGAAGTTAGTAACAAGGTATCCTTAGAAACAACAACCTTTTTAGACTTTTCCATCAAACCACACTCCAGAAAATACAACAAACAAATCATTACAAAATCCCCACCATCAACACTCACAAATTCAAATTCAATTTTACTTTCATCTCTTTTCACTTTTTTTTTGGACTTTTCTTGGAAGATTTTCTTCTTTTCTTTGAAGAAGTAGGAGAAGATTTACCAATACAATCCACTAGGAATTCAAGGTAACGAACAGTGGAATATTTGGAAAAGTACTTGCTAACAAAATATGTTTAGCTCTTGTCAATAGTACTACATTTTTCCTGTCTAGACATCTTCAACCTTGTAGCCACCCAAAGCTCCTTCCTTGAAAATCATGATCTTTGAATTTATACGAAACCATAACTCTTTAAAGACCTTTGATGGTTTGCAATTTATTAAAAGTAAAGAATACACAAGTTGACCACTAAATTTACATCTTGGTAAGTCAAAGAAATTACCGAAACATGAATTCATGAACTCCTTTTTTTGTTCTTCATTCAATACGCTCTTAATCAGCATCAAAACATTCTGTGGTTGAGAGTTGCTGCCACATCTTACATGAGAAAATTATTTAGGAGAAAGAATGGTTTCAATGGAAAGGTCGTCCTCCAAGAATTCACCCTATATAAAAAAAAAAACTCATAAAAAACTAAACGCAATATAATGTAAAAAGGAATTAGCAGATTCTAAAATTACCTTATATATAATATAAAATACAACACCAATTAAATTCATGAAAGTAATCCTTCAAAACAATTTTTAATAACAAATTAACCATAAACTTATGAGACACTTCAAGATTATAAACCTTATATGATTTATCATATCTTGCTTCTCTTAAGCTGTCTAGGGGATACATGAGTATTATGTAGCCTAGTCATGTTTAGTTGTGTAGGAGAAATATGACAGACATCCTTCAATTTAGTCATCTTGCAAAAAATATACATTATGTATCAAAAATATAATATTGAATATCTACTACAATACAAACTTTACAAACAATATATAAGGTTTCTGAAAATTTAGATAAATTTATGTATGGTTTCAAAAAATTTAGATAACGTTTTGAACAGTTTACACAGAAATAATAATTAACATTCAATAAGGCTTCTGGATAATGAAACAATGTTTAGTAAGGTTTACAAAAATTTAGATAATCTGTTGTTCATGCAATAATCTTACGTTTTCACAAAAGAAAATATACAAAAAATTAGTAAAAAAATCATCTATACATGATGGCGATCATATTTAATGTCAAACAAAAATTAGTAATCATAAAGCAAAGAAATCAAAAAGAATTATCTCTTACAAACAATCCAATCATCAATAACAGACAAATAAAACAAAGGAATGAAGGCAATAACAAGCGGAATGAATAGAAAGAATATTGAATAGACCTTATGCACAAAAGGGAAAAGTACACTATCTTTCTTCAATTAATTTGTTAAATATATTTTGAGGTGGGTAGTTGAAGTATCCTTAAAGAAATAAATTTTATTAAAAGATGTGGGTGACAAAATGTGACACATTGCCTATTTTGTAAAGAGTAGTTTAGCAACAAACCATTGAGGCACAAAAAACTGCATAAAAATTACTTCTATAACACTTCTACAAATCCTTACCTAAATGAAACAAAAAAATAAAAATAAATAAACTAACAGACCACAAACCAAATGAACTTGATGAGACAAGTTCAGAGAAGTTCAAAAAAAATAACGCCATTTAGAAAACTAAAAAATAGAAGAAAATATTAAAAATTTAGATTACATATATGTAACGATTTCCGAAAACTTAAGTAATGTTCCGTACATCTTTCAAACATTCAAAACAAATTTTGTACGATTTTCACAAATAATGATTAACATCTAGTAAGGTATAGTTTTTATAAACATGTCATTTCAAGAAATACCTACAACAATGAAGTTTCTAAAAAATGAAAATGAATGACATAATTGACTCAGGATAACAAACCAGGAACAAAATGAAATACCTTGCACAAAGAATGCGAAAATGAAGAACATTGGACCAAAATAGTAACAAGATAAAAGACAAATGATGCTATTAGTCAGTGCTCGAGTTAAGAAATATAATCTCTAACACAGGTATGTACAAGTCATGTTCTCTCTAGCAAGGTAATGAATAGCCAAAATCAAATACAAAATGAATAAGGTTTCTACAAATTTAGTTAACAATTACTTAAGTTATCAAAAATTTAGATGACATCCGTAACGCTTTCGAAAACTTAAGTAATGTTTCGTACAACTTCCAAACATTTAGATAACTTTTCATACGGTTTTCATAAATAATGATTAACATTCAAAAATGTTTCCTAAAAAAGAAAAGAACATTCAATAAAAGTTGACAAATAAAAAATGACTTTTGTAATGTTTTCCGAAATTTGGATAATAATCTCGTAACATTTCAGGAAACTTAGGTCATTTTTCGTAAATCTTCCAAACATTCAAATAAATTTCCGTACAGTTTCCACAGATAATGATTAACATCTATGAGGTATAGTTTTTATAAATTCAAATAAGGTATAGTTTTTATAAACAAGTCATTTCAAGAAATACCCATGACAATGAAGTTTCTAAAAAATGAAAAAGAATGAAATAATTACCTCAGAACAACAAACCAGGAATGAAGCGAAATACCCCGCACAAAACAGTAACAAATAAAAAGATAAATGATGCTATTGGTCAGTACTCGAGTTAAGAAACAACATCTCTAATATAGGTATGTACAAGTCATACTCACTATACTAATGTAATGAAAGGCAAAAACAAAATACAAAATGTATAAGGTTTCAACAAATTTACATAACAATTACTTAAGTTATCGAAAACTCAAATAAAATTTTGAACATCTTCCAAAAATTGACATAACCTTCCAAATAAATACAAATTGTTCATGCAATCATCATATGTTTTTACAAAAAAAAAAATATACAAATTTAAAATGACTTCTGTAATGATTCAAAAATTTAGATGACATATCCATAAAGCTTTCGGAAACTTAAGTAATGTTCTGTACGGCTTACAAAAATTTAGAAACTTTTCATACGATTTCCATAAATAATGATTAACATTCAAAAAGGTTTCCTAAAATTTTTTTAAAAAAAAAACATTCAACAACGGTTGACAAAATAAAAAAAAAGACTTTTGTAATGCTTCCAAAATTTAGATAATTTCGTAACGTTACCATAAATTTGGGTAATGTTCCATATTATTTCCGTAAATAATGATTAACATTAATTAAGTTTCCACCAAAAAAAGGAAGATAAACAATCCTCTAGTTTTTTGAAAATTAATTACAAGGTCAATAAGGTCCTAAGAAATTTAAAAAAATGGTCCATAAGGCTTCACCAAATTTCAGGTTCCGTTTATATTCTAAAAACTAAGATAACCTCATACCTATTGTTTCTAGAAAAAATAATTAACATTCAGAAAGGTTTCATAAAAAAAAAAAAAAAAACATTCAATAAGAGTTGACAAATAAAAAATGACTTTGTAATTTGGATAATAATCTCGTAATGTTTTGTACATCTTCCAAACATTCAAATAAATTTCCATACGATTTTCACAAATAATGATTAACAGCTAGTAAGGTGTAGTTTTTATAAACATGTCATTTTAAGAAATACCTAAAACAATGATGTTTCTAAAAAACAAAAATGAATGACATAATTACCTTAGGACAACAAACCAAGAACGAAATGAAATGCCTCGTACAAAGAACGTAATAATGAAGAACACTAGATCAAAACAGTAACAAGCAAAAAGACAAATGATGCTATTGGTCAGTACTCGAATTAAGAAACATCATCTCTAACATAGGTATGTACAAGTCATATTCTCTATAACAAGGTAATGAATGGAAAAAACCAAATACAAAATGAATAAGGTTTCTACAAATTTAGATAACAATTACTTAAGGTAATCGAAAATTTAGATGACATATCCGTAACGCTTTTGAAAACTCAAGTAATGTTCCGTACGGCTTCCAAAAATTTAGATAACTTTTCATAAGATTTTCATAAATAATGATTAACATTTAATAAGGTTTCCTTAAAAAAAAAAAACATTCAATAAGGGTTGATAAATAAAAAATAACTTTTGTAATGCTTCTTGAAATTTGGATAATAATTTCGTAACGATACCATAAACTTGAGTAATGTTCCGTACTGTTTTCATAAATAATGATTAACATTCAGTAAGTTTCCAAACAAAAAAAGATAAACAATCCTCAAGTTTTTTGAAAATGAATGACATAATTACCTTAGGACAAAAAACCAAGAATGAAGCGAAATGCCCCGCACAAAGAATGCAAAAATGAAGAACACTAGATCACAACAGTAACAAACAAAAAGACAAATTATGCTAAACATCATCTCTAACATAAGTATGTACATGTCATACTTTCTATAGCAACTTAATGAAAGGTAAAAACCAAATACAAAATGAATAAAGTATCAATAAATTTAGTTAACAATTACTAAAGGTTATCGAAAACTCAAATAGAATTTCGTACATCTTCGAAAAATTGAGGTAACCTTCCAAATCTACAAAAAAAAAAAAAATATACAAATTTAAAATGATTAATGTAATAATTCGAAAATTTAGATGGCATATTAATAAAGCTTACAGAAACTTAAGTAATATTTCATACGGCTTCCAAAAATTCAGATAACTTTTCGTACGGTTTTCATATAATGATTAACATTCAAAAAGGTTTCCTGAAAGGAAAATTAAAAAAAAAATTCAATATGGGTTGACAAAATAAAAAATGACTTTTGTAATGCTTCCAAAATTTTGATAATTCTGTAACATTACCATAAACTTGAGTAATGTTCTGTACGGTTTCCATAAATAATGATTAACATTCATTAAGTTCAAAAAAAAAAAAAAAAAACAATCTTCAACTTTTTTGAAAATTAATTACAAGGTCAATAAGGTCCCTAGAAATTAAAAAAAAAGGTCCATAAGGTTTCAAAAAATTTGAGTTTCGTTTATATTCTTAAAATTAAGATAATCTCATAACCTATTATTTCTAGAAAAAATAATTAACATTCAAAAAGGATTCCTAAAAATAAAAAATAAAAAAAAAACATTAAAAGGGTTGACAAATAAAAAAATAAATGTTGTAATACTTCTTGAAATTTGCATAATAATTCTGTAATGTTTCTGGAATCTTAAGTAATGTTCAATATATCTTCCAAACATTCAAATAAATTTTCGTACATCTTTCAAATATTCAAATAAATTTTCGTACAATTGCGATAATGATTTCTGTAAGGGTTTACAAATAAAAAAATGATTGCTGTAATGCTTCCTTAAATTTAGATACAATGGGAAAAACCATTGTTCGTAAGTTTCAAAAAAATAAATACCCTCTAGAACATAAATTAGTAAATAACTTATTAATAATTAGTCGCATACACCAAGAATGTATCATCAATCATAGTTTAATACATGAATCACCCATACAAACAAACCAAAATAAAGTTTTTATCAATTGGATATGTAAGCAGCAGGGATAAAATCCAATGAAATCTGCCAAAATTAAAAGCACATTATCAACAAGAAATTCAAAATCAAAGTTGATTAGGCCACAAAAAAGTTTTAACTTAAAATTCTCTTTTATGTTCCAGAGAACCCTTAAAACAAAGGCCATAAGCTCCAAGAAACATATTTAGCTTTAAATCTTCCATAATATCATAGTCAAAATTGGTGTACCTTGGATAGTTGATGGGCATTTGGAAGCCATTTGGATAATTTTGCATAACTTGTATTCGTTTTTATACACAAAAGAAAAGTTAATGGATTTGGAAGAAAACAGATAAATATAAAAGTAGATATTGGCAATAGAACAAAAACAAAGAGAAACAAAGTTATTTGTAAATCAATAATTCAAAGATTATCCTTTTAATCCTTAAAATTAGAAACATGAATCTCACAAGTGCATAGAAAATCAGAAAAATATGTCATTTAGAAAATTCAAAATGAGACAAAATATTATTTCTATATATTTTACGGACTATACTCACAAAATCAATAGAGTCATGTGCTAACAACAAATGAAGAAACCTAAAACAAAAAACAACACACATCATTAACAAAACGACACGAAAAGAAAGAAAAATTGGAAAACCTAGCTCTAGACCACAACCAAAAATTTTTTTAAAAAAATAGTTCAAAGAAAGGCTCGAGAAGATATAGAAGATTTCAGTAAATATGAAAACTACAAATCGTTCCCTAAATGAAACGGAAAGAAATCAAAAAATCAAACTAACTCTCAAAACAACAAACCACAAACCAAATGAAGTTGATGAGACAAGTTCAGAGAAGTTCGAAAAAAATGACGCCATTTAGAAAACAGAAAAAAGAAGAAAATATCAAAACTCACTCACAAATTACAATTGAATCACTAACTAATGCCAAATGAAGCAACCTGAAAAAAAAGAAAAAAAGAAAAATCGTTAGCAAAATGAACGAGAAAGAAATAAATCACAACTATAACTATTGACCACAAAACCTTAAAACCCAAAAGCAATTGCAACGAATAGCTTGGGAGCGAAGGATTAGATTTCTGCAAATGTAAAACCACAAATCGTTAGCTAAATGAAATGAAAAGAACGAAAAAGTAAAATAAAAAATCCTAACTCATCAAAAAACCACAAACCAAATGCAAGGAAAAAGAAAACCTTTAGGAATAGCTCGGGAACGAAGCAATATATTTCTGCAAATGTCAAAACCACAAATTCTTAGCTAAATGAAACAAAAAGAAAGAAAAAGTAAAATCAAAAACCCTAACTCATCCAAAAACCATGAACCAAATGAAGTAAAAAGAAACTCTTGCGAGACACTCTCTCTTTGCGTCTGCTGCCACCACCGCTGCCGACGACAGTTTCTGTTGCTATTGCTATCACTTCCGACGATACCCACACCCACAGGCTTACCGCTGCCGACGATACCCACACCCACAGAATTCCATCTCTGCGTGTGCCATCGTCGTGGAGAGTTTCTATTGCCACCATCGCTGCCGACCATACTCTATCTTCCTCGCCTTATTTCCGGCGACGATTTCCTGGTGGTTTGATTTTCGACGATTCTTGTCGACGGTTCTTCCCACCTGCACATTTTAATTCAAACAAAAATCAAGTCAGTTTGTAAAATTTATTATTGCATATTATATTATTAGAAATGGCACATACTGTTTAGTTTGTCTTTTTAATTTGGCTTCGAACATGGGGCTTCATGAGATAGTAAATGATGAAATTGCTGTGTATATGACTAATTTCATACCAATTAATTCTAAAAGGGAAGTGAGTATATATATGGAGGAAAAAGAGGAAGATTCTAGTCAGTGTAAATTAAGAGATGTTGATGGTGAGGTATATGATGTTGCTGAAGTAGACGAGCATAATTATGTAGATGAGGGTATTCATGCACACAAAGATAGTGATATCATCTAAAGCTGATGTTACAATAACTTGGTTGAATGACATTAATGCAGAGAATGTTGAATTGAGTATACATATGTTATTTGCTAATGTCAAAGTTGTCAGGTTAGCTGTTAGATTATATGGAATTAGATTTGGGAGGAAGATACATTTCAAAAGGAATGATAAAAATAGGGTGTCTAAGAATGAAGGTTGCAATTGGGAAATGACTGCTCGGAGATTAATTAGATCACATCTTGAGGATAACCATAAATGACTGCTATAAACATTAAATTCAATCTCTATTAATTAATATTATTTTGCAATTCCTTTGTCAATGTTATATGTTCTTGATTCTTATAATTACTTCTACACCAAATTTTACGTTAGTTAACATCAGTCAATCTTTTTCAAGAAGAGAAGAGGATAGAATTTATGAAAAGGATGGAAGAAAATACTACTTTGGCTCAAATATTAAGCCTTGGTGAGAATGATATTTACTATGGGAAGAAAAAATAAAGGAAAATGTTGAAGAAGAAGCCTATTGTTCCTCTTGTGGTAGATTTTATTTTCAGAAAAAAGGATCTTCTACAAATTTTAATAATTCGTTTTATTCATCATCTCAATTTTATAATTAATTATGTGTGTTATTATCATTTATTTTATTATGTGTTATAATTTGTTTTTTGTTTGTCTAATTTTTCTCTTGGTAAAAAACATAAGAAAAATGAGTGTCTTAATATTCCTAAAATGGAATGCATATGTTGTTTATAGTAACCTTTAACGGTGTATATTGTTTTTATATGTTTGAAAATTGCAATGAAATCGATTGGCAATTAATGAGAAATTTTTTGAAATAATATTTTGCAACTCACACATATTGGATTGAAATCCAAGCTTCTAAAAAATATAATATAAATTATTAACATCACATAATGAATCTCCTATTACAAGACTACTCTGTTTATGTAACAGAACATAACAAACACAGTATACTTCTACATATGAAAATGACTCATAAACCTTGGGATATATATATACATATCCTTCAAAACACTCCATAAATTCACACAAATTAAAGAAGAAATAACATGGAAAGGAATCTTTTTAAAATCGGTGACACATGAACTAACAGGTATATGTATCATTTGTCGTGAAGATTTAAGGGGTAGTGGGTTTAGGCAACTCAGGAAATTCAGGCAATTTTTCAATTTGAGGTTTAGGTAATTCAGGTACTTATGGGACATCAATCTTTGGTAAGGTAATATAGGTTTAGGTAATTCTGTTTTTGAATTTGTATATTAAGTAAAATATTACGAGATTAAGTTAATAAATTACATTATATATAAAATCACAATAAAAGGTAAGTTTATATTCTCTACTGGTAAGTATTTGGTGTTTAATTTTGTGTTTTTCAATTTCAAAATTTTAAATCGGCTTAGTTGCTATTCAATTTGTTTTTTGCAAACAGTTTCTGTTTTACTTTTTTCGACTTTTTCTTTGCCAATCAATAAGAAAATTTCGTTGTTTATTGTTTTTTTACTTAATAAAATTAAGAAACTAGTATCGAATTTGTGAATTTCTTCCTATTCCTATTTATCAAATATTGAACTTGTTACCCTGTTTTGATGAATGAAATGTAATTTACTACTTAAATTATATTAGGATCTTGTTTTTGAGATAATTATTAATTTTTAAATGTAATTTGTAGATATGTCGAGACAACGATCAACGGCTGATATGCGACGAATGAATGAGGAAAGATATAAAATGGAAGGTATTATGTACCGAAGAAAGAGTAAGAAAACAAGCACTCTAGAAGAACCACAGCAAAATGAAGTGGTGATTGAGACTTTACAAGAACCATTGCCCCTCAGTATTACAGAAATTGAGCAAGTACAAGAGCAAACAATATTTAATGAGGATGTGGAGGAAAGTGAGCACTTACATAATGATCTGGAGGATGATGGGAGACACGAGCAACATAGTCACCGAGTTCTACGACAGTTTAGACATGTTCAAACAATACCACCGGATCCAATTGCCCCATCTAGAGCTATGAGAGGACCAAATGCAGCCTAATACATAGTACAGTTCAATATTCCAGACCAATATTGAAGTAGTTGGGACAGTCATTTATTTGGCATGTTAGTATAGTTTTTTAGACATTAACGTTGTACTTGAACATTATGTGTATTAAAATTAATGAGGTATAATTTGCTGAGAAATGGATGTTTTATGCAATTTGATTAACATGTTGTATGCTGAGACATCGTTGGTTGCTATATATCGTGTTGTTCTTAGCAGGGATATTCTCATACACGAATGTTCAATATAGTCAATATTGTAAGGTTGATTAATATGTTCAGACTATCTGTTTGAACATTTAGTAAATGTTCAGACGGAATGTTTGAACATTTTCAATATGTTCAATCATAATATTTGAGCAACTGGGGTCAGTTAACATGACCGGTTAATAAGTAAGTTTCATATTTTATGTTCAAACTAAGTGCACGAACTGTATGCATATGTTCGGATTATCTGTTTGAACAATTAGTAGGTGTTCAAACGATATGTTTGAACATTTTCAATATGTTCAACTATATTATTTGAACATCTGGTGTCAGTTAACTTAAGATAAATTGTGTCGAAATTTCATATCTTATGTTCAAACTAACTGTATGAACATTATGCATATGTTCGAATTATCTCTTTGAACATCTAGTAAATGTTCAGAGGGTTTGTTTAAACAGAAATATAATGTTCAACTAAAATGTTTGAACACATGGGATGAGTAAACACGACTGATAATATTTAGCGATTTGAAATTGAGCCCAGCTATGTTCGGCAAGACCTTTTGAACATTTTTTATTAGTTCAGACTATCTGTTTGAACATTTTGTATAATTTCTGACGATGTGTTTGAACATTTTGTGTATGTTCGAAAAATGTGTTTGAACATTTTGTGTATGTTCAGCTATGATATACGAACATATTACATAGGTTCGGACCTGGTCCGTTGAACGTACTGGAAAAAATTTCACGTTTACCTCTCCACTCCCTGATTCGTTTTTCACTATTTGGGGAGGAAAGGAACATTTTGCTTCATTGTAGGATGTCTCTACCAGTGGAAGCTCACAAACTTCGGTCGGCGGTCCAAGGTGGCGGCAGCAGAGGCAGCAGCGGCAAGAATGCTGAAATATTTTTCCTGCGTGAGTTGTGGGATGTATTTGGTGATTATATTAATTTATTATTTTTAATATAAGAAGGTATGTATTTAGTAAATATTAGGGTATGTATTTAGAATGGCCCTTTTGTTTTTCATTTCGATCTTGGGGTAATATCAATATTGTAATTATTCAAATATATGAATATAATATATTATTGGCATCAATCTTTGGGTTTAAATATTTCAAAAAAAAAAAAAATTTAATTTTAGATTGTGAGATATATTTAGATTAATTATACACATTAATTTTTTATCTCTCTTGGATAACATGTAGATGGAGAGACCGTCAGAGTCTATCCTTGAATATATAATTTATTCAAATTTATTGTCCTATACATGCAAGACATTGTTATCTTAATCCCAATCTATTTGGATAAATAATTAGTTTGTATCTATGGACTTTTGGTTTTTATATATCCTCGGCTAGGGACTTTTGACTTTTTATAGGGATTGTATAGGAAAATCCTATACGATTGTATATGTATTGCTGTGGTAATTAACTTTGAATACGTTACGATCAGTTTTGGACTTTTGAATATTTTATATATGCTATCATTGACCAGTTATATACATATAATTATCGCTTTGACCTCATTTTGAGATATTTATTGAGTAAGCTACAAAGATCATGGCCGGCAACATAATAATCTATTATTTCATTAATGATATGTATAAGGAACTTTGTGTGTGCTTTACATTAATATATTTGTTGATTCAAATAATTCATTATTTTGTCAACGTACGGTTAAGTCGATAAGATTCAATAATGTTAGATATACTTCATTTAATTATATTAATATAATGTAGGAGTAATCTTAGCATTTTAATTTTTATTTATTTATTAAAAAATGGCTTTAAAATTTCATTCCTTTTTATTAATAAAAAAAATATACTCATGCAATTCTAACTTGAATTCTTGATAAAAAATTAAGAGTTTTATCACTTAAATTATAATAAATTAGCATCTTAAATTATTTTTTATGTGACTAAATAATTTATGAGTCAATTGACTATCAAGTCAAATTATTTACACACATAAAAAAAAATACTTTTATTGTTTACTCAAAATAAATAAATTATTTTTTATGTGTGTAAATAATTTGACTTAATAGTCAATTGACTCATATTAAGGTTTTGACGGCATATTTAGCATTATATAAATTGCAATTAGTTCCTTCAAATGGTTAAGCGGCCATATGAAGTTATTAATTTTATTGAATTAATTGGAATAAGATAATGAATTGGCAATAAAATAAAATAAAAAAAATTAAACTAACACTCCTAAAATTTATAATAATAAAAATAACATGTTCTAATACTAATTCATACTCCTCTCAATTCAAAGTAGGTGTATATTTTTATTATTATAAGTTTTAAAATGTATTATTTTAATTAATTTTTCAATAAATAAAATATATTGAAATTCTTATGCCCACAGGTATACAATTGTTTTTTTCTTTCTTTTGGCCTATGTTCATTAGTCATATTATTAGGTGTTGGGTACGAATTAAATTAGATATACGTGACATCATTTAATTAGTTCACGCTAATAGTTGAAAAGTTAAATAATAGAATCAGTGCACAGTTAGTTAAATCTTTATTAAATGATTTCTTAATATATTTATATTATTATTAAATAATATAAATATTAATTAATACGAGTTTTTTACTAAAATGACATCAAACTAAACTCTATAAATAGAGCCTCATAATCTGAAAAGGTATACATAAGCTCATCCTCAGACTTTCTAAAATCCCCCATAATCTTAATCACTTTCTTTAGACACTAACTAAAACATTAGATTGGATACGACATCCTACGGTATCGTTCCTTCTGATTTGGTTTGCTACTGACGTATAAGATTGACGTGAAAGGGAACGCAACTGAACAAAAATTGGCTTCAACATCTTAAGCCATATATGGGAAATAAATTTGGTGTTCAACCGATTAACCTAATGAAACCTCAAGAACATTCATCGTTGTTCTTAGCATTCTTCATCTACTTTTCCTCTAAAAGCATGCTCGATCCATCAAACCATTAAGATGAGCTCCCAACGTGTTCTTGACAATATTTTTACTTCATAACAGGATCATGACTAGGTAAGCCCCTAGACCACTAACCAGCCCTCAACGTGCTTATAGAGAATGGGCACACTTAGAAGGAACCTAGTATCCCTAATTATTGGATTGCTGCCACTTGCAATCAAGACCCAAATCAAGTTGCAGGCTTCCGATGGAAAACTCCTAGAAGCACCTGTGCAAGAACTAGATCCTAAGTTGAGTCACACCTTGGTCACTAAGCTAGCCGGGGAAACAAAAACTTATTATCTTGGGAGAACGACAGCCACACCTGGACTTACTGTGCACCACCAGCTAGCCAGGCCAACCTGATTTACTACGCATCCACTAGAACTTAGCTTCATCAACTTCTATCATCCATTCTAGTAATCGACATCTGTGGTAATGCATGTAATCTAGACCAGATTCACTTGACTTGCCTTGGGTAACCACCTCATGGTTAGTTAACATGTGCAATAAAGTCAGGACAACTAAGTTGACAATGTCGTTGATTCTGAGGTGGATGAAAATGGCTATAGTCACTGGACAGACATTGCTATAGAAGAACAGGGATTCACACTAGAAGGAATACCAAGCCTTAGTAGGGTAGGCCCCACCTTAGGAAGCTACGCCTTCTAGAAAACCACTAAGAGAGTTAAACTTTTTAGAACACTGTCCCCAGGCCACACAATCTAGGATGCTGCCATCCAAACCATGCTAGACTTGATTTATTACTACCATTTTGGTCACACTGTTTAGACAAGCAATCTTCTAGGTCGCACCTCTTAGATCACCATCTTCCAAATTGTGGAACTAGACTCTAGATCTATATCACACATGATAATTATGAATCCATACCACATCATGTGATAGAGGTCTAGGTCACCCTTGGTGAGGTAGATACACTACCTTCCAAGACAATGACATCTAGGCTCACTAGACCCAGGATGTGAAGTCCAGGTCTCCACCATACAGGCTATGCCAAACCAAGAATAAACTTCTTGAAAGTAGCACAGACATGTGATCAAACATTTCCTCCAAAGCACAACAACTTGAAGTCTCAGCATCTAGAGAATCAGAGTATTCTCATTCTCATTCAAGTAAGCACCTTGAGCAGGGTAAAGCCTCACACATTAAGGCACTTGGAAAAGGACAATTCCAAGAAAGTTGGAAGTCACATCAACTTCATATTGTTGCCTTCCAGGCTGCTACTTCCCACTTTAAAGGACTGGGAGCCACCTCAGCTCCAATTGAGCAAAATCTATTGGAATTTTCACTCCAACTCATGTATAATCAGAAAGTTAATGTTCAGATTTTAGCCTGACTTCCTAGAAGAAACACCAGAAGCATACTCAGAAAGTTCACCAAGATCCACACTTAGGGAACTTGGAAAATAGAAAGTAAAGCTAGATTCTCTTTACATGTAATTTATTTTTGAATGGTATTAGGTGAGGTCTTGTGCGGTCATATCAACACCAATACCAAAAAAAAGAAAGAGAATTAGAATGAATAAACAATGTAGCCATTTCAGCACATGTAATTTCACTTTGTAATTATCTGTTACGTCTCAACTCTCAAGCCAGGATTTCAAACATCCACCTGAGACCATAGAGCTCTCAACTCTCAAGCTAGGATTCACAATATCCACTTGTCTTGTCTCACCATTGTCTCAATAGATTGTATCATGTTCTGGAAAGGAAGTGATACCACACCCTTTCAATACCCATAGTGATTGTAATCTAGGATCAAGACCCGACCACCACGATCTCAATGGATCCCTTTTTGTCAGGGAAAGCAAGTATGCCCAAAACCCTTACAACACCAACAATAGTTGTGATCCATGATCAAGACGATGGCTATGCTCAACATTGCAATCATCAACAGACTTAGCCAATCCTAGCTTTGCACCTTTGTGCTCTATTACATCTTTCGATCGAGCACTTGCCCTCCTTGAGACCACATAGCCAGACTTGGCCTTAGTTAGGATCCAGATGCTATAACCTAGAATAAGCTTCAACAACTCATTCGAATAACTCTAGCTTTGTGTTATCGCACACTACTACTCTGTGGAAGTGAGCCTTAGCCATCCACTGAAGCTTGTAACCATGATCTGTTAGAGTCAGGAATTAAGAAGCTTCATTACCCAGGGTTTGGGTTTGGACTTGGGACTAACTTACAGCGTTAAAGAAGCCTTGCCTCCTTCACACCTAAGAACACCCGAGGCTCAGGACTTAGAACCTATAATGACCATGATCATTCTTATTCTGCTTATCTCTGGAAGGCCACTCCCACAAAATTATGCACTGGACTAAGACACATCATCGGGGTAAAAAGGAACCACAATCTTCCACTAGGCCAACGAGTGTCATACCCTAGAAAAGACTTAAGGCTCAAAAAGCCTATAGTCATATTTGGAACAATAGCACCACCTACCAGAGGGAAATTGATGATTAATGTTACCTAGGAGCTGGGCATTATTGCCTCATGTGACCATCATCTTAATAGAACTAGTGTTGTGGGATTTTCATCCTCAACGCTTATGATCTAGGATCTAGATGTTGGCCAACTAGCGTCTCAATGGATCAGATGTTGAGAGGAAACAATGCAAGGCATTTACCCATTGGCACCTACTGGGGTAGCATCCAAGTTCAAGGCATTAGTTGGATTTGAGTAGTTGTTCATTGGATGGCTATTTGGGAATATCTTGCTGAGCATGTAGTAGGAAAGCAACATGCTTTACAAAACCATGTCCTAGTCACCGAGTGCATAGTGCCAAACCACATACTGGGGCAGGAGGGTAACACAACCTTTTACTTGACCAACACGTGCATTCCACAGAAAAAATACTTGAAACCCCAAAAGCTTCTTGCCATACCTAGGACAGTAGGACAACCTACCCTAGACCAAGTGTTAGTCAAGTCTTACCCAAGAATTGGGCACCCCAACATAATAGGCCATTATCTTTATAAATAGTGTTGCGCCAGGCCAATGCATGCTTACACTCTCTTAGGCATCTACAACACCCTTGATCCATGATCCAGATAATGGTCCACTAATGTCTTAATGGGAGAAGTCTAGCAAGGAAATGATGAAAAAATTGGCACTTGTGAAAACTTTCCCAAGATCCAGACATTAGTCCGTGTTTGTGTAGTTGTTCAAGTATTGTAAATCGAGAACGTCTTTGGACCTAGGCACCGGGAGTGGCACTTAGAACCATCGAAATTAGGGACTTGCAGTTTGCTTCCTCAAGAAAGAACGAAGGCCATTACTAGAGGATTTGGACTCTAGAGATCGGTTATTACTTGTCACAATCAAGAATCCCACCAAGCAATGGGGGTAGGAGGATAGATCCCTAGATAGATCATCCAAAAATATTTTAAAATTTTTATAAGGCACTTGGAGAAACATCAAACCCAGGGACTTGGGAAGACTAGAAAGTTCAATAACTTAGGAAGTTAAAGACTTTTGACACAAGAAGGTTCCACAAAAAAGGAATAGACTCATGATTCCAAAATGGAATCGGGATTCAGAACTCTAACAACAAAGCAGGGCCCTCAGGAAAAAGATTGCCTTGACAAAAATTTAAAATCAAGAAAAATGTTGGAGTTTGAGAAAGTTAGGTTAGATAATGTCGCAGAGCCAATAAGACATGACCGTTGGTGATAGAGACAGTCAGAAACATTTGCCAGGCTACAATAGACATAATTCGGCTGAATCAAATGAACGATAATAACATACAGAAGTCGAGTGACCAACAGCCTTGTCGATCCAACCAAGCCGAGTCGACCAGCTAACCACCGTTGTCTTCAGATCGACTAGTTGCACCACATCTACCAGTGCCCATGAACGTGTGTTGCCCCGCATCTCTTGTGCTATTATGAACCAGTCGACACTTGGCCAACCCCTTGCTAGTCATGTTGTGTCTCACCTCTTGTCTAGAGTCGGTCACATCCAGTTCTATAGTTGCTGTTGTATGACCTGTTTGTACCCTCGAAAAATTTCCTAGATCCATATCAGGGGTTTGCACAGCACTCCTCTTGAATGGCTAGGGTAGACCCACTTTGATCATGTCATTCTAACTTCAGAAGAATTTCTCAAAGGCGCAAGGTAATTCTCGAAAATCTCAAGGTTATTAAGTGATAGTGTGCTCTCTTGAGGTCATTATATTAATGAAGTACTCCCATGGTTTAGCTTCCAAAAGTATCAAGGAGTATGTCCCTATAGTCCAACTTCCAAAGGTTACTAAGCACATAGCCAATCTAGGTTCCAACAATTAAGCTAAGTGTATTTTCCAAAGTCCAAATTAAAAATAGAATAAATGATGATCTCCTTAGGATGTCATGTCCTAAGTATAATTTTTCTAATGACATCAAAGCACGAATGTGGTCTCCCGAGGTCACTTGGGTGTTGAGTGTCTTACTAAAATGACAACGTACCAAGGGAAGGTCCTTGTTCCAACTCCCAAAGGAAACCAAATAAATACAAGGTCAATCACTATAGACAAGTTGTGTTCCGCATTAACAAGCAAGAAAATAATAAAAAAATTTACAAGTTAATGGAGTGCAAATCAAAAAGTCAATGTTGATCTTTTATTCAAGCCATGCTTATAAGAGCAACAATAAACTAAAAGCCAAGTTACTATTGCAAAAGTTAAGATCCAAAAGGAAAGCACTACTAGGTCAAAATCCTAAGTCTAAAGTGGGAGTCTAGCATCCTTAGACAAAACCACAAAGATAGTTATCACCTGTACTATCTTCAGGGTTCTATTGAGCTCTAGACATGTGCCCCATCCCGTGCTCCAACAAGATCTTGGGCTCCTCATTAGTTGGAGACTCGCTCCGTTCAGAGTAGCTACAACCCTATTGCAGTCTAGTAGCCTGCAACAGGTAGACGCAAGCTTAGGTAGACAACTTTGAACCTCTTTTTGCATATTCAAAGCTATGTTCCCATGTAACTCCAGTATCTATCATGAAGTCTTGAGAATCCAAGTACTCATCTACAACTCCCTGACTTGTAGCTTTTGCCTCATTTATCAACCTATGTTTCTCTACTCTAAGTTCCTCCATATCAGAGTTCTTCTAGGTCAACACTACTACAATATAAGCAATATAGGACGGCTTCAAATTTAGAGTGAGAAATAAATAGGACGGTCTCAAGTATATGGCCGTCCTATAAGAAATATAGGACGGCTATTACGGAAAAAATTAGGCGGAACTTTATAGGACGGCTATCAGCCGTCTTAAAAAAAATTCTTTTAGGGCGGTCAGTAACCGTCCTATAAAATTCTTATAGGACGGTTACTGACCGCCCTATATAGTTTCAATACAAAAAAAAAAAAAAAAAAAAAAAAAAAAAAACACACACACACACAAATTCTTATAGGACGGTCAGTAACCGTCCTATAAAATTCTTTTAGGACGGTTACTAACCGCCCTATAAGAATTTGTGTGTGTTTTTTTTTTTTTTTTTTTTCTGTGTTCGTCCTAAAAGAATTTATAAGAACGAGTGTAATTTTTTTTACTTATATATCTTTCTCCTCTCGCAAGTGAACTTAACTCATTTTAAGTTAAAAAAATTGGGAAAATAACAAAACTAACACCCCCCAAAAATTATAATAACAAAACTAGCACCCCTGTGTTCAATTAAAATTGAACGACAATAATTTGGACTCGTTCAATATTGAACGTTCAATATTATCCGTTCAATTAGAATTGAATGACGATAATTAGACCTATTTAATATTGAACGTTCAATATTTTACGTTCAAATTGAATATTGAACGTTCAATATTAAACGTTCAATTCTAATTGAACACAAGGGGGTGCTAGTTTTGTTATTATAATTTTTAGGGGGTGCTATTTTTGGTAATTTTCCAAAAAAATTTCAATCTCTCATCCTCCTTCCTCTCCTCCTCTTTCTGACCACTCCTTCCTCTCATTCTCTTTCTCACCAGGATACTCATCCTTATCCCCATCCCCTTCAATATCACCACTAACAATAATTTATTTTTGTTAGCAGATCTGGTAGCATGTGAAGGCTTTGATTATTTATTCTGCACTTATTATTTATTTTATTCTCCACTTTGGGTTGATATTTGTATTTTGCTCGACTTTAATAATTTTTTGTTTCTTTAAATAGTTGGAGATTTGATTTCTTTGTTTCATTTTGCTCACTCTGATCATTCTTATTTCTTGATTTTTGTTTGCCATTTTTTCGCCCATCTTTGGCCATTTTCTTTGCATTTCTGTTATGAGAGTATTAATGATATTTGGCTTGTTAGTTTTTTATTGTGAATCTATGGGTTAAATTTTGATTATGAAGTTGAGTCCTAAAAAGAAAGAGGGAATTGAAAAACTAAAGCGGGAAAAGAAAAATTGAAAGTCGCGCCAATTTTTTTGGAATGAAATTTATTTTGAAATCGTATTTCTAGAATAAAATTAATTTATACATGTTATATATAAATTTCAGTACTGAACGAACACAGAAAAAAAAAAAAAAAAAAAAAAAAAAAAAAAAAAAAAAAAAAAAAAAAAAAACACAAATTCTTATAGGGCGGTCAGTAACCGTCCTATAAAATTCTTTTAGGACGGTTACTAACCGCCCTATAAGAATTTGTGTGACCGTCCTATAAAAATTTTTTATAAGACGCTCCGCAAACGTCCTATTTTTTTCGATTCTTTTAGGACGGGACTTTATAGGACGGCCACTGACCATCCTATAAGACTTATATGACGGTCAGTGGCCGTCCTATAAAGCCAAATTTATAGTAGTGCAATTTCCTTTGAAGCTCAGTCCTATCAACCTTAGAAGCAGTAAGAATTTGATGTATGCTCTGCTGGTGCCAAGCCTCTTCCTCCAGAGTCTTGAAAAGTTCATGCTTCTCATTTAGGGCAAGGGTCAGTGAGACCCAAGCCTAGCCTCCTTGACCGCACCTGCCAAAGGTTCAAATAGATTTGAGTAGTCAAGATACAATCTTTTATAGCAGCTCTAAGTCCCACACACTTCTCAACCTAAGCAGGAATGTCTTCGCCAACTTCTCCCAATAGGGCCATCTAGTGTAATTATAGAGGGTGGGTCGCTTAGAGGACTAAAGTGTGGAGCCTTCTCTTCCATCACAAAGTCCTCGATTAGAGGAGAAACTTGAGTCAAGTCTAGTATTTCAACCCCCACTGTATCTTTAACTTGGCAAGTAAATGCCTGACGAGCTTTATTCTTCCCTGGAACGTGCCCACCTTTCTTCATATTTCAGTTCTCCAAGTTCCAAATGATGAACTGAAAAGCATTGATTGAATCGTCTTTCTGGAAAGCCATGTGATAAGACTTGATGACTACAAGACAAAAGACAAAAAGACTAGAAGTAAGTAAATTCAATTCCCAGTGAGTCCAAACTAAGGAATTAGCCAAGACACTTACATGGTGAAGTATCATCACAAAACATCTTGGGAAGGGATGATGAAAGATGGAGACCCCAGTGAATGATCTTCTTAGGTAGGACCAACCTCAAACTACAACACCTCGTAGGGGGTAAAGCAAGTAGATCCTCCATGAACTTCTTCCTCCCATTTGTGAACTTCACCTTCTTCTAGTGCATTGTATATGAAGGTTTCAGAATGAGTTGGCACAAGATAGAAAAACATAAAGTATTTTTCAAAGGATGAGTCATGTATATGTAAGCTGTTCACCACTGGGAACAAACTGCATGGGTGTCGAGACCAAGTTAGGATAAGCCACATCATAAGACCCAATAGCAATGAACCATAAATATCTCCAACCTTTGTTGGACTTTGGCAATTTAAAAATAGACTTACAACCAATGAAGGGCCTAAGGTTGAACCAACCCCTAGTCACAACATATGGATAGTAGAGGTACGTGAAGTCTACAAGGATCATCTCTCTACCTTTCTCTTTCAACAAAACATAACAAAAATCTTGTATCTTTGAAGCATTGGGAGGGAACTTTCCATAAGGCATCCCTATCCTACAAAGGAACCGCCGCACCAACAGAGGGAATAAGTGTCGAAGACTGACAAACATATGATCAACAAAAATAGTGATCCCTTTCAAAAGGGGTCTACTAGGGATGATCCCATTTCCAAAAGGGTAATCTCAATGGAATTAGGGATCTCAAACAACTCCTTCAGCACCACAAAAGACTCGGTACTGAAAGGAATCATAGAGCCAATTCATAGCCAAAGTCAGACACTAGGTTAACACTGGATCTCCGTTAGAAACATCTCCACTAGAAACAGAAATGGGAGCCTCAATGAAAGTGTCATGGCTAGATTGAGGAGAAAAATTGGACAAAGGACCTAAATTGGCACCGATATCGTCGGACTCATCAAGATGGTCGTCATCTGATGGCTACTCGACTTGTTGGCTGGCTGGTCGGCCTCCTCCTACCGGTGCTTCAGGCTGTCTTGATCCACCTATAGGACCTTCCCATTTTGACATTTATGCTTTGTCTAGCTCCTACTCGGGTTCCCTTCTCGCGTTTTTAGCATATTAGTCTACCATGTCTAATATACCTCTTTGTTGACTTTTTTGAATGTGAGTGTGTGCTCTCCCACCCTTCATGGTTTCGTAAGGTTCCAAGCCAAAGATACTCTAAAGAAACAATTATCTCCTAGCCCACACACAAAAGAAAAGCAATCACAAACTCTTTAGAAATTATCCTGGCCTACCAAGTTGGATCCAAGCAAAGAAAAGAAAAGAAAATTATAAGGGTCCATTTGTTCTACCAAGTTCCTAGGTCCATGTAGATATTTAAAGCAAACTGAAGGAAAAAGGTAAAAAGTAAGTTTGATCCACTTACCTGTCTTAAGTAGAGTAAGATGCTATTGCTAAAACTTTTTATCCCCAAAGCTCTTACCATTGAATTTTGAAGTGAATTGGTTAAGAGTGACCAAGTCTTTATATAGACTAGAAGATCTGATATCCACCACTCATCAAATAGAGATCCAAGGAATCATATAAGGAAAAGATTTTGAAGAATTATGCTCATAAAATATCTCTTTTGGAAAGTCAAACCCGCAAGACCACATTTAACTTTTTTTCCCAAATTTTTACCTCTTATAACTTTCCAGTCAAGACTCAGATTGAGGACTGAAAATAGGCATTGGAAAGCTTATGGCTATGATAACATAATGACATGAAGATACTTGGGATACTAGCTACCCATCTCTATCAAGAAGTCCTAGACTCAATTGTCGCTGAGCCATCATAGCTTTGGCAAAAATTTAGACCACCTACCCTACCAAAGTGACATAGGAGGCTTGTGTTGGGTAAGAATTTAATCAGGTATGTGTGACACTATTTGATTGGTCCAAGTTAGTAGATGAAAAGACAAATGTAGTTGGCTCACAGTTAGGTATATATTTATTAAATGATTTATATTTGAGAGTTTTTAGTTACGGATCAAATATACCTAAAGGGGGGTGAATATGTTATTTTCAATTTTAACAAATATTAATTATATAACCTAATCACAACGGCCAGACATGCAATCGTGTGTAAAAATAAAATGCAGAATTAAGAATAACACACGAGATTTTTAGGTGAAAACAACTTAGGTCACTCCAAAGACCCAAGAGGAAAACCACTGGTCCACCGGACCACCTAACTATCCACTATGAAAATCAATGTTCAATTACAACCACAGGTCCTAGACTACCCTTCACAGATAGATCACCCTCATGTAATTTACTTACGAGCAGTCACTCCTTTCATAGCCTCCACAAGCTAGGTGTTTGGATCCAGTCCAACGTTCTGATCTACTTGAGTCCCACAAGATCAATCGAACCTGTCAACCTCTGTAATTTTGAGTCACAAAAAATACCGAACACGTCACCTTAGTACCTAAAATGTTAGCACAAATAACACAAGTGCAAAGTGTGTCCTAGAGTAGATTCAACAATGAAAAATCTTAACTAGCAGATTCAATAGCATGCGATGTAAAGAATAAATCAGCTAGCAAACTCTAGAATGATCATGCAAATCTAAATATCATGAAAAGCAATTAGGCACATGAATTATTCAAACATAACCACATAATATGTTTGAACAATTAAAACAAGAAAGTGCCTAAGATTAATAGATGAAGAGAATAAGATTTTTCTTTAAAAACTCAATCAGTTGTAGAATATATTATTTTGGTGTAGTAAGTATTTTGCACAAACAAGCGTTGCTTATATAGAGTCCAATTTGACTTGAAAGAGGATTAATAATAGAGTACAACTCTACTCATATTAGGATTTAGCTTTCACAACAATTCTACTCATGTTAGGATTTTGCTTTCACAACAATTTTACTCAAACAAGGACTCTACTTTCACAACAATTCTACTCATATGAGGATTCTACTTTCACAACAATTCTATTCATACTAGGATTTTGCTTTCACAAAAATTTTACTCAAACAAGGACTCTACTTTCACAACAATTCTACTCATATAAGGATTCTACTTTCACAACAATTCTATTCATACTAGGATTTTGCTTTCACAACAATTCTACTCATACCAGGATTTTGCTTTCACAAGAATTCTACTCATACAAGGATTCTACTTTCACAACAATTCTACTCATATAAGGATTTTGCATTCAACATTAAATGAGTCAAATTGGTAAAAGTAACATATGGGCCGAATTAAAATCATGGTTGTAATAGAACTGAAAAACAGGCTCGATCGATCTAGCCAAAGCTCGATCTATCTAGCCAATGCTCGATCGATTGATCCAAACCTCAATTGATCTAACTATGCAATTTTAAACCCGAGAGCAGCTAGATTGAAGTCAGTCTATACTCGATCGATCGAACTGTCCTATCGATCGATCGACCAACATGTGCACAGTTTCTTTTCGTTGCGATTCATACTAAGTGTAGTACTCAATTGTGTGAGGATGTATGCATGAGAGAATATTTTACCTATCATATGGGCATTGCAAGCTTGATAACTCCATCATCATGTATCATCTAATTAAATGTTGGACGCTTATGCTAGACTACAATCAAA
This sequence comes from Elaeagnus macrophylla, assembly GCA_029378325.1. Classification (NCBI taxonomy): domain Eukaryota; kingdom Viridiplantae; phylum Streptophyta; class Magnoliopsida; order Rosales; family Elaeagnaceae; genus Elaeagnus; species Elaeagnus macrophylla. The sequence goes on along the minus strand of CM055645.1, from coordinate 12,662,022 downwards.
CATTTTGTCCACGAAAATTGCCAATACTCATAAACCTTACAATATTAATTACTTAAGATATTTAAATTATTATTAAATAATATAAATATTAATTAATAGGGATTATCTAGTAAAATTTCTTCCAACAAAACTCTATAAATAGGGTATCATAATTTGAAAAGCTACGCGTAAGCTCATCCCAAACTCTCTAAGAATCTTTCTAATCCTAATCATTTTAGAAACTGACTTCAGCATTGAAGTAGATATGACACCCCACAATGTCATTCCTTCTAACATGGTTTGCTAGTGTCGTGTAGGAACGACGTGCCAAGGAACGCGACTGAATAGAAATCGGCTTCAACATTAGGTATAAGTAAATTTAATGTGTGATGCAATCTCTACCCATATAAAGGTCAAAATTTACTATTTTTTTTTTGTAATTTAACATTGGGTAATTCAAATTAAGGTTTTTGCTTTATAGCATTAATGTTATCTTTGGTTACTAATATATAGCTTTTTCTACTTACTTTGATTCTGTTCTAACTTTGAATGAAGACAACTTTTTTGACTATAAAAAAAAGGTTGTCCTTGAACTTGGATGCATGGATCTGGATTTAACACTTCATTTTGATGAATCAGCAACTACAATATATAGTACAACAGAGCAAAAGTCCTTGGTTAAAACTTGGGAGCAATCTAATCGCTTGAGACTCATGTTCATTAAGACTCACATTTCTAAGGGCATTAGAGGCACAATTCCAGAATGTAAAAATGTAAAGCACTTAATAAAGGCTGTCGAGGAACAATTTGTAAGTTTCAATAAGCCTCTTACTAGCATCTTGAAGAAGAAATTCATAGGCATGAAACATAAAATTCTAGGGATGTATACATCGTGGAGATGGGGGACATTGCAGCCTTAGATCACTGAAATTGGAGACATCTGAGTCATTTTTAGTGCACTTTATTCTAAATTCTCTTTCTTCAAATGTTGTGCCTTTAAAAATTTCCTATAACACACATAATGACAAATGGTCAATTAATGAACTTTTGACCCTGTGTTTTCAAGAAGAAGAAATGTTGAAACATGAGAATCTTGAGAGTTCTCATTTGGTGTCTTATGCAAAGGGAAATGTAGTAAAGGATGGTTGTTCCATAAAGATTAAGAAGTCTAAAGTGCCAATGAAGAAATCTAGCAACAATAAGTGCTTCTTTTGTAAGAAAGGAGGACATGTGAAAAATGATTGAGCTAAATTCAAGAAGTGACTCGAGAGAAAATGTAACTATATTTCTTTTGTGTAATGAATCCCATTTTGTGGATGTTTCAAATAATACGTGGTTTATTGATTCAGATATTACAATTCACTTTGCCATTTTTTATTTTTATTTTTTGCAGGATTTTCTAAACCAAAGGAAACCGAATGAAAGTGAACAAGGCTATTCAGGCAACTAGATGCATTCACAAGTGGAAGCAGTAGGGAATTTTTGTTTAGTATGGAGATAAGAATTTATTTTTTATTTAGAAAACACATTTCATGTTCCTTCTTTTTCTAGGAATTTATTTTCAATTTCTAGATATGTACCTCTTGGTTTTCGGTTTGTTTTTTAGGAATAATATTGTTATTATACAAAAATAATGATTTTTTTTGGGTTTTGGATTTCTATTTTATGGTTTATATAAAATTGACTTAAACTCCAATTATCTTTATACTTTTTCAAACTTCCATGATATAAATGTTGGCAAAAAGCATTATAATATTAATGAAAACTTTAGTATGTTATGGCAAAGGAGATTGAGACATATCTCCATTGAGATAATTAAAAGATTGGTCAAGGATGGAGTTTTACAAACTGTTGACTTAACTTGCTTTGTTACATTTGTGGACTGCATAAAGGCAAAGCAGATCAAAAGAACCACCACAGGTGCCAGTGTTAGAAATTATGTTTACTACTGACATATATTTTTTATTAAATTATATTAATTATTTAATTTAATAAGTTAAAATTAAGTAGTATAATTTTGATAGGTCTACAAACTGTTCAATTTTAATATAGATTTCTTGAATAACTATCAGTTCTGGTCTAATTATGAGATTATGGGAACCCTAATTAAAAACAAAATATAAAGATTCTTTAGGTTCTGGTCCCTAATATACCAAATCATAACACAGTTTCTTTTCTCCCCATCTAGAATAGAGATGACGGTCTCATTGAGGAATTAAGGCGATTTAGTTTATAAAGATCACAAAATACTTTACTACAAAATCAATTGATAGCTATTGATCAAGGTACGCTTCCGCATATTTGTTTTAATTCTTGATGATCTGACATGAATGTTTCTAGATCTGACAAACTACTTGTTATAATTTAATCTTTTGGTGAAAACCATCACTAATAACAGATCTAGAAACATTCATGTCATATTATCAAGAATTAAAACAAATATGTGGAAGCATACTTAGATCCATAGCAACTAATTGATTTTGTAGCAAAGTGGTTTACGATCTTCCTCAACCAAATTGCCTTAGTTCCTCAATGAGACCATCGTCTCTATTCTAGATGGGGAGAAAAGAAATTGTGTTTTGATTTGGTATATTTGAGACCATAACCTAAATAGTTTTTATATATTGTTTTTAATTAAGATTCCCATAATCCCTTAATTAAAACAAAACTAGTATCTATTCAATAAGCTCATATTGAAATTGAGCAGTCGGTGGGCCTTCTAAAATTAGACTACTTAATTTTAGTTTATTAAATTAAATAGTTAATATTATTTAATAAAAAATATATATTGTCCAATTTAATAGGATCGGAAGTAGTTCAAAGATCCTTGAGATTATAAGCTAGATATACGTGGACCTTTTGTAGATCCTTGTCTGAATGGTCGAATATATTTTATTATATTTATTGATGACCATATTAGATACATGTATCTTTATCTCCTTTTTGACAAGTCTGATGCACTAGATGCTTTTTATAAGGCTAAGGTGGAGAGAAAGAGAAAATAAAATTAAGATTGTAAGATCATATAGGGGTGGAGAGTACTACGGAAGGTACATAGAAAATGGGCAAATGCTAGGTTCACTTCCTAGGTTTCTCGAAAGTGGGGCCATTATTGTACAATATACAATTCCAGACACACCAGAGAAAAATAGAGTAGCAAAAGGAAGAAATCGTACTCTAATGGACATAGTAAGGAGTATGAATAGCAATTCTAATTTACCCCTAAACTTATGGAGTGAAGCCTTAAAGACTGTTATGTATGTCTTCAATAATGTTCCTTCTAAGGTTGTTCCAGAGACTCTTTTTGGGCTTTGGAATGGGTGAAAACCAAGTTTACGACATTTACACATATCAGGTTGTCCAGTTGAAGTTAGGGTTTATAACTCACAAAGTCACACTTAAGGAAATTGGATCAAAGAACAATTAGTGGATATGTATAGGCTATGCAATAAACTCCAATAGTTTTAGACTCCAGTGTCCCTAACATACTCTTAGAATTGTTGAGGTCGAAATACAATTTTTTTTAGGATCATGATCTAAGTTGGAGTGAAATTCCTCGAAATATTGAACTTGGGAAAACAAGGGGAGTTATTCCCACAAATTTCCCCTTGCCCATGAGGCAACTGAAGATGTGATTGTTCATTCAGAAAATCCAATAGTACAAGTCTGGGATGGGTGTAATTGGCTAATAATCAAGTCTGAGATCTCATTCAACCATCAGAGGGTCCCCCTATGTTAGGTGTAGATGGGTCTTCAAGAACAAAGAAAAGGTATCTGGTGAGATTGAACGATATAAAGCTAGATTTGTAGCTCAAGGTTTAACTCAAAAGGAAGGCATTGATTACCATGAAACCTTTTCTCCAATTTCTAGGAAGGATTTATTCATAATAGTCATGGCCTTAATAGCTCATTTTGATTTAAAGCTACATCATATGGATGTGAAAACAATATTTTTAAATGGGGATCTTGAGGAAGAGATATACATGAAACAACTTGAAAGTTTCTATAGTACTAAAGGCAGCCACTTGGTTTGTAAGTTAAGAAAATCTATATACGGCTTAAAGCAAGCCTCCCAACAATGGTATTTCAAGTTCCACAAATGTGATTACTTTATATGATTTTATGGAGAACATTGTGGATCATTATATATACCTTAAGGTTAGTTGGAGCAAATTCATTTTTCTTGTGCCGTATGTAGATGATATCTTGCTTGCAACTAGTGACTTCGGGTTGTTATGCGAGACTAAGGATTTTCTCTCCAAAAGCTTTGATATGAAGGATATAGCTATAGGTGAGGCCTCTTATGTCATTGGCATAGAGATTCACAGAGACAAAACCAAAGGTTATTAGGAATGTCTCGAAGGCCTACATTGAAAAGGTTTTGGAGAGATTTTGAATCAAGGATTGTACTCCAACTATTGCTCCCATTATTAAAGCTGACAAATTTAGTATGAGTCAATGCCCCAAAATGAATTGGAATGGGAGCATATGAAGAGCATGCCATAAGCTTCAGTTGTTGGTAGCCTAAAGTATGCTCAAGCGGCATTGCATATTGATGAACACTATTTTGACCTACTATTTGTTATGTTTTTAAGTATTTATTTTGCATTTATTCTCGATATAATCTTGTTTTGGAGGGTGTTCTATTGTTTTGTAGATCAAAGTAGGTTTGGGAAGAAATGTGGAAAAAGAGAACAAAAGTGAAGCAAAAGTGTTTTAAAATGTAAGCCTTACATTGAGAATCAGCAAAGTATGTAAAGGTATTTACATAATAAGCAAAGTATGTAAAGGTATTTACATAATAAGCAAAGTATGTAAAGGTATTTACATAATCAGCAAAGTATGTACAACGTATGTAAAGTCATTTACATACCATCACAAAGATGCGCGCCGCAGCGAAGGAATCCTGTGCCGCGGCGAGAGAATCAGCAAAGTATGTAAAGTCATTTACATACCATGTACATACATTTAAATGCATTGCGCGCCGTGGCATGATTATTGTGCGCCGTGGCGACGAGGTTTCTGCTTTGGTTTGCAATTTTGAAAAGCATTGTGCAACACGGCATGGAAAAAGGTGCGCTGCGGCGCCAGCGCGCGGATTGCAGTCCCCCCCAGCCACACACACACATGCTCTTTAGGAAACCCTTACATATACGAAAACCTAATTGAACACATGAATGAACTCCAGCCTCCAACAGCCAGAAAAACACATATTTTCAGCCTCTAACACAACAAACACAAGAAACTCCAAGGATGAACAGTGCGTGAACAGTACCAAATTCAGGTTTTTCATACAATTTCGGGAGAGGACTTACTTCATCAAAGACTATTCAATTGGATCTTCATCTAGAGACTTGAAATAGGAGATCATCCAACATCAAGGATCTTGTTGCAAGAGTGAAAGTTGGTAGATTCTTATTTGTAATCCTTCTTTTCCTCATTAGAATTCTTTCTATGTCATTTATAATGAAGAATCTGGATTTGAGTTTGATCATGTGTAACTAAACCCTTGTGTGTGGGAATTTAGGGATGTGACTTTGAATGGATATTATTTATGTGGTTTGATTATTATTTGAGTGATTTATTTCATGTTCATTGTTTATTAACGTCTACATTCATTAATTATTATTGGCCAATTTAGTTATGAATGTTTGAGACTATTTGAGTATTGAACTTTAGAAACGCCATCTAAGTTTAATTGGGCATTCTTGAGCATGAACTTAAATTGAGTGCATTAACTTGTCTTAATTTAGGTGATTGAATTACCTTTTCTAAGATTAATGCTAATTAATTAATTAACGGTCCGGATCAAAGAAGTTAATTAGTTAATTAAGGGGAAATCACCATTGATTTGGGATTTTCTAGGATTAGTGAAAAGAATCAATAAATTCACTTAATACGCTTGATTGAGGAGACCACATAAACTAATTTATCCATGCTTAGTTCACTACCTAATTTCCCACACTCGTTCATCTTATTGTTTCAGCGACACTTTCACGCATTCACTTTATTTTTCTTGTTTATTTTAATATTTTTAGCAACCTGATGAGTGCTCGAAAAGCACTAATATTTCGTGATTAATTGTGTTTAATTGTTTGATATATAGATTTATTATTATTGTTTATTCAATTAATTTCATAAATCTATCCATTCGGAGTCACGGGTATATTTTAGTGTATTTCAGGTGTTTTTAGCGTCAAATGAGTCAAATAATGAAAACACGCAAAGACGGAACACTTACGGCGCTCGGATCACGAGTTACAGGCTAAACGAGACAAATATGTAAGCCTTACATAACGAGCCATCACATATGTAAGGGGGTACATGTGAAGATACTGAAGACAAAGCGCGCTGCGGCGAGGAAAAGCCATGCCGCGGCAGGGAAAATGCATGCCGCGGCGCGCCTATTCCTAATGACAATCAGGATTTGTGTAAACCCTTACATCTATAAATACCCCCTTAGACCCCCTTTACAAGAACTGGACCAATTCGTACACAACTCTCATTCTTCTCAATTTTGCGACCCAAACACTACATTCAATCAGTTTTGAGAGCATTGCCACACTCTAACGAAGCGAGAGACAATATTCTAAGGATTCAAGGAAGCCAACGACGATCGAAGATAAAGCTTACGGAGAAGAACGTCATCCAATCCATAAGCGGTATTTAGATCTAGGAGTTTCTTGTTGTTATAGAATTAATTCCTCTTCTCTATTTGTTAAAGTGTATGATCATATTTTATTTGTCTATAGATAATAATATGAACATGAGCGGCTAGTCTAATTATGGATGTTTAGTTTGTGTTGCCATGTTTGCTAGAATTGTGTATGGTGTATTTTATTGATTTATGAATAAATTACTTTTTGATTAAGAGCATGTTTAGATACTTGATTATGAATAATCATGGGCCCATTTGATGTTCGTAGTTAGGTTGAAAAATCTGAGAATTTAGTTATAGGAACGTCACCTTAACTTTATTCCGAAACACTTAATCAAAGCTTCAAGTTAGTGACTTAGTCATAGCATTAATTTGATTGGCATGTTTTCCTTGCGCATAATTTGATTGCTATTTAATTTACCTCCGCCAAAGGCAGTTAATTAGTTAATCAACAAAGAGACCTACCCCCGCCAAAAGGAGTTTCGTAATTAAAAGGAAAGCCGGTAGTTTTGTTTATATAAGACGTTCATGTTATCTCACCATACCTTTTCGATGCAAGCATGGTCAACCAAGCTAAACGTCCATACATCCTCTATTGATATTTGATTTAATTGAATTGATTGTTTGATTGCGATTTTGTTTTCGTTTGAGTGTCGTATGATTGTTCTCGTTACCAAAAACAAACAACCTTTTTACAATTTTATTAGCATTAGGATTCTAGTTACTTAGAGTTTTAGTTTCACTAGAACTCTATTTAATTAGTGTTTTGTTTTCATTAGAACTCTATTTAGATTAAAAGTTAGTTATTTAAAACCACTGCAATTCCTTGAGAGACCGACCTTGGAAGTTGCTTGTCACTTTACTACGAGTGATTCGTACACTTGCGAGTACACATTTTAACACATCACAACCATTTTCACACCAATCTTTGACTAGAGTGTTTAGGATTTATTTTTAGTGTCACGTTTTAGATTACATTCGACTCTTTCAAAAACCACCGCAATTCTTTTGAGAGATGATCTTGGGAGTATACTTGTCACCTACTATAAGTGACTCGTGCACTTGCGAGCTTTTACAAATACAAAATTTGGTTATCAAGTTTTTGTGCATCAAGTTTTTGGCGCCATTGCCGGGGAATTGGCGTTTTTGAAATTGTTATTTGTTTTGTTTTCTTTTCTTTTTAGTTTATTTACTTAATTTTTAATCTTTTACATTTTTTTTTTCTCATTTTTGTGTTTTTGTTACTCGTTGGAGTCGTATAGTGTCTGGTGCTCTGATTTGTTGTTGTTTTTGATTGTGCATGCATGGTAGGAGATCTCTTGGAAATCCACACGTGCCGTTCATAGATAACATCAACAGGAGACGAGCACATTTGAGACCATTCGGCGCTAACATTTTGGAGGACGAGCAACCACCAACAATGGGAGAACATCTACCTCCACACAGAGAGATGACGATGAAGGAGTATGTAAGGCCAATCATTGGCACTGCAACTTTTTGCATCCAATTAGGGGAAGCAGCTCGAAATTATGAGATTAAAAACATACATTTTAATATGTTACCGTCTTTTTATGGGATTCCTAACGAAGATCCTCTAACTTTTATTCGTGATTTCTATGCCACTGTGCAGACTTTTCCGCTACAGGGGCTAAATGAGGATCAGTTGAGGATGAGATGTTTCCCGTACATGCTCAAAGACAAAGCTAAGTCATGGCTTATGACTCTTCTGCCTGGATCTCTTTCAACTTGGGATGCAGTGTTCAACAAGTTCATGGGAAAATTCTATTCCCACCAAAAGACTGCGGACCTAAGGACCAAAATTGCAACGTTCTCTCAAATGGACGGAGAACCATTTCATGAGGCGTGGGATCGCTTCAAATTGCTTTTGATATAGTGCCCACACCATCACTTTCCGTTGCAACTCCAGAATCAATTCTTCTTTGACGGGTTGACACAACAGTGTCAATTTACTGTGGATAATGCCGCGGGAGGGGCAATGGGAGAAAAGACTGCTAATGAGACGTATGACCTATATGAGATGTTGGGTGCTAATTGCCAACAAAAGAGCTCTAGAGGACGGAGGATGGGAGTTAACGAGGTAACTCCGGGAAATAAAATGGTAATGCAAATTGCGGAGCTTACAAAACAGATCGCGCTCCTCACCTCCAAGAACACACCGACTCAAGAGGTATGCGGTATTTGTAGTACTTACGGACATGGTGCTAATATTTGTCCATTTTTTTGTGATCAAAATGTAGGTACAAGTTACGAGCAAGCTAATGCTATGGAGGGATACCAACCGAGGCCAAGGAATGATCCTTATTCGAACACATATAATCCCGGTTGGAGAAATCATCCCAACTTCTCTTGGAAGGGAAATAACAATCAAGGCTATGCTCAGAATAACTTCCCAAACCATCCAATCAATAGCAACAATCCACAGCTTACTCTTCCAAACAAACCAAGCTTGGAGGACAACTTGAATGCATTCATTCAAGTTAGTCGGGAAAATCAAATGAAGAGTACTTAGAGATTAGACTCGTTGGAGGCTTCGATGAAAAGGGTTGAAGGCCAAGTAGGTCAATTGGCGGAGCACCTCCAACGTCAAGAAAAAGGAAAACTACCAAGCCAACCCGAGCAAGCGAAGGCAGTCACGGTCCTTCGAAGTGGTAAGATCGTAACTAAAAATTTACTTGAAATATTTGATGATCTACCTTTTAATGCAGGAAACATGGAAGAAGGTAGTGTAACACCCGAAGAGAGTGATGCACCCAAGGCTAGGGAAGATGAACCTTCAAAGGAATCAAATGGAGAGTCATCTACCGCTCCCCAATTGCATAAATCATCCAAGCCTTACCGACCACCGGTACCGTTTCCACACCGTCTCAAGGACGATAAATAGGATAAGCAATTTTCTGATCTTTTTAACATGTTTTCTAAAGTTCAAATAAATCTGCCCTTATTGGATGTTATTAGAAATGTGCCTTCCTATGCAAAGTTTTTCAAAGTTCTAAATACTAGGAAGAGAAAGTATGGTTTAAATGAGAGGATAGTTGTTTCTGAAATTTCTAGTTCAATTCTTCAACAACGTTTACCACCTAAACTTAAGGATCCCCGGAGTTTTAACATTAACATTACTTTGGGAAATAAGAAAGTGGTAAGAGCCATGTTAGATTTAGGTGCAAGCATAAACTTAATGCCTTATTCAATTTATTTGCAACTAGGTCTAGGGGAATTGAAACATACTACCATGTCCCTACAATTAGCTGATAGATCTGTTAAATATCCTAAGGGAATGGTAGAGGATTTGCTTGTACAGGTTGATAAATTGATTATACCTGTAGATTTTGTTGTGTTGGATATGCAGGAGAATCCATCTATGGACAAAGAACACACTATTCTTCTTGGTAGGCCATTTATGGCCACTACTAAGACAATTATAGATGTCCATAGTGGAAGTCTAACTATGACAGTTTTGGAGAAAACTGTCAATTTTAGAGTATTTGATTCCTCCCCTTTACCTTCTATATCCTCAATTGATGAATGTTCCTCTATTGATCATATTGATAATCTTGTTTATGATGCCTTTTTGCAGGATGAAGTTAAGGACGGACTTGAATATGCTTTAACAGTTTATAGGATAGAGAAGGAATTGGATGATGAAACTAAGGGTTACCTAGAGTTGTTAGATAATGCTGAACCATTAGAAGAACCAAGTACACCCTTAGAGTTACCCAAAACCCCATGTAGGGAAGACAATACTCCACCTAAGCTTGAGTTGAAAGAATTTCCAAAACATCTTAAGTATGTATTTTTGGGTGAGGAGGATACTTATCCGGTCATAATTTCATCTACCTTGACCCGAACCCAAGAACGAGCGCTAGTGAATATACTTAGGAAACATAAGAAAGCCATAGGATGGAGCATTGATGATATTAGAGGTATTAGTCCCACCATGTGTATGCATAAGATAAATCTTGAGGACAATACCAAACCTGTGAGAGAAGCCCAAAGGAGACTTAACCCTATTATGCAAGAGGTAGTGAAAACGAAAATTTTAAAACTCTTGAAAGTTGGGGTTATCTATCCTATTGGGGATAGCAAATGGGTTAGCCCGGTACATGTGGTACCGAAGAAATCTGGGATCACTGTGATAAAGAACGATAAAAATGAGTTAGTGCCCACAAGATTGATCACGGGATGGAGAATGTGCATTGATTTTCGTAAATTAAATTTGTACACAAAGAAAGATCATTTTCCTCTTCCTTTTATTGATCAAATGCGTGAACGTTTAGCAGGGCATGATTTTTACTGTTTTCTTGATGGTCTTTCAGGTTATTACCAAGTGCCCATCGCTCCGGAAGATCAAGAGAAGACGACATTCACATGCTCATTCGGGACATTTGCCTTCAGGAGGATGCCTTTCGGTCTTTGCAATGCCCCCGCCACATTCCAACGATGCATGATTTCAATATTCTCGGATATGGTGGAGAAATGCATAGAGGTATTTATGGATGATTTTTCAGTTTTTGGAAATTCATTTGATGATTGCCTGAATAATTTGACTCGTGTGCTTGAACGTTGTATTGATTGTAACTTGACCCTTAGTTGGGAAAAGAGTCATTTTATGGTTCAATATGGCATTGTATTAGGACATGTTATTTCAAGTAGAGGCATTGAGGTGGATAGAGCAAAAATTGATCTAATAGCTAAACTTCCACCTCCCATTAATGTTAAGGGAATTAGGAGTTTTCTTGGCCATGCGAGTTTTTATAGGAGATTTATTAAGGATTTTTCTAAGATAAGTCGTCCCCTATGCAATCTGTTAGCTAAGGATGTTTCTTTTGTCTTTGATAATGATTGCTTGAATGCCTTTAATGTTTTGAAAGAAAAACTAACTTCTGTACCCATTATCATGGCACCTGATTGGTCACTCCCCTTTGAGATTATGTGTGATGCGTCTGATTTTGCCATAGGGGCTATTTTAGGACAACGAGTAGATAAGCATTTGCATGTAATTTACTATACTAGTAAAACTCTAAATGACGCTCAACTTAACTACTCGACCACCGAAAAAGAATTTTTGGCTATTGTGTTTTCTCTTGATAAGTTTAGATCTTATTTAGTAGGATCTAAAGTAATTGTGCATTCGGACCATGCTGCTTTGCAATATTTGTTAAGTAAACCGAATGCTAAGCCTAGACTAATTTGGTGGGTTTTGTTGTTACAAGAATTCGACTTAGAAATCAGGGATAAAAAGGGAACGAAAAATGTGGTAGTTGATCATTTATCTAGGTTGATTTCTGACTTTGACACTACTGAGAGTGACAAAGATATTGCTATTGTTGAAACTTTTCCTGATGAGCAGTTATTTTCTGTGGGTCCAAACCCTTGGTATGCAGATATTGTAAATTACCTTGCTAGTGGTTTGTTGAGGCCTAACATTTCTTTTCAGGAAAAGAAAAGGTTTTTTCATGAATGCAGGCAATACTTTTGGGATGACCCGTATCTATTCAAAATCTGTCAAGACCAAGTCATCCGGAGGTGTGTACCGGAAGAGGAACATGCAAGCATCTTAACTTTTTGTCATGAACTTCATTGTGGAGGACATTTTGGTGGTAAGAAAACCGTCGTTAAGGTACTTCAATATGGTTTTTATTGGCCTACACTGTTTAAAGATGCTTATGATTTTTGCATGCGCTGTGATAGATGTCAGAAGACTGGTAATTTAAGTAGACGTAATGAAATGCCTCTGACATATAATCTTGTTATTGAATTGTTTGATGTGTGGGGGATTGACTTCATCGGTCCTTTTCCCCCTTCTTCTGGTTTTGAGTATATCTTAGTTGCTGTTGATTATGTGTCCAAGTGGGTAGAAGCTATACCCACTAAATCTAATGATGCTAACTGTGTTGTGAAGTTCTTGAAGGAAACAATATTTAACAGGTTTGGCACACCAAGGGCAATAATCAGTGATGGAGGGAGCCATTTCTGCAACAAAATTTTTGATGGATTGTTGAAAAAGTACAACATCACACATAAAGTGGCCACTCCATATCACCCACAAACATCGAGACAAGTTGAAGTGAGTAACCGGCAAATTAAGGGTATTTTGGAACGTACGGTGCGACCTACAAGAAAGGATTGGGCTTCAAAGCTAAATGACGCATTATGGGCTTACCGTACGGCATACAAGACACCTATTGGGATGAGCCCATATCTATTAATTTATGGCAAAGCATGACATTTGCCCGTTGAGCTTGAGCACAAGGCCTATTGGGCAATCAAGCGGCTGAACATGGATTATCAACAAGCGGGTGAAAATGCTTACTTCAACTTGATGAGCTTGAAGAGATTCGGAACGAAGCCTATGAGAATGCTAAGATTTACAAAGAACGCACAAAGCGTAATCATGACAAAGGGCTCGTTGGTAAGTCTCTCTATCCTGGAATGAAAGTACTTTTATTTAACTCTCGACTTAAACTTTTTCCAGGAAAGCTTCGATCAAGATGGAGTGGACCATACAAGATTGTGGAAGTCTTTCCACATGAAGCTGTTGAGCTACTCAATCCTGACACACAAGCAACTTTCAAAGTGAACGGACATCGTGTAAAGCCTTACTTGGAAGGAGTTGTTCACCATGGAGATGTGGAGTGCATTGAACTGCATGCACCTTAGCTATGAGCAACGTCTTGCTAAGACGTTAAACTAGGTGGGAGGCAACCCACCGTTTTAGGTATTATCTATCGTTTCTTTTAAATTAGTTAAGTTTAGTTTAGTTTTTTTTCTATTTGCCCTTCCTAAATTCTTTTCTGAACTATTGTGTAGTTGAAAACCTTGAGGACAATGTTTAGTTTAGGTTTGGGGGTGCGTTTTGCATTTTTGGTTGGTAACAACATTTTCATGGTTTGGTCAATTTTTGATGAATAACTAGTCTTTGTGCATTGTTTATCTGATTTTTAAAATATTTAAGGTTTGTTATAAAGATTGGTTTAATTTGCAATCTATGTTTTATGCTTTTGATGTTGAAACTGAGATGAACCCAAATCCTGTGTTTAGGAATTGAATAGTGGAGACTACCTTGTGAGAATGTTATTGAGCCTTTAACGTTTTATTCTGAGAGATAAATATTTTTCTACTCTTTTAAACACCTTTCATACCATTTCAAATTGTTAGATGATCTCTATAGGTTTTTGCATTGAGTGGTAGGATTTTAAACATTCAATGAAGAATTATGTGCTTAATTGAATTGCTTAGATTAAATGACTGAAGTAAAGTTTGAAGTGTTTGCCTATTTCATTCGTTTTTGACTTTTTAAAATATATATGGGAATTCCTATACCCAATACAAGAAGAGCTAAGAAGTAGCCATTCACAAATGACATATGTATATGGGTCTAAAAAAAAAAAAAAGAGATAATAAGCTTATTATGACCCTAAGTTCTTCAAGTATGAATGGTTAACACAATATAAAAAAAAAACAAAAGAGAGAAATAGGAAATAAATTCCCTTAAAGTCAAAACATTTTCATTCTAGGGCACACTTGAAATTTTTGCTTGAGGATTTTAATTGAGGCATGAGATTAGTAATGTGATTTCTTCATAAATCCTATCATTTGATTCCTTTCTTGAGATCAATGTTATGCACTTTTGAGCTTTTCTTGTTTAATCATATGCGAATCTACTAGCTCATTTCTTTACATAACTTCTATTCGCATATACATTGATGAGTGTTTGAACCCGTAGGATCGGTGTGATTTAGAGAGTAATTCTTGTGAGGATTAGAGTTGAAACGAATTCACATTCTTGACACTAAGTTTGGGGAATCAATGTTGATACGTTTTTAGTATTGGGATTTAGATTTGTGAAGCAAAATTGATCTAAATGGTGAACCATGATGTGTTAGAATGTTGGATAAATTTGTGTGTAAAATTTTGGTTATGAATTGGAAAGAAACTAAAGCATGACAAGTGTTGTTAACTTCAATTTTAGTTTTGTTATTTGTCTTTTCGATTTTAGTTTTGCTTGAGGACTAGCAAGGTATTTGATGAACACTATTTTGACCTACTATTTGTTATGTTTTTAAGTGTTTATTTTGCATTTATTCTCGATATAATCTTGTTTTGGAGGGTGTTCTATTGTTTTGTAGATCAAAGTAGGTTTGGGAAGAAATGTCAAAAAAGAGAGCAAAAGTGAAGCAAAAGTGTTTTAAAATGTAAGCCTTACATCGAGAATCAGCAAAGTATGTAAAGGTATTTACATAATTAGCAAAGTATGTAAAGGTATTTACATAATCAGCAAAGTATGTACAACGTATGTAAAGTCATTTACATACCATCACAAATATGCGCGCCGCGGCGAAGGAATCATGTGCCGCGGCGAGAGAATCAGCAAAGTATGTAAAGTCATTTACATACCATGTACATACATTTACATACATTGCGCGCCGCGGCATGATTATTGTGCGCCCCGGCGACGAGGTTTCTGCTTTGGTTCGCAATTCTGAAAAGCATTGTGCGCCGCGGCCTGGAAAAAGGTGCGCCGCGGTGCGCGCACGGGGATTGCAATCCCCCCCAGCCACACACGCACATGCTCTTTGGGAAACCCTTACATATACGAAAACCTAATTGAACACATGGATGAACTCCAGCCTCCAACAGTCAGAAAAACACATATTTTTAGCCTCCAACAGTCAGAAAAACACATATTTTCAGCCTCCAACACAACAAACACACGAAACTCCAAGGGTGAACAGTGCGTGAACAGTACCAAATTCAGGTTTTTCATACAATTTCGAGAGAGGACTTACTTCATCAAAGACTATTCAATTGGATCTTCATCAAGAGACTTGAAATAGGTGATCATCCAACATCAAGGATCTTGTTGCAAGAGTAAAAGTTAGTAGATTCTTATTTGTAATCCTTCTTTTCCTCATTAGAATTCTTTCTATGTCATTTATAATGAAGAATCTGAATTTGAGTTTGATCATATGTAACTAAACCCTTGTGTGTCGAAATTTAGGGATGTGACTTTGAATGGATATTATTTATGTGGTTTGATTATTATTTGAGTGATTTATTTCATGTTCATTGTTTATTAACATCTACATTCATTAATTATTTTTGGCCAATTTAGTTATGAATGTTTGAGACTATTTGAGGATTGAACTTTAGAAACGCCATCTAAGTTTAATTGGGCATTCTTGAGCATGAACTTAAATTGAGTGCATTGACTTGTCTTAATTTAGTTGATTGAATTACCTTTTCTAAGATTAATGCTAATTAATTAATTAACGGTCCGGATCGAAGAAGTTAATTAGTTAATTAAGGGAAAATCACCATTGATTTGGGATTTTCTAGGATTAGTGAAAAGAATCAATAAATCCACTTAATACGCTTGATTGAGGAGACCTTATAAACTAATTTATCCATGCTTAGTTCACTACCTAATTTCCCACACTCGTTCATCTTATTGTTTCAGCGACACTTTCACGCATTCACTTTATTTTTCTTGTTTATTTTAATATTTTTAGCAACCATTTTTACACCAATCTTTGACTAGAGTGTTTAGGATTTATTTTTAGTGTCACGTTTTAGATTACATTCGACTATTTCAAAAACCACCGCAATTCATTTAAGAGACGATCTTGGGAGTATACTTGTCACCTACTATAAGTGACTCGTGTACTTGCGAGCTTTTACAAATATAAAATTTGGTTATCAAGTTTTTGTGCATCACATATGCAGTGGGAATTCTGGGAAGATACTAAAGCAATTTAGTCCTTGAATACTAGAAGGCTACTAAGAAAGTTTTAAGGTATCTACAAAGGACCAAGGACTACAAGCTGACTTACAAGGATACTGATCATGTAGAGGTGATTGATTATATGGATTCAGATTTTGTTGGACGTGTAGACACCAAAAAGTTTACTTCAGGTGATGCCTTTCTACTTGCTGGCGATACTATATGATGGAAAATCGTTAAGCAAACCATCATTGCTTCTTATACCATGGAGGCAGAATTTATTGCTTGCTATGAAACTTGTTCACAGGCTCTATGGTTAAGGAATTTTATTGTGGCCTTGTGGGGTTACAAATTGTAGATTCTATAAAAGTAATAGAAAGCTCCTTAAGGATTCATTATAATAAGTCTACTACTATTTTCTTCTGCAATAAAAACAAGAGTAGGACTCGTAACAAGCATATCGACATAAAGTATTTGGTTGCAAGAGATCATATATCAATAACCATGAGATTGCTATTGAGCATACAAGCATTGAGCTAATGCTTGCAGATCCTATGACCAAAGATTTGTCATCAAAACTATATAGTGGTTATGTCAATCATATGAAACTTATTAGCTCATTTTATGTTTAATTTTGATCTGTTTTAGACTTTTCTTTTGTAAAACTTAAAGATCTTAGATAATAAACATGAGGTATTTTATTTTGTGCACATCGAGTTTCATCATTTTTAATATCTTTTAGGACAATATAGTTGAACCTTGAATAACTTTTTGAAAGTTGTTCATGAAGTTGTATATTAATTTGTCCATAAAGTACTCATGTTGAAGGTATCATGTGTTATATATATAATACATGGAAGGAAGTGTTTGCACAAAGAACATAACCGCTATGATTCATGCAAGATAATTTCTACCTGAGTAGTTGAAGTTATACTACTAGCAAGTTTTAGGTAATATAAAGATATAATGACATTTGACCAAGCTTTTGGTATTCCTTTCATGGCCCAAGTGGAAGAATGTTAACTTAAATAATAAAATATAATTAAAACCAAAAAAGTTTAAGTTATTTGGTACAAGTCAAATTATATTTAATATAAGATTTGTAATATAACCTACAAAGAATTACTCATTTAATAATCAATATAATAATATTTTAAGGAGATAATTAAGCATATGTGAATAGATAAAATCTCCAAAACAAATTCAGATAAGATTTTCTTAATGAAAGTAAATCTAATAAAGGTTCCTAGCCTAGCTCTTTATAAGCCTGTGACCTCTATCAGTTAAGGCCAAGCCAATAATATAGAGAATAGTCTATAAAACTTTTATTTGACATTATTTTCTAGTAGGTCATTTGAGCAAATTTGAGACTTGGGTAACTATGATCGAAGATAGTTAATTTAATTATGCTAGAAATCTTTCATCAAGATTTGATTTTGTTTTATAGATTGATAAAAAAAAAAAAGTAAAGTATGACAACATTTAAAAATGAGTTACGTAATTAAGCACCAAAACAAAATGCGGATAAAAAGTTACAACATATACTAGACCTGTGTATTTGACGCCCTTTAGTTTCTGATATTCAACTAGTACCCTTAGTTCTCTTTATTTAATAAACGTATATTTTAATCCTAAACTATTAAAATTTTAGTAAAGTTTATTAACTAAAGTATCATTTTTTTTTTTTTATATATATACATCGTAAACTTTTATAGTAAAGAAACTAAAGTAAAAAAGTTGAAACTATAGAAACTAAAATGTCCCCAAAACCTAAGTTTAAGGGCCACGTGAACACTTTTTCCAATAGTATATATCAAATGATCTCCTCTTTATTTAGAAGTAGAGTAGTACATGTACATGCACTTTTAATTCATAATAACTAGTACATGTACCAAAAACATGCATGTGTTTTTGAAATTTAAAAGACTTCTTTAATCCAAGAGAAGAAAAGAGAGAGTAGATGAAAGATAGAATCTGAATATTCTTGACTAACTTTGAATTGTACACATAGAGTTCTATTTATACAAAGCTAGTATAGTAATGCATGAGTGTAACAGAAAGTACATGGGTATAACAACTCAATGCTAATGTGTAATCAGCTCTAATAAACTCAACAACTCACAGCACATGCACAACACTATATTCTCATAACTATCATCTTAACATTCCTCCATGAGCTTAAGGCTTCTCTAAAACAATAAGCCTGATTTTTAGCTTATGAAATTGTGAAGTATGCAATGCCTTGGTCATGATATCTGCAATCTGTTGATCACTGGAAATATACTCAACACAAAACTTCCCTCCCTGCACTCTTTCTTTGAAAAAGTATAAATCAATTTATGTATGTTTGGTTCTAGAGTGCAAAACATGATTTCTTGCAAGACACCCTGCACTCACATTATCACAAAACAACATAAGCACTTGTGTCAGCACAACACACAACTCTTTCACTAGTTTTTGAAGCCAAGCAACTTCTACAGTGGTATGAGCAAGAGCTCTGAATTCAACCTCAGTAGAACTCCTGAAAACAACCTTTTGTTTCCCAAAGGACCAAGACACCAATGAATGGCCCAGTAACACTCAAAATCCTCATGTACTCCTCTTATCATTTGGGCATCAGTGTCACAGTATGCATGTAAATTGAGAAAGGAACTCTTGTGAAAATACAAGCCATGACTAGCAGTGCCACCCAAATATCTAAAGATCCTCTTGGCTGAGGCTCAATACAGATCAATAGGACAATGTAGGATTTAACACAATTTTTTGACTGAAAATGCAATCTCTAGTCTAGTAAGAGTGCAACATTGAAGAGAACCTACAAGAGTTCTATAAGAACTTGGCTCAGAAATAAGGTTGACCAGAAGACTTGGAAAGTGTCTTACCTACCGCTATGGGAGTATTCATTGCCTTAGCTTCTAAGAGCTAAGCCTTTTCTAACAATTGGTGAATGTATCTAGGTTGACTGAGATGAAAACCATCCACTATTCTGCTTACTTCAATTCTCAGAAGAAAAAACATTTAACTTCCCAAATTTTTTAGAGTAAAAGCCTTATGAAACTTATCAATCATTGATTGAATGAGCTTGGATTTTTGCCTGTGATGACAATGTCATCAACATATACCAGAAAAATAATATTGTCAACATCATCCTTTTATATGAGCAATGAGGTATCTAACTTTGAGCATTTGAAACCCATTTCATCATACAATTTCTCAGCTTGAAAAACCAAGCTCTTGGAGCTTGTTTAAGCCCATAAAGAGTCTTTTTTAGCATGCATACATGGTTGGGCTTGTCCATATATATACTCGAAAAACCCTTAGGCTGAATCATATATACATTCTCCTGTAAATTTTCATTCAGAAAAGCATTATTAACATCCAATTATCTCACCACCCAATTCTTAGAAACAGCCAAAGTCAACACAATTCTAATTGTAAAGTGTTTGACCACAGAACTAAAAGTCTCTATATAGTCTATTTCAAGAGTTTGATCATATCCTTTTGCATCCACCCTACTTTTATACCCACTTATGACCAATAATTTTTGCACCTGAAGGTGGTAAAACCAGTTCCCAAGTGCCATTGTCAACTAGGGCTTGAAATTCCTTCTGCATGGAACTATACCATTCAGGATTTTGAAGGGCTTTTGTAACAATCCTTGGCTTAGGAAAATAAGTTGCACATTAAAAACCTTAGGTTTATATATGCCATTCTTTGGTCTAGTAGTCATGACATGGGTATTTTGATATGGGGCATGAGATGAAGAAGAAGATTGAGGGAATGTGGGCAAATGAACAATAAGATCAATGCCACCAGAGTCAAAGCCAAGACATGGATGTGAGGGCAAAACACTAGAAGCAAAAGAAGAGACAAGGGAAGGTAAAGTTGAAGTTGAAGAAAAACCAGGAAAATGACTACAAGAAGAGGAAGTAGATTGTTGGAAAGGAGTGAGAAGGTTTGGAGAAGCTATGGGAGATTGAGTTTGTGTAGGAATAGGTGTTAGTCTATGAAAGGTAGACTCAAAAAAATTGAAGATGGTTTTAGAAGTTGGAAGTGTTACAAAATGGTTGGAGGAATTTGTTACATGTAATGATGATGAGACAGACAAAGAAGGATTTAAGGTAAGGAAAGGGAAAGATGACTCATAAAAAAAAATGAAGACTGATATAGACATGTTTAGAGACAATGTGCATGAACCAATATCCTTTGGAATGAGGAGGGTAGCCTAAGAACACACATGGAATGGATTTGGGCTCAAGTTTGCTAGAGTTATAAGGCCACAGAAATGGATAGCAAAGGCACCCAAAAGTCCTCAGATGGTCATAAGTTGGCTTTTCACTACACAACAACTCATGGGGAGATTTCAGAAGAAGTGTCTTAGATGACATTCTATTAATCAAATGAATGGAACACCTTAATGCATATTCCTAATACTCTAAAGGCAAACCAGCTTTGAATAACATTGAAAGCCCTGTCTCCACAACATGTTTGTTCTTTCTCTCCACCACACCATTTAATGAAGAAGTATAAGGACATGAATCCTTTTATTGAAACCACCTTGGAAGAACAAAGCCTCAAGAGCTTTGAACTCCCTACCTCCATCTGATTGAAGCTACTTAATTTGCGAGTCATATTGCTTGCCAATAAAAGCAACAAAATGCTTAAAAATGTGAATGACCCAAATTTTTTGAGCCATGACATAAAATCACTGATAATGAGTTGAGTCATCGACAAATAACAAGAAAAATTGAGAGCTAGTGTTAGAGACAACAGAAGCAAGTCCCCATACATCTACATGTACTAACTTAAAATGGTGAATGGCTCAATTATAAGTGTGCTTCATTGGTAACTTGTGAGACTTTCCCATCTGACAGGCAAAGTACTATTAGCATGTTTTAGACCCAAACTTGCAAGTATACGTTTGACTACCTCTACATGAGGATGGCCTAGTCTATCTACCACAAGCTACCATTAACTACTATAGCATTATGATTTTTGACATTACTAACTGAGCATATAATACTACTCAATACACCAGAGTTGTTAGTAATATTTAGTTAGTTAAGAGAGATGCCAGAGGGCAAAGATTGAAGAACAGTGATAGCTTGTGGTAGCTTGTACAATCCTTGGCTCATTTTTCACGTGAAAATGACTTGTCCATGAGGATCATCTTTGACACAGAACCCTTCTAGTAAAAATTCAATGGCAACATTGTTGTCAGCATAAGCTACTTTACTGATATTAGATTCTTGGCCAACTAAGGCACAAGTAAAACTTTACACAACTTTAAAGATAGTGAACCAGCAACCAAAACACCTTCACCACTACAGTTAATCGACACTGTGCCACCATTTCCAATCATGACCACCTCAAACCCTATATAAGGTACTGAATGAACAAACACCCTTGGATCATTAGTGAGATGGTGACTAACTCCTGTATCCATATACCAACATTCATCAAGAACCATAGGATTATGCTTAAGCAAAGAGCTAGTGTCAAAATTGCTACTTTCAACAAAGAAAGCAACTGGAGAATAGTCATTTTTAGAATTGCATTGATCAAAGCAAAAGGAAGGTTGTGAATTGGAAGAGTTATCTTGTGCTGTTGAATCTTGAGTATCATGACTCTCATTTTCTTGAACCTCAGAGAGATGTGCCTGTGGGGGGTTTGGAATTGTTGGAGCCTGAATAACGAAAGAAACATCTTTGTGCACTATGTCCTTGTTTCTTGCATATATGACAAGTGCCTTTATGTTTCGAGCCACCTTTGCTATTACTTTGGTTTTGATTATTGGAAGATTTCTCTTGAGAGTTGTTTGTGGCATAATTAGAGGTAGTATAACCCTGTTGATTATTGTAGTTTTGAGAGGGCTTAGGCTAAGAGTTTTTGTAGTAGGGAACTCACTTAGCAATATTAGCTTGTACCAAATGTGAGGTGACATTATTCATTCTTTCCAAGTGCTTTTCTTGCATCCTCAAAGAACTAAACAGTTCATCTAAAAAAGGTACTCATTTCTTCAGAGTGACATTAGTGATTATTGATGCATAATCACTTCCCAATCCACCAAGAACGTACAAGACTTGCTCTCTATGTGAAATTTCATCACCTGTAGCTTCAATATGATCTATCAAATTATTTTTAATCATATCAAATAACCATAAAAAAAGCTATTTGTTATTTAATTAACTAGAACAATAAAACAAACCAACTTAAAATTAGAAAATGCTTGGTAGGTATTGCTTCAAAGGGGTGAAGCCTTTTCAAAGATATTACTAAATCCTCATTCATGTTTATATCTTCAGGAGTCATATTATTAGGGAGCTTCCAAACGAAATAATGGAGGATTTAGGCCAAAAGTAATGGTACAAAACGTTGAGCCAATGGCATGTCAAAACAAATTCTTCTACCAACTCCAGAGAAAAGAAATTCAAAGTGTTGACCTTAATATTAATTTTTGACTCTAAAAATCTCTCGAGCTTGAAAGACAAAGAGTCATCTCCCCATGACTCTCCCAATTGCCCATACATTTACAAAAACTAGTGTATCTTTTGGAATAAAATACTTCATAAACTCAGCATCGTTTGTCGCCTTTCAACTTTCAAGGAATTAATAATGG
Source organism: Elaeagnus macrophylla (assembly GCA_029378325.1). Classification (NCBI taxonomy): domain Eukaryota; kingdom Viridiplantae; phylum Streptophyta; class Magnoliopsida; order Rosales; family Elaeagnaceae; genus Elaeagnus; species Elaeagnus macrophylla. The sequence continues at coordinate 12,639,024 of CM055645.1, read as the reverse complement.
GCAAAGAGGATGTAATCTTAAGGTTTAATTTATTGAAGCTTGCAAATACGACAAATTATAAGATCATTTTCTTCAACCTTCCTATCTGATCCTATTATTTGACAAACTTCTTCTTTTACCTTTCTCATTGCTTCATGGTTCTTAAACAGTTCTACCATTGCAAACTCTGTAACTATACTCATTATATCTGTTTTTGCTAAGAACATTTCCTGAAAATATTTGTAATTGAAATTTATTTAGTTAATATAATATGAGTTGCAACACATATAACTATTAACAATACGATTTAATACGTGTTTATAATGAGTTATCTAGAATGTTTATAACTGATCAATAAGTAAGTATTCATATGCTAATAAGAAAACATGCACATTGTTTATCTAATGTGTAAGCACAAGTTAACATCAACTTTTATTTTTGATAATATGATCATGTAAACACTTTTTTTAAACGAAACACATGTTAAAGTTATCAAATGAAACATGTTAAAATTAAATTTAAAAATGTGTTCTAATTGAAGATATTTTGATTAATGCATATATTCATTCGAATATTTTGAGTATGTATATTTTAAACATGTGTTTTTAAAAATATGTTATTATTTTAGAAGTATGTTGTTTACAATGCTGAGCTTATTATGTTTCAACCCAATTGAATACTTAGGTAATTTAAAAAATGGAAGGCAATAATAATAAATGTACGTATGTACTAAAATATTTATATAGTTTTATTTTTAACCTTTATAAAATAAAATAAAAATTTTAATTATTTTTCTTACGATATAAAATAATATATATTATTCGTAAAAATATATTTGTTTCCGTAAAAAATACATATTTTCTGTAAAATATACATATTTTCTGTAAAATATATATATATTATTTTATGTTTTATAAAAAACAATATATGTTTTTTTTTAAGAATGAATTAAAAATGAAACTTTATATATAAAATAAAATTATATCATGTAATTAAATTTAATATAATATATTTACCATAAAAAAAAGTTGATGTGATGGTGAAAGAATTTTATTGGCCATCTTTTCCATCACATTTACAATCTAACAAGGTATCCAAGAAGTCTAGAGTCGTTCTCTCTAGTTTGATTTTTGATTTCTTTCCTCAATCCTCTCACTCACTCACAAATCCATAAATGATTTTCATACCTTTTGCAAAATCTCGATCAGTTCGTCTCTTAATTCCTTGAGGAGTTGAGGGTCTAACCATCTCAAGTAAGGTAAAAAGTCTGATACATTAGGTTTACCCAAACACTCGGTTATGTTGTTCATGGCAACAAAAACTCTTGTACTTCTGCGGACTCAGAATCAAATTTCAAATCATCTGAAAGAACCACATTGCTAATAAAGTTGTAGGACACATGAAAGTAAAGGTGTGACAATTAGCTAATTTTGAATTTTAACTAACCCTTTTCGTTTTTTAAAAACTTATGAATATACTGGCTACAAGAAAAGACCTCATGATAGTAAATATGGGTTCCTATCGTTACTCTAGATGGTGAAGATGTTGTTGATTGTGAACCAATTTTAGGCTATTTACATCGAGAAATGGAAAAAATTGCGAAAAATCAAACAATTATACAATACTTGATTTATGTACCGTACGTGTTGGGATTTTTAGCTATTATGTTCACATAAACAATAATTGTAAATGGACCGGAACAATTGGAAAATATTCAAATACTTAAAAGAGCTAGCTATATCAGAACAATTATGTTGAAGTTGAGTCGTATAGCCTCTCACCTATTATGGCTCAGTCCTTTTTTGGCAAATATTAGGACATAGAGTCCATTTTTCTATAATTTAATTTAAAGAAAGAGAACTAATATATGATCTATTTGAAACTGTCACGATATACGCATAATTTTTTTAATCTCACCAGCTGACCCACCTCTTGCAATTTTAGCTATAGACTCATCTTCTAGCTATTTGCTCAATGGAGTCATTCATGCACACACTTTTGTCTAAGTCCATTTGTTTCACCGGCTCTTTTGCTGGTCATAATCTCAGTTCCGTAAAGGCGTCAAGGGAAGGCCAAAATGTGCCATATGGACCAAATGCCATTGAACCTTGGCCATTACTAATTTCTGTTTTTAGTTTTACTGTTTTGTAGATCTTCTATACATGGGATATGAGTAGCTTCAGATGTCATGGTAGTTATAAGCTTCATATATTTGTCATGTACAAAACGTATTGTCACATTGATTCTTGTTTTTTTGTTATTTTGTCAATATTATTATTATTATTATTATTATTATTATTTATTACTATTATATAATAAAAATTTATAAGCATGATAAGCTTAAACAGTTAAACTAAAAATATGGTTATTTAAAATAGGTTAATAATAATTGATAAGCGCGAAAGCATGATATAGATTTAATAATATGATAAGCAATTAAAAAGTCATTATTTATGTTAAAAATAATTTACTCACATGCAGTACTTGTGTAAAATCTAAAAAGTAATGGTAATGCAAATATAATATCAAAACAAATTCAATCTAATTATTCCAACGGTTTTGTTTTTAAAAAACCAATTTTTTACCTTACATGCAGTACGTATGTTTTTATAAACAAAACATGTATAACCTCCAATTATATATAAATGTAACATTAAGCTCCAAAACTTCTATATTCTTTCAATAGACCAAAAAATTATAACTTTTAACAAAATACAAAACAAGTCTTATAACGAGTAGTATACATAAGTTTTATAACTTAAAAATAAAAAAATAATAATTATAAAAGTCTTGCATTGGCTATTGACTTTTTTTTTTTTAAATTAGTGGGGGGGGGGGGGGGGGAGTGTTTCGGAATCTGAAAATTATATAAATAAATAAAAAATTGTGCCTAGTACTAATTCATTTAGTATTTTTGGTCAGGAATTTATCCCTAAGAAGGAAGGCAAAAAAAAAAAACCCAAAAGTCTAAATCTCACTCTCTTCCTCAGTTTCGGACCTCTTCCTTGCCCATTCCCTCTCTTCCTCAAATGCGACCACGAACTCAGTCACTTTGAAAAGTAGTTATTAGATGCACGTATATATATTTAAGATTTTAGAAAATTTGAATGAAAATTATGAGATAGAATCTCTGTTAATGTTGTAAATCATTCTTGGTGGCAAGTAAAATTGGGCGCGCGGTGCAATTTCAACGAAAGAGCCTGAATAATTGGACAATGATCATTGTTCTTCCTTTGTGATTTGTTTTCAATTAGATGGTATACTTTTGTCAGTAGTTTTTTTTTTTTTTTTGACTACTTAATGGCTATTTACCGTATAGATTTTTGTCGTAGTATATGTTAACCAATTGTAATAAAGATGAAAATGGAATGAAATCTTCTTATTCCTTTGGTTTTGTTAGAAGTTATTGGAAAATCAACCCAAAAGCTTAAGTTGTTAGGAGGAGGGTCAACATTACTTTATTACATCTACCATTCCCCCCTACAAGTGTTAAACTCTATGTAGTTTACAAACCAAACACTTGTAATTTAACAATTGAGATTGCTAAGCTTTGAATACAGGACCTCTAGTTCTGATAATGTATAAGCAATATGAAACATCCACTCCTTTTAAGTCTCATGATTACTTATAAACCTTATATTAGTATCATGCTTCAGCAATGTATGGCAATACCTCTAATATCTAGGGGTGTCAATCGTGTCGTGTTAGTCGTGTTCGTATCTTATTTGTTCGTGTTCGTGTTATTCGTGTCGTGTTTGTTCGTGTTATTCGTGTCGTGTTTTCGTGTTGATTGACACATTAAAAAATTTACTTGAATTTTTTTTTTGTTACTTATTTATAATAGTAAGAAATAATAAAACTTTTAAGAACATAAAAAAATTATCGATCAATTCTTGTTAAAAAAAATTCGTGTCGTGTCATGTTCGGATCGTGCTATCGTGTTGTGTTAGAAATTGCCACCTCTACTAATATCTCCCTCAACCATCACTTTGTATTTTAAATTATTTTATTATATTCTATTCTATTTGGGTCTTTTTTTTTTTTTGCAAGGCCTATTCATATTTTTTTTTGTGAGGCAAGGCCTAAAGTATTTGGTTCATTGATCGATTAAAGCTCTAATTTCATGTAAATTTTATATAGTGTATAAGCAATACGAGACATTCAATTCTTAAAATGTTAACCTTCAAAATAGCTAAGTCTCATAAGTACTTATATACCTTATATTAGTATCATGTTTAAGCAATGTGTACTACTACAAAATGGCTATATGGCACAGTTATAAAAACCGTGGCCCAAGACGGAGAGACCTTAGATTGTAACCAAATGTCATGGTTAAAAACTATGACCATACACATAGAATATAGTCACAGTTTTTCAAAGATCGTTACCATTTATTCTATTAAGGTCTCGGTTTTGAAAAAAATCGTGACCTTACGTATTACTTATGGTCACGGTTTTTTAAAATAACTGAAACCTTATATACATATTTGGTCTCGATTTTTTCAAAAATCATGACCACAGGTAATTTTTTTTAACAATAGTGACACCTATTTTTAACATTTTTGTAAATTTAAATACCTGTTTTTTCAACATTAGAAGTGCAATGTTCATTCTTAAAGTATTAAATTATCATATATAAATTCATATATTATAAAAAGTCTAAAAGTGCAATTACATTATAGAAAGTTCATATGATCCGAAACATAATAAAATTACAAATTCATAAAGTGTTTCAAAATTAATGCCACTTTCTACAGTTTATCATGTAATAACAATATTAATGATTAAAAGTACATGAAATTATAATAATTCAAAGTATTACAAAACACTATCTCTAGCTATCGCTTTAAGAAGCGATTTGTGAACTCTGCCCATTCATTCCGCATTTCATCAATTTAATTATCAGTGTATGATTATTCATTATTACGTTACATATGTACACAAATTATAAATTAGTATTGACCACATAACTTCAATCTAGTTAAGAAAATACATTAAAAAAAATCAATTACCAAGTCAATGATGGAGGCAAGTGGTTAACAATGATTGTCCTTATAAATATAAGGATATAATATCCATAGGTAACCAAATCATTTTGGTGAGGATACTACATATTAGATGTAAGATAATTAATTACAAGCTTAATATTTTGATGTAAAATTAGATATTTATAAGGGTGCTATATAGATGGTCCATAACTAGCTAGTCTATTTATAAATATACATATATAAGATAAATCTTAAAGGGTCAGAAGTATAGAGGTAAAAACATACCCTTAATCTTGATCATGTTGACAAACCTTGAGCCCTTCGATTTTGATGACATTCAACATAATATGAACCCTATATATATATATATATATAATGAAGTTTAATAAACAATTAGATATTATTTGCATGCATGTAAAGGAATAGATTTAATTAAAGCTTATAAGTACTAAAATGTTACTTACTCAATCATAATATTTTGAATATCGGGGAACACTTCACCCAACTTTGAATCCAAATAATATATGATATTTTTAAAGGGGTCATACACAATTAAAACCCAATGATACTTATATAAAAAATTGATAATAAGATTTATTAAAACACAAAATAAGCATGATTAATTAGAATAATAAAATTAAAAGAAAAAGAACTTAATTACCCTCCATTATATAGAATAATCCACTTATTACACGTCCTCTTCTTCTTAATGACATACAATTAACTTGGGTCAATGAATTTAATAACATTATGCATATTATTTTTCATCAACTCCTGATAGCATTGCCTATAAAAGAAGAACATCTAAAATTCATTAAAACTAACCTAATCCATAATTTGACAACTGAATAGCCAATTTCTACCTTGGTATAAAATTGTTGGACACACTCAACCAACAAGTAAATAAGAAGGTCATCACCTAATATATTACAATCCATTAGAACTTGAGCAGCAAGATCATGAATAGAAGATGCAGATAAGCATGTAACCATAAGAAATCTCACTTGCATGGGCAAACCATTAGTTTGGTCATATGTAAATGTGATTTGTTTTTTTACCAATACCAAGGCATGCTTATTAGAGGAAGTTAGTTTGTTTGTTGATTTATCTATGGAATTAGAGGAAGCTAGTTTGTCTGTTAGTTTATTTATTGATTTCTCCTTTAGGCTTCCCTTTTCGTTACCCTTGCTAGTGGGTAGCTTATATTTTTTCTTAATCAAATCCTGTTCATTCACAATATTAACGAAACTAATAAGTTTATAAGATATTATTAAAATTACCATTAAGCATGTCATAATTTTGATTCTTACCAAATCTTTTCCCAATATTATGAGATACGGAGGCCAAGGAACAAAAGGATTAACAGCTTCCATAATCGTATTATGTTATTTTGTAGGTAAGGAGCAATTTTTTTCAATATTGTCTACAAGGGAAACCTTCCAACTTTCGTTCAATGGTTGTCCATGACAAACACCACTAGAGGAATCTACGACCCGCCCACCTGCCACAATACGAGATGGTGTCTCGTATGCAAGTAAACAATTTCGTCCTTGCAATTTATATATGGGTAAACAAACATATATATATATTATATTCTAGTAATTATGCAAATGAATTTTAAAAATAAAGATTACTTACAACTAGTCTCATATCAAATGTAGGCACTTTGGAAGGTTTAATAGTTTCTTCGATGTGTGGTGTAGAGGTAGTGATGAACACTATTTTGACCTACTATTTGTTATGTTTTTAGGCATCTATTTTGCATTTAATCTCAATATAATCTTGTTTTGGAGGGTATTCTATTGTTTTGTAGGTCAAAGTAGGTTTGGGAAGAAATGTGGAAAAAGAGAGCAAAAGTGTTTAAAAATGTAAGCCTTACATCGAGAATCAGCAAAGTATGTAAAGGTATTTACATAATCAGCAGAGTATGTACAACGTATGTAAAGTCATGTACATGTATGTACATACCTTTACATGCAAGGCGCGCCGTGGCGAAGAAACGATATGCCGCGGCGAGAGGCTCTCGGGTTGCATCCTAGAATTTCATGAAAACATTGCGCGCCGTGGCATGGTTATTGTGCGCCGCGGCGACGAGGTTTCTGCTTTGGTTCGCAATTCTGAAAAGCATCCCGCGCCGCGGCATGGAAAAAGGCGCGCCGCAGCCCGCGCACGCGGATGGCAACTTTCCCTCAGCCACGAGACTTACAACTCTTTTTGGAAACCCTTATAAAACGAGAGACCTAATTTGACACTGAAGCTCTCCAGCCTCCAAGACATTATTTATTATTCAGCCTCCAAGAGAGTGTGAACAGTAGCATGAACAGTGTTTTTTTTTCTTCTTCTCCTCCACATTTTTGAGAGAAAAAATTACTCCATTAATGCTCCGCCATTGAAGCTCCATCAACAATCTTGAAGAAGGTGACCATCCAACATCAAGAGCTTGTTTTAAGAGTGGAAGTGGGGTAATTTATTGTTTGTAATCTCTTTTCTCTTTAAGAACTCATAGAATGTTATTTGTAATGAAAAATATTGATTTGGATTTCATTATGAGTAGCTAAACTCTTTGTGTGTGGGATTTTGGTGATGTAACTATGATTGGATGATTGTTTGTGTGGATGATTCTAAAATAAAGTGATTTATTTCATGTTCATTGTTCGTAATCCATATGTTCATCAATTACTTCTGGCCAATTTAATTTGTGAATGTATGAAACATTTTAGGATTGAGTTTTACGCCATCTGAATTCAATTGGGCATTTGTGAGCATGAGCCTAATTTAAGTGCATTGATTTGTCTTGAATTAGGTGATTAAACTATTTTCCTAAGTTTAAGGCTGATTAACTAATTAACGGTCTGGATCAAAGAAGTTAATTAGTTAATTAAGGGAAAATCACCATTGATTTGGGATTTTCTAGGGTTAGAGAAAATAATCATTAAATTCTACTTTTTGGTACTTAATTGTCAAAACCACATAAATCAATTCATCCATAATAGTTCACTAACCATTTTCCCACACTCATTCATCTCATCGTTTCAACTTCGTTCTTTATTCATTGATTTATTTATTTTAAGTAATCATACTTTTAGGAACCGTTTTCCAACCCAAACTTTGATTAGAGTGTTTAGGATTAATTTTAGCGTAACGTTTTAGATTACATTTAATGTTTTTAAAAATCACCGCAATTCCTTTGAGAGACGATCTTGGGAGTATACTTGTCACTTACTACAAGTGACTCGTGCACTTGCGAGCTTTTACAAATACAAAATTTGGTTATCAAGTTTTTGTGCATCAAGGTAGGCATCGTTGGATTTGGCTCATCACTAGCAATAATGGGATGTATTTCTTCCTGATAATTGCTTGAAGATCCTACACTCCTAGATCCAAGCAACTCTGCTCTTAAGGCATCCATCTATGCCTTCATTGTATCAATACATGCAACCTTTTCTTTCAATGAGATCACTTCATTTAAGACTTTTACCATTTCACTTGTGGGATAATTAGGATGCTTTCTAGGCATGCCAAAATATTTGCTAGATGTAATATTTTGGGAGCATGCTCTAAGACGACCTGAATGGCTTTTCCCCAATGCAAGCACCATTGCAGCTACACCTATCTCTTCTTCAATCTCACCATTATCAATTTTCTCTTGTATTTGACACTTAAAAAGTTCACAAATACAATTTTGTTATACATAAATTCACACATAATTTGTATTAAACATATTGCTACAGGCCAGATTGATACAAGTTGAATACATGAAATATAAACATATTTCTTACCACTTGTTCAACTATCGTTTGAACATTTTTACTTTTGAACTCTCTTTCTTTTAGAGTGTTAGCAGCAACAAAGACGTGAGAACGACGAATCCGTTTGCCACCACTTGTTGACTCCTATGGTATAGAGATTTTATTAGAAATATATTGTTTGTAGCAAAAAAAAAAGTTGAATTTTCACCAGTTAAACTATTAATAACTCACCAATTGAATTTTTAAGTTAGAGAATCCTAGTCTTCTTGTGTGGTTGTTATACTCATTCAGCATTTTCAACTTAGACAACTTGAGTTCTATTTAAGAGCACATATATGGGTAGATTAAAGGAAAAAATACCTAACAATACCAAACCTGTATTTTATGAAGTTTTTATTCAATCATACCTTAAATTGTTCCAATCTTATGTAATCCACAAACTCATGCCAATCCTCGTGTACCCATTTGTACTTCTTAGTTGGTTTATAAAGCTTAGTCTCATTCAATGGATTCAAGTATGACTTGATATATTTTTTTCTCGAATTCTTTTTGAATGTTTTCCACCTCGAACATGTTGTCTTCAAACACTTCCTTTTGTAGGACTTTGGAAGATTGCATGTATATTGCGTTTTATTGTTGTTGTTATGTGTTACATTTGAGGAATTTGGCCTTTGTTTCTTGATTATTTGTAAATTAATAGAAATGGTATTTTATACTTTTTATTCTATTTTTAGTGATTGAGAGGTCAGTAGTGGGTATTTTCAGTAGTCAATATATCTATCATTATCAAAATAACAATAAACTAAATTTTTGTTCAAAGAGGCTATGAATCATTAAAAAAATTAAAATAATACCATAGGATCTATTAAATCAAGTTATCTTAAGTTTCACTCCATGATAAAAGGTAGCAAAGTACAAGCATATATATGTGCCCTGTAAACAAAAATGGCCAAGTATTCAATATTTTCAATACTTATTTCTTTATAGTTTAAACAAGTAATAATTAAAAATTTAGTCTACATTGGTATGAAAAACAATGATTTGTCTAACCATCATTGTTTCACTGATTATTGAAAAACAAAAAACACCACACATTTAACCAAGGCAGCATTGATTTGTCTTTTGGACGAGGAAAATTCATGTAATATAATATGAAAATTGTAATGTGATGCATGGAAAAGAGTTATAAACCTGTGGCAGCGTCATTGGAAGTGACTGGTGGCTAATGGGTGGACCTCCATGTGCGAGGAAGAAATTCTACAATAAAAGAGGAACTGGAACAGGTGCCTAAATAACTTGACTAGAACGGCTAGTGGGTAGGGGTGGGCTTAGGTGGAGGTAGAAGGTTACCAGCAAGGGCAGCTATCGTTTTGGGTGGGTTTTCTATTCACGTTGTTCTCGTTGGTTTTTGCATATGTAATGGAGCAGCGCCATGCGTGGACTAGGAAATGGCTGGCCAGCATCGGAAGTGACTAGTTAGCGTCGAAAGAAATGGAGGTCGATGGTCGGTAGGCTAGGAAGTGGATGCCTCTTTTCTTCGATTGCCGCTTATAGAGAAAAACGAAAGCCAACGCTAGTTGAGAAAACGAAAAAATGTGAGCAGGGGATTAATTAGGTTATTAGCTTGCGTTGGGTTTTTTGTTATACAAAAATAAAAAATAACACAAAACATGAGAGTATGGTTATGGTTTTAAAAAACTGAGACTATACATGATTAGGTCATGGTTATTTAATAACCTTGACTAAAAAAATTTATTATTTTTTTTGTTAGTCTATTTTATGGTCACGATTATTGTAAAAATTAAGATTATATACACACACAATGGCCACGGTTTTAACTTGACCGTGACCAAAAACCTAAGGCCTCAATTTTTACAAAAACAGTGACCAATTTTGCGAGACCAAAAAACAGTTTTGCAGTAGTGGTGGGACTAATCTCCCATGTGAATGAATAATTGATGGATATATTGTCTAAAGGGTATGACCGACTCAAATCAGTTCGATAAGGTGATGGAGTTAACGACCTAAAACTTGCAAATGATATGTGGTGTTACCCTTTGAACCTTCTTCGTGAAAATATGTTTACTTTACTGGTTGATCAGTAGACACGATGTCCTTCAAATTTTTTGTTGTTTTTGTAAATGATGACATATCTCATAAATGAATCTTTCCCGATATAATTTAATTCTCACTATAATGTTCGTTTTGGTTATGAACATATGCATGATTTTGTGAAAGTTTCTAAAGAATTGAACTCGACATGATTCCATTCAAAATCGGCCCCACTTCTTTCTCACATATGTGATTTTTTATCTTTAAGAAAAATATGCAAAGATTAAACTACAATACTCTGCTAAGTATAGTATTCTCTACATCATCATAATAATTAAAAAATTTCATTTAACTTTTACCCTATGCATATCACTATTTAAATCATATACATGTCCTTGAGGGTAATCCCCACAGGATTTACAAAGAAATTTACCCTATGCATATCACTATTTAAATCATATACATGTCCTTGAGGGTAATCCCCACAGGGATTTAACAAAGTTTTAATTATTAACAACTAGGTTTTCTCTTAAAATCTAGATCTTGGGATCTCCAATCATCTAGGATAAATTTCTTTGTAAATCCTCATTCTATCATGGCATTTAGTCTCATTCCTTTCGATGACTCTAACTCTCTGTTTATCTTTTTGGTTTGTAGATTTGGTATGTGATTCTTTGATTTCACATGTTTAATAAAAATAATTCCATTTAATGAGATTCCCTTCCTAGGTCGAAAAAATGTTAAAACCTTAGAGAAAAGATGAAAAATGATGGGATATAACCATTAGTCTTTCTTTCTTTGTTTCTTTTCTTCTAACTAGTTTTTGGATCCGTGCACATGATTCAAATTTAATAATAATATAGTAGTATCAATAGTCGAGTAATAATAAGTATTGCTATGAAATCTTTTATTTTGGAAAAAAATATTAAATATATTTTTCTATTAATTTGCATTTATTATAGCAATGTAAAAAATTTATGTTGCAATTTTTTAAAAATGTATGGAGAAATATTCTTAAAACAATTAGTTATTATGTTTTTTACTTTAGTCAAAAATAATTTTAAAATAATAACAATTTTGATATATAATTTTTATCATCTATGATGCATGCATTAGTTTACTTGGTAAAATATAATTAATCTTATGTTAATAAGTAGTCTTGCAATTACTTTAGCATCTCATCTTCACAATTTAGTATCAATCTAGTAGTGACACATCACTTGATGCATATAACATTACTCGATTATTTGATAAGAAGTAGATATGATAATTTGTGATAGTAATATACAATCCAAACATGAGTGATTTGACATGATATTAACAAAACTTGTATATTTTTATTTAATAAATAAGTTAAATATAACTAGAAAACACAGATGAACTTGTTTAGTTGAAATTTTTATTATTATTTAAGAATGTAATTTGACATGAACATAATAGACACAACCTGATTAAACTTAATATGCATTGTTATAAGCATGTTTTGCATAAAATATAGTATATTAGTGGACTTTTTTTAATTAAAATGAAATATAAGACACAAAAATAATTAGTTTAACACACATATGATATATATGCTCATAAATAAATTGATCTCATCTAATTCGTTCATTAAATCGATAATGATATATATATATATAATTTTGGTTCTTCTTCTAAATGCTTAAGCTTTTGGGAAAGTTTGTATTCGAACAGCTTCTAACATAGTATTAGAGTTGGAGGTTCTATGTTCAAAGCCTAGCAACTTCAATTGTTGAATAGCAAGTGTTTGACATGCATAGTGTATATAGCCAACATTTGTGAGGAGTGATAGATGTATAAATTAAGCTTTTGGAAGAATCAGTGTCAACAACTTCTAACAGAGACGACTTGATCAACTTAATAAATTATTTTTATCAACTTTTTTTCTTAAAAGTAATGTATGTTAGTTGAGTATTTTTTGATTTGATATGAGATATGACATGATTTGAACACATAAAGGCATAATTAGTTCAGTACAAATGTAATTCATTCATAAGTATTGACCCATTCTTAAATATGTATTCATAAACTACATAAATTATCACTCTTAAGAATTAAAATTAGTATTCAATCAAAATAATGTAAAGTCAATATACATAAAACTATATGTTTGGCATAAAATAACACATGCCAAATGGCACGCTCCCATTGGTCCTACTTAGCAATATGGATCACGGTCCAACCCAATGAGCTCTAAGTAAGTGGATAAGCCTAATTGCTAAATAAACGACCATTAGATAATTAAGCTCCAAATATTCCTTAAATATCTAATCAGAGATTATTAGATAGAAATAACCTCCAATATCAGGATAAGTCTATCTCTTTAGGTAAGTAACCAACAATAGATATATCTATTTTCTTATATATATCCACATTGTATACATTCATACACATGTCTAATGTTAATAACGACATAACCAATAATACACATAGCTCCTATATTATCTCTATCTACACTTCTTCTCCTTTTTATCACAAAGTTGAGGCTTAGGTCTCCTCTATCATTGCCAATACTCCGAACTATCTTAAGCATCGAAGGGCCAAAGGCCACCACACCTCGTGATAGTTCGAGGTCTGAATGTGTTTTCTCTATTCCCAAGTCCACAATAAAAATAGTGTGCCTATATTCTAATGATGATGCACACCTTTTTGATGTTGTCAAAAATAACATCAACATTTGGCACCTTTTGTGGGAACGAAGTGTATTGTACTAGTTGATAACTTGAAAAGATAATCTTAGGAGCCATTATTATGTCCTCTATCAAGTCTGAAGGAAAAACTAAATAAATAGTTTTGCAACAAAAGTTGAATGAGTTCCCTAACAAAAGTTGAGTGAATGCCCTAACGAAAGTTGAGTGAATTCCCAACAGAAATCTCCCGTGCCAACTCCACTCTCTATCTTCCTGATGAAGACGAATCCTCCTACAAGTTTTGCAACTCCATTCTTTAAGGAAACCAAGAAGATCTACCACATCCTCAAACACCTGTGTTCCCGCAACCTGTCCACACAATTGGCCCTACACTCAAAGCAATCTGCCCATGTTAGGACCAGACTCGTTGGTCAAAGGAGATCATGAACTAAAGCTTGTCTAGATTTGATGAGAAAACACATTCGTGACTATATTCGGACACCTCCCTGAACCATGAGAACCATAATCAAATTTAATATGTGGAAAAAAGAAAGGATATCGCCGTCGAAATATATCACGTACAAGACAAGTCACAAAAAGGGAGTGTTGCTCCCATAGCAACCATCATCAAACGATAGCTCAGTTTTTGATACCTCTAGCAAGTGAAGCTTCCTTGGCCGTCAAATAGAAAATCCCAATCACCTCTTAAGGATAAAACAAAAAAATGGGTCCCTTCCACTTTTCTGTTCGGACGAGTGCTTCCCATTCAAATCTAAAAATTTATGCATTTTTTTTAGAAAATTGAGACCACCATTAGAAATATGGCATCCCGATTAGTTTGTACCCAAAATTTGGGGCCAAACAAACATAGGATTTAGCCACAATTTCCCCCACACTCCACCAGTGTGAGTGGTGGCCACACAGATAGGTCCTGCCAAAAAATAGGAAAATTAGAGCAAATCAGCCAATTTGTTGAATAGATAGCAAATAGTTAGAGGTTCGATTCACCCACTTTTAGGCCAGTTCTTGGATAACTAAAACTAGTTCTGGAATCCTCAAGACGAGATGGTCCGGACGACCTCGAGAAATCACCGAATAAATAACCTCTAGATAGAGAACTGATGAACACTATTTTGGACCTATTATTTGTTAGTTTTTAGGTATTTATTTCATGATTTATTTCGGTATTACTTTGATTTGGAGGGTATTTTCTTGTTTTGTAAGTTTAAGAAATGTGAAATGAAAAATGGAGTTATGTGTTCAAAAAGAGGTGAAAAATGTAGCCCTTACATCCTATTCCATTTTCTATGTAAGTGGGGGTAAACTAGAGCAAAAGAACGTAAGGCTTATGTTAGGAATCAACAATTCTGTAATGGGCCCTTACAAGGCATGGATAATGAGTTGTACTACGATAGAATAAATTGCATGCAGCAGCGAGAAGGATCCTACTTTGTGTGCAGTCCAAAATTTTCAACGTGCATCACGGCAGAAGAATTTACGTGCCCCGACAGAAGATATACACGCTACGGCCAGCATACCTAAATTTCACTTCACTACTACAAAAAAGACATTTAGGGACGGTTATTAACCGTCCCAAAAGACATTTAGGGACGGTTCTGTTTCGGGTCGCGGGCGTCCCAAAAAGTGACACTTTTAGAGACGGTTATTAACCGTCCCTAAAAGTAAAATGTAACCGTCCCTAAAAGTGTAACAACCGTCCCTAAAAGTGTTTAGGGACGGTTACTGGGACACTAATAACCGTCCCTAAAAGTTTCCCAGTAACCGTCCCTAAAAACTTTTGGTTGAATTTTTTGGGGACGGTTATGTTTTTTTTTTTTTTTTTTTTTTAAATTTCAATATTATGCTGATCTTGTACAAGTAATTACCTGTAAAATGCTGAAAGAATATATATATTCAAAATCACAAGAAAGACAATATTACTGTTTACATATCATTACTAATTAATCATTACAATATCATTAGTGATTAGTCACAAAATAATTGGAGTTAAGAATTCTCCAATATATACATTAAACTAAACATATAACAGACCTAGCTAGTTAATTACTAACAAGTAGTAATTAATTACAAAATTTGGTCTAATTCTCAACTAAAATATTAATAACAGTCCTAATATAAATTATATATAAGCAATTTCAAGTTCTACCTATTCTGTTAATGATAAACGTACACCATTCATGTCGGCAAACATCAATATCTTCTCTTGTATACGTTTTTTTCCTGCAAACTATATAAATAAATATATAACATTCAAATCAGAAAATAATTACATATTTAAAATCTTGAAAGGATTAAAATGTACATATCAACAATATAATTAATACTTACTAACTCTTGACGATCTCTCCTTGGATTGAATATAATGTCCCTCATGTATCGCATAACATAAAATCCACATTCAATATCATTAGGTTGTATTGGAACCTATGAACAGATTATTAATTAGATATATTAAAAATATTGAAGTCATGTTTCATAAGTTCTAGTAATACTTACTTTAATAGGTCGAATATTGAGACAACATCTTCATATTTAACAACCAACGGAGCCTCAACACCCAACGCATCATAAACATCAATTACGAACTCAACTTGATTTGTTAACATTTCAGTGTATGCATATTGTGCCAGGACATATATAGGTCCCAATGCATCCAAATTGGAAGAATCAACTTGTCGCTTACCTTTATCATGCAACCCAACTTTTTCGCTCACCTTAGCCACATGACTTGCATTTTTTTTTCTTGGATACAACAACAATATAATGTATTTATTTGACTTTTTGATTCTCTTCTCAATCTACTTTGATTATTTATTATTTTAACTTTCACACTCGTTTTTTCATATATTTTATATTTATATTTTCTTCCGCTTTATATTTTAACAAAAGTAGTAGAAGGGTTCAACTTGGCTTATTTTCCTTAATTTTTATATTATTAAGCTTAATTTTTATATTATTTGAAAGTAAGCTCTATTCAAAGTTTTAAAAAATAATATATTTAAAATTTTTTAATCATAATTGTAAGTTTATTGTTGTCTTAAAACTAATTTTCTATGTGAATAAAGTATTTTTAAACATGACAATAAGCTAACATTTGGTTTATCGTGATATTCTTTTTAATTTTATAATATAGAGCAAAAATAATAAATTTTCACATTTTATGCTCCTTTTACTGAAATGCACTATCCTGTTATATATTTTATCATCAATGTTAGACTCCATTATATATTTTTTTCAAACTTTCAAGGTTAAAAAGTATAAAAGTAGTTCAAATGTTCAAACGTATACATTGCAATTACTTTTTGTATTTAGATTAGAGTTCTAAAAAAATAAATTATTGTTTGGTAACAAATAATAAAATATAATTGAAATATAATTTTGTTAACAAACCCAATAAGTTATAAGCCTAAAATTGCCACCAATCCAATAGAATTGGAATAGTAGACCAAAAGTAAATTTATACAAATTAAATGAAAAGTCAAAATTGTTTAAGACCCGTTTTATTATAATAATGACTATAAGCAATTGAAAAATCGGCAATATTGACATAGATGGAGAACCTTAAATTTAGATAAAGGAAATAAAGGTGAGATGTAAGACTAATATAAGGCCTAATATTATCCCGATGGGTTTGCTTCATCTAAGAACTACTAATTAAGTTTATAAAACAACCTTTTACTTAATCTTAATCCTTTAACTTACTTTGTTTACCTCCAACTGCTAGTCAAATACATAACAAAGATTTGACGGAAAAGAAAGAGTAAAAAACTGTAGCTACTAAGCAGATTACCATGAGTTTTCAAGTCAAGCAAAAAAAAGGAGACAAGGTGACCTGTCGTGGTTGACAATAATCACAAAACTTCTCCATCTAAAATAAAAACTCATAAGGAAACCACGCAAGATGGGAACTCCAGATACTGCAACTGTGAATATAGATGAGTTTTTTTTTCCTTTCCCCCTTCTATTTTAACGATTGCATATTACACAAAACAGTGTTCAGATCACCTAAAATAGCAAGAAAACTGCTGCTTCTTCCTTCTAATAGGAGATATACAATTAGCAAGTGAATACCTCATATGTCATATTGCGAGCAGCAGGTGCCCATTCCTCAACAATCCGTCTCTCTAAAGAATCTTGACTGGCAGTTGGAGCCTTGGAGGGACCCTAATGTCAAAACCTGCTTCTGCTTCAGATGGTTGCATGTTCATGACAAATCCCTGGCATACAAAAAGGGGAAATTGTTAAGCAGAATCAGGGAGGACCCAAGTAGTAGTATGATCTCTGACGACAATACAATGAATCAATGAATGCTAATTAAAAACAAAATTGCATTTATTATTGCATTCATACCAATCAATGCATATCATTTGGCATTATTACCAAGAAAAATTGAGAAGTTCAGACTTTTAGGTACATATAGCATACAAAGATTGGCGTGTGGAATGTAAGTAAACATACAGTAGGAGATGGAGTGCCAGCTTTGAGAAAGGCCATGTTAACCGATATGACTTCCCCTTCAGCCTTCAGACCTGCCTTCACCAAATCAAATTGTGAAGCGCGAAACTTCCTAACACTCTCAATACTTTTCAACAGATTCTCCATAGCACTGTTGTCATAAAGCTTTGCCCCATGTCCTAGTGCTCCTGTAGCTTTGATCACCAGCCACCATGGGCTCCTCTCCCCATAAAATGCCCGGTAGTTCTCATCAGGCGAAGCCAACCCTTTTCCACAAATCACAAAACTAAGCCAATTATCATAGACAAACACTCAACAACAACTACAAACAAAAACTAAGCCAAATTTGAGACCATTGTTAACTACAGACACTCGAAAACAACAAAGTCAAGAACCCACCTTCATCAAGAACCACACCCACGTTGCTGCAGTGGACGCGCGTTGCTGCAGATACCGCGGGCTGACACTGGAGTCGAGGACGACGGAGAACGGCGAGAGCTGGGAGGTTGACTTGTTGTGTCGTGGGGGTAGCAGTGGAGGCGCTGTGGGGGGGCTGCTTATCCTTAGGGTTTTCAGAAATATCGCGAGCGCTGGGGTGTGGATGATTATAAAAGACATTTAGGGACGGTTATTAACGGTCCCGAAAGGTAACACTTTTGGGGACAGTTAATAACCGTCCCTAAATGTCTTTTACGAAAATTTCCGCCCAACCGTCCCAAAATCACACTTTTAGGGACGGTTCACCGATTTTTTTTAAAAAACAGCCGTCCCTAAATCTATATATTGTTGTAGTGCTTACACGCCAACCAGCCCACACACACACACACACTCCTAACCTAACCTAACACAAGAAAACCTCTCCAACAGAACTCGTGAACAGTAGCCGAAAACCACCATCCACACTCCACCATTTTCTAGAGAGAGAAACGTCCATTGATGCTCCATTGAAGCTCATTTAAGAACCAAATTGGCAGAGGTGACCATCCAACTCAAAGAAGGGCATTGAAAGAGTGAAAATAGGGGTATCTCATTATTTGTAATTTCTTTTTCTCTCTTAGATTTAAAGAATGCTATTTGTAATAAAAATCCACTAGTACCGTTACAAACAACGTTAACAGGAGGCTAGCACATTTGAGACAATTTGACACCAACATTCTGGAAGAAGAGCAAACACCAATGATGGTAGATCCTCTACCTCCACTTAGAGAGATGGTGACGAAGGAGTATGCAAGGCTAATCATTAGCACTACAACTTCTTGCATCCAATTGGAAGAAGCGGTTAGAATCTACGAACTAAAATATATTCATTATTTTATGTTGCCTTCATTTTACGGGATTCTTAATGAAGATCCACTGACATTTATTTGTAATTTTTATGCTACTATGCAGACTTTTCGCTACAAGGGCTTAATGAAGATCAATTGAGGATGAGATGTTTCCTATACACACTCAAAGTCAAAGCCAAGTCATGGCTTATGACTTTTCCATCGGGTTCTCTTTCAACTTGGGAAGCAGTGTGCAACAAATTCATGGGAAAATTCTATTTTCACCAAAAGACTGCTGACTTGAGAACAAAAAATTGCAACATTCTCACAAATGGATAGAGAACTATTTCATGAGCTGTGGGATCGCTTCAAGTTACTTCTAATTCAGTGCCCCCACCATCATTTTCCATTGCAACTCTAGAATCAATTTTTCTATGAGGGATTGACACAAAAGTGTTAATTCACTGTGGACAATGCTGCCAGAGGAGCTATGGGAGAAAAGATCACAATAGAGACATACAACTTGCATGAGATGTTGTGTGCTAATTCCCAACAAAATAATTCTAGAGGAAGGAGAGTTGGAGTTAATGAGGTAGCTCCGGGAAATGAGATGACAATACAAATTGCAGAGCTAACCAAGCAAATTGCGCTTCTCACTTCTAAGAACACACCAACTCAAGAGGTATGTTGTATTTGTAGTACCTATGGACATGGAGCTAATACTTGTCCATTTGTTTGGGATTCTAATGTAGGTACAAGTCAAGTGCAAGCTAATGCAATAGAAGGATACCAACCGAGGCAAAGGAACAATCCTTATGCATATACATACAATCTGGGTTCGAGAAACCATCCAAATTTCTCTTACAAGGGAAATAACAATTCTGCCTATGCTTAGAATCATTTTTAGAACAATCCTCCCAACAACAATTTGCAACTCACTCTAGCAAACAAGCCAAGCTTAGAGGATAACTTGAATGCTTTCATTCAAGTGAGTCTGGACAACCAAATGAAATGTACTCAAAGGTTGGACTCATTGGAGGCTTCCATGAAAAGGGTTTAAGGCCAAGTTGGCCAATTAGGGGAGCATTTCCAAAGGCAAGAGAAAAGAAAGTTGCCTAGCCAACCCGAGCAAGCAAAGGCGGTCACAGTCCTTTGAAGTGGTAAGGTAGTCAATAAAAATTTACTAGAAATTTTTAATGATTTACTACTTAGTTTAAGAAACATAGAAGGAGATAGTGCAATACCAGAAGGAGGTAATGAGTCCAATGCCAAGAATGATGAATTTTCCAAGGAAGCAATTTGAGATTCATCCACCACTTCTCAATTGCACAAAACATTAGAGCCTTATCAACCACCCATCCCACACCGTCTCAAGGATGATAAATAGGATAAGTAATTTTTTTTTATCTCTTTAATATGCTTTCAAAAGTTCAAATTAATCTGTCATTGCTTGATGTGATTAGATGTGCCATCCTATGCTAAAATTTTCAAATATTTGAATACTAGGAAGAGGAAGTATGGATTGAATGAGAGAATTATTTTGTCTGAAATCTCAAGTTCAATCCTTCAACAAAATTTTCCACCAAAACTAAAGGATCACAAACGTTTTAACACTGACATCACTTTAGGAAATAAGAAAGTGGTAAAGGAAATGCTAGATTTAGGAGCAAGTATAAATTTAATGCTATATTCAATTTATTTGCAACCAGGTTTAGGAGAATTGAAACCTACAACCATGTCCCTTCAATTAGTTGATAGAACTGTTAAATACCCTAACGGGATGGTTGATGAGTGCTCGAAAAGCACTAATATTTCGTAATTAATTGTGCTTAATTGATTGATATATAGATTTATTATGATTATTATTTCGATTATTTTCATAAATCTATCCATTCGGAGTCACGGGTATATTTTAGTGCATTTCAGGTGTTTTTAGTGTCAAATGAGTCAAATGATGAAAACACGCAAAGATGGGACACCTACGGCGCTCGGATCACGAGTTACGGGCTAAACAAGACAAATATGTAAGCCTTACATAAAATGCCATCACATATGTAAGGGGGGACATGAAAAGAAGGAAGACATTGCGCGCCGCGGCGAGGGAAATACATGCCGCGGCGAGAGGCTCTCGGGTTGAATCCTGGAAAACATAGAAACATTGCGCGCCGCGGCGGGATAATTGCATGCCGCGGCGGGGAGCTCTCGGGTTTTTGCATATTTTTCAGAATTTGTGTTGCGCCGCGGCGGGGAAAATGCATGCCGTGGCGCGTCTATTCCTATGGCACATAGGATTCGTGTAAACCCTTACATCTATAAATACCCCCTTAGAGTCCCCCTTACAGAGAACTCGACCAATTCGTACACAACTCTCATTCTTCTCAATTTTGCGACCCAAACACTACATTCAATCAGTTTTGAGAGCGTTGCCACACTCTAACGAAGCGAGAGACAATATTCTAAGGATTCAAGGAAGCCAACGACGATCGAAGATAAAGCTTACGGAGAAGAACGTCATCCAATCCATAAGCGGTATTTAGATCTAGGAGTTTCTTGTTGTTATAGAATTAATTCCTCCTCTATTTGTTAAAGTGTATGATCATATTTTATTTGTCTATGAATAATAATATGAACATGAGCGGCTAGTCTAATTATGGATGTTTAGTTTGTGTTGCCATGTTTGCTAGAATTGTGTATGGTGTATTTTATTGATTTATGAATAAATTACTTTTTGATTAAGAGCATGTTTAGATATTTGATTATGAATAATCATGGGCCCATTTGATGTTCGTAGTTAGATTGAAAAATCTGAGAATTTAGTTATAGGAACGTCACCTTGACTTTATTCCGAAACACTTAATCAAAGCTTCAAGTTAGTGACTTAGTCATAGCATTAATTTGATTGGCATGTTTTCCTTGCGCATAATTTGATTGCTATTTAATTTACCCCCGCCAAAGGCAGTTAATTAGTTAATCAACAAAGAGACCTACCCCCGCCAAAAGGAGTTTCGTAATTAAAAGGAAAGCCGATAGTTTTGTTTATATAGGACGTTCATGTTTTCTCACCATACCTTTTCGATGCAAACATGGTCAACCAAGCTAAACGTCCATACATCCTCTATTGATATTTGATTTAATTGAATTGATTGTTTGATTGCGATCTTGTTTTCGTTTGAGTGTCGTATGATTGTTCTCGTTACCAAAAACAAACACCCTTTTTACAGTTTTACTTGCTTTAGAATTCTAGTTACTTAGAGTTTCAGTTTCACTAGAACTCTATTTAATTAGTCTTTTATTTTCATTAGAACTCTGTTTAGATTAAAAGTTAGTTATTTAAAACCACTGCAATTCCTTGAGAGACCGACCTTGGAAGTTGCTTATCACTTTCCTACGAGTGATTCGTACACTTGCGAGTACACATTTTAACACATCAAGTTTTTGGCGCCATTGCCGGGGAATTGGCGTTTTGAATAATTTTCTTTTTAACTTTTTAGAGTTTCTTAATTATTTTTATTTGTTTGTTTATTTTATTTGTTATCTTTTATTTGTTTATTTATTTTATTTTTATTTTTCTTTTTATTTTTATTTTATTCAAAAAAAAAAATCAGAAAATCAAAAAAAAAATAGTGCTTAAATTTCAAATTTCACTGCTACCTTGATCTTCGTTTGCTTTTTATTTGTGCATGCAGGGTAGGAGATCACTTAACAAGGAACTCTCTCCTTTCATTGACAACATACATAGAGTCAAACACCGATCAAAGAAACTGGATATTCAATTTCAAGAGGAAGAAGTCCAACAACAATTGCAAGCAACAATGGGTGACAACGTAGCTAGGCAGATGATGAACAAAGAGTTTGCAAGACCTATCATTGGGACCGCCACATCGTGCATTCGACTTACAGAGGCGGCTAGGAATTATGAATTGAAAAATATTCATTATTCCATGCTTCCCTCCTTTTACGGTATCCCTAATGAAGACCCTTTAAATTTTATGCGTGAACTATATGCTACTGTGCAAACCTTTCCACTGCAGGGACTTAGTGAAGATCAACTACGCATGAGGTGTTTTCCATACACTCTCAAGGATAGAGCTAAGTCTTGGCTAATGACATTGGCACCCGGTTCTTTGGTCACTTGGGACGATGTTTACAATAAATTCATGGGTAAGTTCTATTCCCATCAGAAGACATCTGATCTAAGAACGAAAATTGCTACTTTTTCGCAGATGGACGGAGAACCATTCCACGAGGCTTGGGACAGATTCAAATTGCTGTTGATACAATGTCCACATCACCACTTCCCGTTGCAGCTACAGAATCAGTTTTTCTACGACGGATTGACACTACAATGTCAATTCACAGTTGACAACGCTGCAGGAGGAGCAATGGGTGAGAAAACAGCGGATGAAACATACGAACTATTCGAGATGTTGGGAGCTAATTCCCAACAAAAGAGCGCTAGAGGAAGACGAGCTGGAGTCCACGAATTGGGATCCAACAATGAAATGGCCATGCAACTTGCTGAATTGACAAAACAAGTGCAACTTCTCACAACCTCCAATGTTAATCAAATGCCAAAACACGAGGTATGTGGAGTTTGTGGTTCATATGGACACGGAGCTAATGTTTGTTCTTTTGCAGGTGATCCTTATACAGGTACTACTGAAGAGGCTAATTTAATGCAAGGGTACCAACCTAGACCTAGGAACGACCCTTATTCAAACACCTATAACCCTGGATAGAGGAATCACCCTAATTTTGGATGGAAACAAAACAATAGCCAACCATTTGTCCAAAACCAAACACAAGGCCAAAACATAAACCGACAATTTCCACAAAATAAGCCGACCGTAGAGGAAACCCTAAACAATTTCATACACTCTTGTAATGGAAGGATGGACTCTATAGAAGCTTCAGTGAAGAGAGTGGAAATACAAGTGGGGCAGCTAGCGGAACAAATGCACAAGCAAGAGACGGGAAAGCTGCCCAGTCAACCCGAACAAGCCAAAGCTGTCACGATTCTTCGGAGTGGTAAGGTCGTTACTAAAAATTTACCTGAACTTTCTAATGATTTACCTTATAGTGCAGGTAATATGGAAGATGACAACAATGCTTCTAAGGAATTGGAGGAAAGAGTTGACAAGCATGAAGAGCCTTCAAAGGCAACAATTGAACAGTCATCTAATCCACCTAAGCTACACAAGTCATCGGAGCCATACCGACCACCGATACCATTCCCACACCGTTTAAAGGACAGTAAGCAAGATAAGCAGTTTTCTGATTTGTTTAACATGCTATCTAAAGTTAATATCAATTTGCCATTGTTAGACGTAATTAGGAACGTACCTTCGTATGCTAAATTTTTCAAGGAACTAAACACTAAGAAAAGAAGGTATGAGCTTAATGAGAGAGTAATTGTATCTGAAATTGCTAGTGCGGTGCTTCAACGCAACTTACCCCCTAAGTTAAAAGATCCAGGTAGTTTCATAATTGATATTACTATGGGGGATAGGAAAGTAGCTAAGGCTATGCTAGATTTAGGCGCTAGTATCAATTTGATGCCTTACTCTATCTTCTTGCAGCTAGGTTTGGGAGAGCTCAAACCAACAACCATGTCCCTTCAACTTGCGGACAGATCTGTTAAATATTCGAAGGGCATGGTTGAGGACTTACTTGTACAGGTAGATAAGCTAATCATACCTGTTGACTTTGTGGTTTTAGACATGCAGGATAATCCATCTTTGGACAAGGAGCACACCATTCTTTTGGGTAGACCATTTATGGCCACTACCCAAACCATTATTGACGTCCAAAGTGGAAAGTTGACAATGACAGTCTTGGGAAAGACTGTTCATTTTAAGGTTTTTGATTCATCTCCTTACCCTTCCATTTCTGCTATTGATGAATGTTCTTTTGTGGAATGTTTAGATCCAATAATTCATGATACTTTTGAGCATGCTAGATTAGATGATAAATTGGAAGTAGCACTTACGATTGGAGAGGTTGATGACATCTTAGACTATGAGACTAGGGAGTACAGTGAATTGTTAGACAATGCCATATCACTAGATGACACTAGTACACCCCTAGATTTATTGGATGTCCCACACAATGATGAGATTGTTCCACCTGAATTGGAACTTAAGGAACTACCTAAGCATCTAAAATATGTGTTTTTGGGAGAGAATGAAACATACCCTGTTATTATATCGTCTACACTCACCCAAAACCAAGAGGATAAATTGATTGGAGAGCTTAGGAAGTATAAAAAGGCTATAGGTTGGAGTATAGGGGACATTAGAGGCATTAGTCCGGCAATGTGCATGCATAAGATCAATTTGGAGGACAATGTCAAACCTGTTAAAGACGCACAAAGGAGACTTAACCCGATCATGCAAGAGGTAGTTAAGAAAGAGGTTCTGAAACTCCTAGCAGTAGGGGTAATTTATCCAATTGTTGATAGTAAGTGGGTTAGTCCCGTTCATGTGGTACCTAAGAAATCTGGAATAACCGTGGTTAAGAATGAGAAAGATGAATTAGTGCCCACTAGGATAATTACGGGTTGGAGGATGTGTATCGATTTTAGAAAACTGAATTTGTACACCAAAAAGGATCACTTCCCCCTCCCCTTCATTGATCAAATGTTAGAAAGACTAGCTGGGCACGAATTCTATTGCTTTTTGGATGGTCTTTCAGGTTATTATCAGGTACCCATCGCTCCGGAGGATCAAGAGAAGACTACATTCACATGCCCATTCGGAACTTTCGCTTTTAGGAGAATGCCATTTGGACTATGCAATGCACCCGCCACTTTTCAAAGATGTATGATGTCAATTTTTTCGGACATGGTGGAGAAATTTATTGAGGTATTTATGGATGACTTTTCAGTTTTCGGTAATTCCTTCGATGATTGCTTGCATAAATTGACTTTAGTATTAGAACGATGCATTGAATGCAATTTGACGCTTAGTTGGGAAAAAAGTCATTTTATGGTCCAACAGGGCATAGTGCTAGGACATGTCATATCTAGCAAAGGAATTGAAGTTGATAAGGCTAAGGTAGATTTAATTGTAAAGTTGCCTCCACCTTCATCTGTTAAGGGTATACGAAGTTTCCTAGGACATGCAGGTTTTTATAGACGGTTCATTAAGGATTTTTCCAAAATTAGTCGTCCATTATGTAATCTGTTATCCAAAGACACTTTGTTTGATTTTAATGATGAATGCCTTGTTGCTTTAATGCTTTAAAGGATAGGCTTACTTCTGCACCTATAATTGTTGCTCCTAATTGGTCTTTACCGTTTGAAATCATGTGTGATGCGTCTGATTATGCTATAGGAGCTGTTTTAGGGCAACGAGTGGATAAAAGATTACATGTTACATACTATGCGAGTAAAACACTCAATGACGCCCAAATTAACTACACCACCACTGAAAAGGAGTTATTGGCTGTGGTATTTTCACTTGATAAATTTAGGTCTTACTTGGTAGGAACTAAAGTTATTGTGCATTCGGATCATTCCGCTTTGAGATACTTATTGACTAAACCGAATGCTAAGCCTAGACTCATTAGGTGGATCCTACTTTTACAAGAATTTGACCTAGAGATCAAAGGCAAGAAAGGAACTGAAAACGTAGTGGCTGATCATCTGTCTAGGTTAATTACTGAATATGAAAATGTTGAATGTGAAAGTAAGGACACAATCATTGAAACCTTCGCTGATGAACAATTGTTTACGATAGGTCCAAATCCATGGTATGCTGACATCGTTAATTATCTAGCTAGTGGTATTTTGAGACCTAACATTACTTTTCAGGAAAAGAAAAGGTTTTTCAGTGTTTGCAGGCAATACTTTTGGGATGACCCGTATTTGTTCAAGCTATGTCAAGATCAAGTCATCCGGAGGTGTGTGCCCGAACAAGAACATGAAAGCATCTTAACCTTTTGCCATGAGCTACATTGCGGGGGCCATTTTGGTGGTAAGAAAACGGCCCTAAAGGTATTACAATCCAGTTTTTATTGGCCTACATTATTTAAGGATGCTAACATGTTTTGTTTGAGATGTGATAAGTGTCAAAGGACCGGTAACATTGGTAAGCGTAACGAAATGCCTTTGACATCTAACCTTGTAGTGGAATTATTTGACGTGTGGGGGATTGACTTCATGGGTCCTTTCCCCCCATCTTTTGGCTACATTTACATACTAGTCGCTGTTGACTATGTTTCAAAGTGGGTAGAAGCGATACCCACTAGAACTAATGACGCTAATGTGGTTGTTAAATTTTTGAAGGATAACATTTTTAGCAGATTCGGCACACCAAGAGCGATCATTAGTGATGGAGGCAGCCATTTTTGCAATAGACTCTTCGATGGACTTTTAAAGAAGTACAACATTTCTCATAGAGTGGCTACCCCATACCATCCCCAAACTTCGGGGCAAGTGGAAGTGAGCAACCGACAGATCAAAGGGATATTGGAACGTACAGTGCGCCCCTCAAGGAGAGATTGGTCAGTTAAACTAAATGATGCCTTGTGGGCATATCATACGGCGTACAAAACTCCAATAGGTATGAGTCCCTACCGGTTGATTTTTGGTAAAGCATGTCACTTATCGGTTGAGCTAGAACATAGGGCTTATTGGGCTATTAAGAAACTCAACATGGACATGGAACAAGCTGGAGAAAAATGATTACTTCAATTGAGCGAACTTGAGGAAATTCGAGACGAAGCTTATGAAAATGCCAAAATCTATAAGGAGCGCACTAAGCGCTATCACGACAAAGGACTCCTCGGTAAGTATTTCGTTTCCGGAATGAAAGTTCTATTATATAATTCACGTTTGCATTTGTTTCCAGGAAAACTTCATTCTAGGTGGAGCGGACCGTACACAATTGCAAACGTACTTCCACACGGAGTAATCGAGTTGCTCAATCCGAAAACGCATGAACCGTTTAAGGTAAACGGGCATCGTGTCAAGCCATACTTGGAAGGAGAAAATTTGCAAAGTATCGATTTAATACATCTCCTCGAAAAATAGACACGAGAGCAGCCACGTCTCGCTAAGACGTTAAACTAAGCCCTTAATGGGAGGCACCCATTCGGTATCGTATCTCTTTCATTGTTTTTATTTCTTTTATCGTATTTTTATTTTTTTTATTTATTTTTATTTTATTTTATTCTTTATTGTTTAACTTAGTTTAATGTTTTTCTGTTTTCATCTGACATAGTTATAATCTAAAATTGGGTTTGAGTTTGAATTGTGTTGCATACACTTTGAGGTTCAATATATGTTCATATACATACATTCTTCATGAGAGAAGCGAGGAACAGTGAACCGGAGCATAGCGAGTAACGACACAATCTCATACGAAAGGGGGGTAACTTCTCACACTTTTTCTTAATCTCTTTTGTTCTTCTTTTTCACATTGAGGACAATGCAGAAAATAGGTTGGGGGTGGGAAGAATATTCCATGAGCATGAAATATGACCAATTTTAAATTTTTAACTTTGTCACTTGAATTGTTTTTAGTTAGTGTCGTGTCTACTTGATTCAATCCGGAAATCTATGATATTAACATGATTGTAATGAAGATGACATATGAGAGATGTTAGATTTTTACCTAAGTAACGAAGCACACAAATGTTGGATTCATCTAATTTGAGAATTTTGTGGTACTTGTGGTAGTTTGCATGGTTAGTATAACTATTCTGATTTGTGGAATGTATGCATGTTCATGATATGTTTTAAGTCTCAACAATCTCTAGAACTCATTTGAAAACACGTTGAAGCGAAATAATAGAAACAAACACCACTTAGAAAATGATTTAGGCCATCTTTGGACCGTTTGAACTTTTCATGCTTCCCCGCAATATTTTATCAATAGCACACCCTTGAACTCAACATTGACATACATTGAACTACCCTTAGTGATAAGAGTACTTAATGTAATATTTGATTTTCATGAGCAATTATGTTGTGTTTATCTTGCTTCATCATAAAAAAAAAAAAAAATGATGATGATTGAAACAGTAAGCAAGAATAAAAAAAAAAAGAAGAAAATCAAGCAAAAGATCCAAAGGACATTTGAATTGAAGGGAGGATGGAAAAGAACACTTGGTAGAAAAAGTTGAAAATATGTTTGTGAAATAAAAAGTACTCTTATCATATGAAAACATCATTTTTGTACTTTCATGATCACACACCTAGCCACAACTTTACAAGCTTAATGAAGTCCTATTGATTCTAGGTAGTTTAGTTTCTATATTAGTGGAGATGAGTTTGAAAAATGAGCATATGGAGTTTATAAGTGCAAAAATTCACATTCATATTTTACTTGCACATTTATGAGACATTGAAATGTAATCTATGAATATCATGCATGACACAGTCAGATAATATAACTAACGGGTTTGTGGTGTGATTGGTTGTTCAAAATTCGATTACCATGATGAGTTTGATGTTTGGACTGTTTTTGAGCTTAGGTGATGTTTAACTATTTCATGTATCATTCGTTGTTAACAATTTTTGAGATGTATGCATGGATTGATTCAAGTATGTTTAGAGTCTTTATTAGTTTTGAGAGTCGTACGATGTTTGTGGGTGTCATCACTGGAAACCCTCACGAGACTATAACTCGTCCACTAGGGTCACCTAGGGGTTTAAAGGCTTGTTGCATATGCTAAATGCAACCGTGACAATCTACGAAAGTGATTTAGGTTAGGTTAGTTTATTTTATTTATTTTATTTTAGTTTTTAGATCGCTTCACTTGCTAGAGACTAGCAAGAAGCTGGTTGGGGGTTATGATGAGTGCTCGAAAAGCACTAATATTTCGTAATTAATTGTGCTTAATTGATTGATATATAGATTTATTATGATTATTATTTCGATTATTTTCATAAATCTATCCATTCGGAGTCACGGGTATATTTTAGTGCATTTCAGGTGTTTTTAGTGTCAAATGAGTCAAATGATGAAAACACGCAAAGACGGGACATCTACGGCGCTCGGATCACGAGTTACGGGCTAAACAAGACAAATATGTAAGCCTTACATAAAATGCCATCACATATGTAAGGGGGGACATGAAAAGAAGGAAGACATTGCGCGCCGCGGCGAGGGAAATACATGCCGCGGCGAGAGGCTCTCGGGTTGAATCCTGGAAAACATAGAAACATTGCGCGCCTATTCCTATGGCACATAGTATTCATGTAAACCCTTACATCTATAAATACCCCCTTAGAGTCCCCCTTACAGAGAACTCGACCAATTCGTACACAACTCTCATTCTTCTCAATTTTGCGACCCAAACACTACATTCAATCAGTTTTGAGAGCGTTGCCACACTCTAACGAAGCGAGAGACAATATTCTAAGGATTCAAGGAAGCCAACGACGATCGAAGATAAAGCTTACGGAGAAGAACGTCATCCAATCCATAAGCGGTATTTAGATCTAGGAGTTTCTTGTTGTTATAGAATTAATTCCTCCTCTATTTGTTAAAGTGTATGATCATATTTTATTTGTCTATGAATAATAATATGAACATGAGCGGCTAGTCTAATTATGGATGTTTAGTTTGTGTTGCCATGTTTGCTAGAATTGTGTATGGTGTATTTTATTGATTTATGAATAAATTACTTTTTAATTAAGAGCATGTTTAGATATTTGATTATGAATAATCATGGGCCCATTTGATGTTCGTAGTTAGATTGAAAAATCTGAGAATTTAGTTATAGGAACGTCACCTTGACTTTATTCCGAAACACTTAATCAAAGCTTCAAGTTAGTGACTTAGTCATAGCATTAATTTGATTGGCATGTTTTCCTTGCGCATAATTTGATTGCTATTTAATTTACCCCCGCCAAAGGCAGTTAATTAGTTAATCAACAAAGAGACCCACCCCCGCCAAAAGGAGTTTCGTAATTAAAAGGAAAGCCGGTAGTTTTGTTTATATAGGACGTTCATGTTTTCTCACCATACCTTTTCGATGCAAACATGGTCAACCAAGCTAAACGTCCATACATCCTCTATTGATATTTGATTTAATTGAATTGATTGTTTGATTGCGATCTTGTTTTCGTTTGAGTGTCGTATGATTGTTCTCGTTACCAAAAACAAACACCCTTTTTACAGTTTTACTTGCTTTAGAATTCTAGTTACTTAGAGTTTCAGTTTCACTAGAACTCTATTTAATTAGTCTTTTATTTTCATTAGAACTCTGTTTAGATTAAAAGTTAGTTATTTAAAACCACTGCAATTCCTTGAGAGACCGACCTTGGAAGTTGCTTATCACTTTCCTACGAGTGATTCGTACACTTGCGAGTACACATTTTAACACATCAATGGTTGAGGATTTGCTTGTACAGGTAGATAAGCTGATTATACTTGTTGATTTTGTTGTGTTAGATATACTTGAAAATCCATCTGTGGACAAGGAACATACTATTCTTCTTGGTAGACCGTTCATGGCCATTACCAAGACTATTATAGATGTCCATAGTGGAAGCTTGACATGACAGTTTTGGGAGAAACTGTTCATTTTAGAATATTTGATTATTCTCCTTTACCTTCTTTTCTACTATTGATGAATGTTGTTACATTGGTCATATTGATACTCTTGTTCATAATACCTTTTTTCAGGATGAGATTGAAGACAAACTTGAGTATGTTTTAACAGTTGATATATTAGAGGAGGATTTGGATGAAGAAACTAAGGAAAATATTGAGTTGTTAGATAGTGTCGAACCTATAATTGAGCCAAGTACACTCTTAGAGTTACCTAAGCTTGAATTGAAAGAATTACCTAAACATCTTAACTATTTATTTTTGGGAGAGGGGGATACCTATCTGTTTATTATTTCATCTACCTTGACCCAAACCCAAGAAAAAGAGTTAGTGAAGTTACTCAAGAAATTTAGGAAAGCCATAGGTTGGAGCATTGGTGACATTAGAGGTATTAGTCCTACTATGTGTATGCATAAGATCATTTTAGAGGACAATACCAAACCTGTGAGAGAATCCCAAAGGAGACTTAATCCTATTATGCAAGAGGTGGTAAAAACAAAAATTTTGAAACTCTTGAAAGTGGGTGTTATTTATTCTATTTCAGATAGCAAATGGGTTAGTCCGGTACATGTGGTACCAAAAAAATTTGGGATCATCGTGGCTAAAAATGATAAGAATGAGTTAGTCCCCATTAGGATGATTATGGGTTGGAGGATGTGTATCAATTTTTGTAAACTCAATTTGTATACAAAGAAAGATCATTTTCCCCTTCCTTTTATTGATCAAATGTTATAACGTTTAGCGGGGCATGACTTTTACTATTTTATGGATGGTCTTTCAGGTTATTACCAAGTACCCATTGCTCCAAAAGATCAGGAGAAGACCACATTAACATGCCCATTCAAGACATTTGCTTTCAGGAGGATGTCATTCGGTCTTTGCAATGCCCCAGCCACATTCCAACGATGCATGATGTCGATATTCTCATATATGGTGGAGAAATGTATTGAGGTATTTATGGATAAGTTTTTAGTTTTTAGAAACTCATTTGATGATTTTTTGAATAATTTATCTCTTGTGCTTGAACGTTGCATTGAAAGTAACTTGACCCTTAATTGGAAAAAGAGTCATTTTTTGGTCAAACAAGGCATTGTTTTAGGACATGTCATTTCTAGTAGAGGCATTGAGGTAGATAAAACAAAAATTGATTTAATAGCTAAATTGCCATCTCCCATAAATGTTAAAGGAATTAGAAGTTTCTTGGGCCATGCGGGTTTCTATAAGAGATTTATTAAAGATTTTTCTAAAATAAGTCATCCTTTATGTAATATTTTAGCTAAGAATGTTTCTTTTATGTTTGATGATGATTACCTTACTATTTTTAATGTTTTAAAAGAGAAATTGACTTCTGCGCGTATTATCATGGCACCTGATTAGTCTTTACCATTTGAGATTATGTGTGATGCTTCGAATTTTGCTATTAGGGCTATTTTAAGACAAATAATAGATAAGCGTATGCATGTCGTTTACTATGCTAGTAAAACTCTTAATGACGCTCAACTTAACTACTCGATCACTGAAAAAGAATTCTTAGCTATTGTGTTTTCTTTAGATAAATTTAGATCTTATTTGGTACGATCTAAAGTTATTGTGCATTCGAACCATGTAGCTTTGTGGTATTTATTGAGTAAACTGAATGCTAAGCACAGGTTAATTCGGTAGGTTTTGCTTTTACAAGAATTTGACTTAGAGATCAAGGATAAAAAAGGAACTAAAAATGTTGTAGCTAATCATCTGTCTAGGTTAATTTCTAACTTTGCAACAATTGAGAGGGACAAAGAAATTAATATTGTTGAGACTTTTCCTGATGAACAGTTGTTTTCTATAGGTCAAAACCCTTGCTAGTGGTTTATTGAGGCCTAACATTTATTTTCAGGAAAAGAAAAGATTTCTTCATGTTTGCAGGCAATATTTTTGGGATAGCCCATATTTGTTCAAAATTTGCCAAGACCAAGTCATCTAGAGGTGTTTGCCAGAAAAGGAGCATGCAACCATTTTAACTTTTTGCCATGAGCTTTATTGTGAAGGTCATTTTGGTGGTAAGAAAACTGCCATTAAGGTACTCCAATCTGGTTTTTATTGACCTAGTTTGTTTAAAGATGCTTATAGTTTTTGCATGCGTTGTGATAGATGTTAAAGGATTGGTAGCATAGATAAACGTACGGTGTTTTGTAGGCTTACCGTACGGCCTACAAAACACCTATTGGAATGAGTCATTACCGGCTAATTTATGAAAAGGCGTGCCATTTTTCCATTGAGCTTGAGCATAAGGCCTATTGGGCAATCAAGTAATTAAACATGGACTATCAATAAGTGGGAGAGAAACACTTGCTTCACCATGATGAGCTTCAGGAGATTCGAAATGAGGCTTATGAGAATGCCAAAATTTACAAAAAACGTACCAAGTGTTACCATGACAAAGGGCACATTAGTAAATCTCTCTATCCTGAAATGAAAGTTTTTTTATTTAACTCTCATTTTAAACTTTTTCTAGGAAAGCTTTGATCAAGATGAAGTGAGACGTACCAAATAGTTGAAGTTTTGTTGAGCTATTAAGTTGTCGAATCTGAAGACTTAAATAACTTTCAAAGTGAACGAACATCGTGTGAAGCCTTACTTGGAAGGAGTCGTTCACAATGGGGATGTGGAGTGCATTGAAGTGCATGCACCATAGATTCAAGCATCATCTTGCTAAGACGTTAAACTAGGCGCTTGGTGGGAGGCAATCCACCGTTTTAGGTAATATCTATCCTTTTTTTTAGTTTAGTTAGTTTTTCATGTGCCCTGTCTAAATACTTTTCTGAACTGTTACGTAATTAAAAATCTTAAGGACAATGTTTAGTTTAGGTTTAGGGGTGCACATTGATCCAATAAAAACTTTTTGTAACAAAATTATCATGCTTTCGATCAATTTTTGATGAATAATTGAGTCTTTATGCATTTCTTGTCTGATTTTTAAACATGTTTAAGGTTTTCTCTAAAGGTCGGTTTTAATTTGTAATCGTTGTTTAATATTTTTGATGTTGAAATTAGGGTAAACCAAAATCTTTTGTTTACGAGTCCAATAGTGGAGACTACCTTGTGAGATGATTATTGAGCATTTAACGTTTCATTCTAAGAGATAATTATTTTCTACTTCCTTAAACACTTTTCATATCATTTCAAATTGTTTGATGATCGCTATAGGTTTTTGTATTGAATGTTAGGATTTTAAACATCTAATGGAGACTTAATATATTTAGATGTATTGCTTAGATTAAATGATTTGAGTAAAATTTAACGTGTATGCATATTTTATTAATGCTTGACTTTAAAATAAATATGGGGATTTTCGCACACAAAGAAAACCATAATTTTTCATTTACAAAATACACATGTACATTGGTCATAAAAAAATATTAAAAAAAAAAATATTGACCCTAAAGTGGTGAAATAGTTATCACAAAAGAAAAAGATAAAATAAATCCCCTTGAAGTCAATGCATTTTCATTCATTTTAGAACATATACTTGAAAATTTTTCTTAATGATTTTAATTGAGGTATAAGAATAGTAATGTGAGTTCTTTGTCAATTCTATCATTTGATTCCTTTCTTAAGATCCATGTTAAGCACTTTTTGAGCCTTTCTTGTTTAATCATATGCGAACCATTAGCTCATTTCTTTACATAACTTCTATTCACATATACTATATTGAGTGTTTGAACCAATAGGATCAACGTGGTTTAATAAGTGAATCTTGTGAGGATTAAATTTGAAGCGAATTCGAATTCTTAACACTAAGTTTGGCGGAACCAATGTTGATATGTTGTTAGTAATGGAATTTAGTTTTGTGATGTGAAACTGACCAACTTGGTGAACCTTAATGTGTTAAAATGTTGGTTAAACTTGTGCATTACTCTTGACAATAAATTGGAAAGAAGTTGAAACATGACAAGTTTTGTTGATTTAATTTTTTTAGTTTAGTTAATTGTCTTTTAATTCTAGTTTTGGTTAAGGACTAGCAAAATGTAGGTTTAGGGGTATTTGATGAACACTATTTTGGACCTATTATTTGTTAGTTTTTAGGTATTTAATTCATGATTTATTTTGGTATTACTTTAATTTTGGACCTATTATTTGTTTGTTTTGGAAGGAAAGTCGGTAATCTTTATTTATTAGAACATTCATGTTATTTTACCATAATATTTTGATGCAAGCATGGTCGGCAAAGCTAAACATTCATATATCCTCCGTTGATATTTATCAACCTTTTTGAACTACTTTAAGTTTGGAATATTTTTTTTATTTTGCTACCATTGATATTGTTCTCGTGTCCAACTTCATTTACAGTTTTAATTACTCACAATTTTATTAGTTTTAGGATTCTAATTATTTACAATTTTAGTTATTTTAGGAGTCTAGTTATTTTAGGAGTCTTGTTTTACTTGCTTTAGAACTCTAGAGAAGTCAAGAAAATGTTATTTAGAACCACTACAATTCCTTGATAGATTGAACTCGAAGGTTTGTTTATCGCTTGCTACAAGTGATTAGTACATTTGCGAGTACTATAATTTGTACATCAAGTTTTTGGCGCTGTTGATGTGCAAATTATAGTAATCGCAAGTGTACGAATCACTCGTAGAAAGTGACAAGCAAACCTCCGAGGTCGGTCTCTCAAGGAATTGTAATAGTTCTAAACAACTTTTTTCTTAAACAAATTAGAGTCCTAACTTAACTAAAAGTACTAATTAAATAGAGTTCTAGTAAAACTAAAACTCTAAGTAACTAGAGTCCTAAACCTAGTAAAACTGTAAAAAAAAAAAAGTGTTTGGTTTGTAGCAAGATCAATGGTAACGAACAATTAACAAAAATAATAATGCAAATTCACAATCAATTCAAGTAGATTTGAAAATCAATGGAGGATGTATAGACGTTTAGTTTGGTTGGCCATGCTTGCATCGAAAAGTAATGGTGAAATAACATGAACGTTCTACTAAACAATATTTACCAGCTTTCCTTTTAATTACGAAAATTCCTACGATCGGGTAATTCTCTTTGTTGATTAACTAATTAACATCCTACGATCGGGAAATTCTCTTTGTTGATTAACTAATTAACATCCTACGATCGGGTATATCAAATAGCAATCAAATTTTGCGCAAGAAAATATATGCCAATCAAACTAATGCTATGACTAAGTCACTAATTTGAAGCTTTGATTAAGTATTTCGGAATAAAGTTAAGGTGACGTTCCTAAAACTAGATTCTCAGATTTTTCAACCTAACTACGAATCTCAAATTGGCCCATGAAAATTCAAAATTAAATATCTAAACATGCTATTAATCAAAAGGTAAAATTATTTATTTCAAAACAATAAAACATTCACCAAAACAATTCTAGCAAACATGACAACACAAACTATACATCTATAATGAAATTAGCCGCTTATGTTCATATTAAAATTCATAGACAAATATAATGTGAACATACACTCAAAGAAAGAAGAAGAAAAATAGAATTCTATAACAACAAGGAAATCCTAGATCTAAATACCGCTAATGGATGGGATAGCGTTCTTCTCCAAAAGCTCGATCTTCGATCGTCGATGGTTTCCTTGGATTCTTAGAATGGATTCTCTTGCTTCGTTGAGTGTGGCAAAGCTCCCAAAACTGGTTGAATCTCTTGTTTTCTCGCAAAATTATAGTGTGTAAAAGTTATATGTATGTTGGATTCTAGAGAGGGTATTTATAAATGTAAGGGTTTACACAATTCCTGATTGTAATAGGAATAGGCGCACCGCAGCATACATTTTTGCCGCTGCGGCGCAACACAAAAATTGAAAATATTGGTGAAAACCCGAGAGCTCCCCACCGCGACATACATTTTCCTCGCAGCAGCGCGAGTCGCCTTTCCTTTCTTCACATTTTTCCCCTTACAAATGTGCTTGCTCGATATGTACGGCTTACATATTTTGACTCGTTTTACTCGTAACTCATGATTCGAGCGCCGTAAGTGTCCCGTCTTTGTGTGTTTGTACCGTTCAACTCATTTGACGCTAAAAACACTTGAAATACACTAAAACATACCCGTGATTCTGAATTGATAGATTTATGAAAAGTAGTCAAATAAATAATAATAACAAATCTATTTTTAAACAATTAAGCGCAACTCATTTGTGTGTTTGTACCATTCAACTCATTTGACGCTAAAAACACTTGAAACCCGTGATTTTGAATTGATAGATTTATGAAAAGTAGTCAAATAAATAATAATAACAAATGTATTTTTAAACAATTAAGCGCAATAAACCACGAAATATTAGTGCTTTTCGAGCACTTATCACAACCCCCAACCAGCTTCTTACTAGTTTTTAGCAAGAGGAGCGATCTAAAAATTAAAATAAAACAAATAAAATAAACTAACCTAAATCACTTCCGTAGATTGTCACGGTTACATTTACCATATGCAACAAGCCTTTAAACCCGTAGGTGACCCTAGTGGACGAGTTATAGTCTCGTGAGGGTTTCCAGTGATGATACCCTTAAACATCGTAACTAACAAAACTAATAAAGACTCTAAACATACTTGAATCAATCCATGCATATGTCTCAAAAATTGTCAACAACGAATGGCATACGAAATAGTTAAAAATTACTTCAGCTCAAAAACAGTCCAAATATCAAACCCATCCTAGTAATCAGCTTTTGAACAATCAATCAAACCACAAGCCCGTTAGTTACACTATCTGATCGTGTCATGCATGATATTCATAGGTTACATTTAATGTCTCATAAATGTGCAAGTAAAATATGAATGAAAATTTTGCACTTACAAAATTCATAGGCTCACTTTTCAAATCCATCTCCACTAATAAAAATCAAATTACCTAGAATCAATAGGACTTCATTAAGCTTGTAAAGTTGTGGTTAGGTGTGTGGTTATGAAAGTACTGAAATGATATTCTCAATAGGATAAGAGTACTTTTTATTTCACAACTTATTTTCAACTTTTTCACCCAAGTGTTCTTTTTCATCCTCCTATAAATTCCATATGTCCCTTGAATCTTTTTGCTTGATTTTCTTGCTTATTATTTCAATCAAAACATTTTTTTTATTTCAAGCAAGATAAATACAACATAATTGCTCATGAAAATCAAATATTACATTGAGTACTCTCATCACTAAGGGTAGTGCAACGTATATCAATGTTGAGTTTACGGGTGTCACTATGGATAAAATAATACGGGAAGGCTTGAAAAGTCCAAATGGTCCAAAGATGGACTAAATCACTTTCTAAATGGCATTTGATTCTATCATTTTGCTTTAATGGGTTTTTCAAAGGAGTTCTAGAGTTTGTTGAGACTTAAAATATATCCTAAACATGCACACAGTACGCAAACCAAAAACAGTCCTACTAACCATACGTACCACATATACCACAAAATCCTCAAACTAGATGAATCTACATTTATGTGCTTCTTTAATTAGGTAAAAATTTAATTTCTTTCATATATCATCATCATTACAATCATGTTAATATCATAAACTTCTAGATTGACTCAAGTGGACACGACACTATCCTAACAAAATTCAAGTGACAAAAGTTAAAAATTAAAAATTTGGTCTTATTTCATGCTCATGGAATATTTTTCCCACCCCCAACCTAATTCCTACATTGTCCTCAATGTCAAAAAGAAAAACAAAAGAAATTAAGAAAAGAAGTGAGAGAAGTTACCCCCTTTCGTATGAGATTGTGTACATTACTCGTACGCTCCGGTTCATTTTTCCTCGCTTTTCTCATCATGAAGCAATGAATGTGTAAGAAACATGTATGAAACATCAAAGTGTATGCATCACAACTCAAATCCAAATTTAAATTATAACTAAAGCAAATGAAAAACAAAGACATTAAACAAAGTTAGAAGTCTTAAACAATCCAAATAAAAAATAAAAATAAAATCAAATAAAAATAAAACTAAATAAAAGAAAATAAAAGAAAAAGAAAATTAGTCCCATAATAAAATAAAAGAAATAAAAATAAACTAAAGAAATTACAAATGGGAGGCTCAGTCCTCCATGTCTTCGGGTTGATCCGCTAGTTGTCTAAAAGTGAAGTTATGTCCCGGATATTGCGGAGGTGGCTCGAATTGGGTGAGGTCTATTCCACTGTGTGTCAATTGGTAGCTAATCATTCGATGGAGTAGACCTTGGTATTCATGTTGATATTTCATG
Source organism: Elaeagnus macrophylla (assembly GCA_029378325.1). Lineage (NCBI taxonomy): Eukaryota > Viridiplantae > Streptophyta > Magnoliopsida > Rosales > Elaeagnaceae > Elaeagnus > Elaeagnus macrophylla. The sequence continues at coordinate 12,599,090 of CM055645.1, read as the reverse complement.
TGATCACTGAGCCCAGCTTGTTGTTGGGTTTGGTATTGATGCATTTTATTGACCTTCGCTTCTAGGTTTACCAACTTGTCTCTTGTAGAATCATTCTTGGAAGAGGTTCCATCACCCTTTCTACTTCCTTGCCCAGCTTTTGTTCCGCTTGTCAAGTGTTGCATGTAGGCAAAGGTTAATGTTTCACCCGGCTACAATAAGACCTTGCCCGTGTCGTATTGGACTCCGGGCAGTGATTAGTTGGGGAAAGAAATAGCTAATGTTGTGGTGCTCAGTTGAGTACACAACCCTCTGTTGTATTACCATTTCCACGTCTATGGAGCGCTTAGTCTCTATGGCAAATTACAAGATAGCTCGTTCCCGATCGACCGTACTGTAATGCCGGGTAGGCATTAACCTAGAGCAGACAAAGTATTGCCAAATTCGGGAATGGGTCCTTAGGTGCTTGGCTTGAAAAATGTTTACCATATCCCCCTTGTACTCCCATTCACCGTAACTATCGATTAGGGTATTAATCACCTCGTCGTAATCAACCTGCGTTAAGTAGCTTTCATACCCACTATTTTGTATGTCCCTCAACCTATAGTACGAGTTAATCACAGTTCTATTAAAGGGGACCTCAACGCCTCTCACCCAAACCATTCCATCTCTAGCTTCCGGAGCATTCGCGTAGAATTTTCGGACCAGCGAACTCACACCCGCGTCCAGGGCGTATGCAAATTTCTTCCATCGTAATCTCTCAATAATATCGATATTCCCATTACACCCACTTGGCCAAATTCCATTCCTCCCTCATTTACGAATCCCTTATTTCTGGTACCGCTCTTGCGCTTCTCGGCTAACAAACTGAGAGGTGTCATAATTCGATCCTCAACCACTTTTCCCTTTCCCTTAGAGCGACTACCCTTACCTGCCTTTCTCTTTGGAGCCATTTCAATTCTTAAACTATGATAACTTAAACTCACAATTCAATTTCAGAAATTCCAGAAAAATCCCCAAAAATATAATTGCTCCCCTCTTATCCAAAATTTTTACTTAATTCCAAATTTCACCGAATGTAGGAAATTATTACCAAATTGAAATAGAAATGTGACGAAATTTACCTCTTGGGAATGCAATTGAAGCCTTGAAGATAAACCCCCAAATTTTGCTTGAAACCCTAATTTTTGAAGTGGAGAGAAACTGGATTCTTGGAGCAAAATCTGATGAAATTGATGGAGGAAAAGGTGTTAGCAATGTTAGAAATAAGAATTGGTTGAGTAAAGTTTGAATTTTGGTGGGGATTTGGAAGAAATTGGAGAGAAGAGTGGAGAGAAAATGAGAGAAAATGTGAGAAAGTGTGGGAAAATTTTTTGGGGAAGATTTGAAATGAATTTCAAAATGCCCTAGTGCCCTTTTTTGGCAATTTTTTAGAGGCACGCCACAGAATACATTTTTTCCCCCCACCGTGCAGTTAAAATTTTTGAAATTGTGCGTGAAACAGAACGTTTCTCGCAGCAGCACAAATATTTCCCGCCGTGGCGTGCACATGGTTTTTTGGTTAGAGATAGAAAGTCGCTCGCTGCGGCACAAATTGTCCCCGCCGCGGCATGGATTTTTTCAAAAAATAGTTTTGGAACAGAAAGTTCCACTCTGTGGCACAAATTTACCCCGCCGCGGTGCACGTACACATTATTTTTGAAAAATTTTGATTTTTTTTGGAATTTTTGAAAACGTGCAACGCATCTACCCCCAACCAAGACTTGGGAATGTCCTCATTGCCTTGAAAAACTTTTAAAAACAAAAACATGATAAAAATAATAAAAGAAATAAAAACAACGAAAGAAATACAATACCGAATGGGTGCCTCCCATTAAGATCTTAGTTTTACGTTTTAGTAAGACGTGGTCACTCTCATGTTTATTAATCGAGCAGATGTATTGTTTTTGATGCTTTTAAAATTGTTGTCTCCTTCCAAGTATGGCTTGATACGATGTCCGTTTACCTTAAACGGTTCTTACATTTTTGGATTGAGCAACTCGACTACTTCGTGTGGAAGTACATTTGCAATTGTGTACGGTCTGCTCTACCTAAAATGAAGTTTTCCTGGAAACAAACGCAAACGTGAATTATATAATAGAACTTTCATTCCAGGAATGAAATACTTACCGAGGAGCCCTTTGTCGTGATAGCGCTTAGTACGCTCCTTGTAGATTTTGGCATTTTCATAAGCTTCGTCCCGAATTTCCTCAAGTTCACTCAGTTAGAGTAGTCATTTTTCCCCAGCTTTTGCCATGTCCATGTTGAGCTCCTTAATAGCCCAATAAGCCCTATGCTCTAGCTCAACGGGTAAGTGACATGCTTTACCAAAAATTAATCGGTAGGGATTCATACCAATTGGAGTTTTGTACACTGTACGATATGCCCACAAGGCATCATTTAACTTAACTGACCAATCCTTCCTTGAGGGGCACACTGTGCGTTCCAATATGCCTTTGATTTGTTGGTTGCTCACTTCCACTTGCCCTGAAGTTTGGGGATGGTATGGGGTAGCCACTCAATGAGAAATGTTATAATTTTTCAAAAGCCCATTAAAGAGTCTATTGTAAAAGTGGCTGCCTCCATCACTAATGATCGCTCTCAGTGTGCCAAATCTGCTAAAAAATGTTATCCTTCAAAAATTTGACAACAACGTTAGCGTCATTAGTTCTAGTGGGTATCGCTTCTACCCATTTTGAAACATAGTCGACTGCGACTAAAATGTAAGTGTAGCCAAAAGATGGGAGAAACAGACCCATGAAGTCAATTCTCCACAAGTCAAATAATTCTACTACAAGGTTAGACATCAAAGGCATTTCGTTATGTTACCTATGTTACCAGTCCTTTGACATCTATCGCATCTCATACAAAACATGTTAGCATCTTTGAATAAAGTAGGCCAATAAAAACCAGATTGTAATACCTTTAGGGCCATTTTCTTACCACCAAAATGGCCCTCGTAATGTAGCTCATGGCAAAAGGTTACGATGCTCTCATGTTCCTCTTCGGGCACACACCTTCGGATGACTTGATCTTGACATAACTTGAACAAATACGGATCATCCCAAAAGTATTGCCTGCAAACACTGAAAAACCTTTTCTTTTCCTGAAAAGTAATGTTAGGTCTCAAAATGCCACTAGCAAGATAATTAACAATGTCGGCATACCATGGATTTGGACCTATTGTAAACAACTGTTCATCAGGGAAGGTTTCAATGATTGTATCCTTACTTTCACCTTCAACATGTTCATACTCAGTAATTAACCTAGACAAATGATCAGCTACTACATTTTTAGTACCTTTTTTGTCCTTGATCTCTAGGTCAAATTCTTGTAAAAGTAGGATCCACCTAATGAGTTTAGGATTAGCATTCGGTTTAGTCAATAAATATCTCAAAGCAACATGATCCGAGTGAACAATAACTTTAGTTCCTACCAAGTAAGACCTAAATTTATCAAGTGAAAATACAACAGCCAATAACTCTTTTTCAGTGGTAATGTAGTTAATTTGGGCATCATTGAGTGTTTTGCTAGCATAATATATAACATATAATCGTTTATCCACTCTTTGCCCCAAAACAGTTCCTATAGCATAATTAGACGTATCACACATGATTTCAAACGGTAAAGACCAATTAGGAGCTACAATAATAAGTGTAGAAGTAAGTCTATCTTTTAAAGCTTTGAAAGCAACAAGGCATTCATCATCAAAACCAAACAAAGTATCTTTGAAAAGTAGATTACATAATGGACGACTAATTTTGGAAAAATCCTTAATAAACTATCTATAGAAACCTGAATGTCCTAGGAAACTCCGTATCCCCTTAACAGATATAGGTGGAGGCAATTTTGCAATTAAATCTACCTTAGCCTTATCTACTTCAATTCCTTTGCTAGATATAACATGTCCTAGCACTATACCCTGTTGGACCATAAAATGAGAGAAGTTACAACTAAGTGTCAAATTACATTCAATGCATCGTTCTAACACTAAAGTCAATTTATGCAAGCAATCATCAAAGGAATTACCGAAAATAGAAAAGCCATCCATAAATACCTCGATGAATGTTGCTCACAATAGTGTATAAGATTTTACGCAAGTGCACATGTCGCAAACAAGTAATATAATGATAAGAAAGATCGTTTTCACGGAAATTGGAATACTAGAAAATATCGTAAAAATTAACTATTAAAATCAATATTTTGTGTTTTTATTTATTAAAATAAAATAAAATAAATAGAACGAGAGGACAAGAGTGAAAATATTGAAACAACATTCAACGAGAAGGATATTAAGAATCGCAAGTAGATAAATCAGTTAGGATTGCGAATGTGACAAGTGATGTAGACAAACTGCGTTGCTGCAGCGTTGCTGTAGCAAAGTGTACCAGTAACTAGACTTGCAAAAATCACAAAGGATTCTTCTGAATCTATAGTGTTTATATATTCTATGACTCAATGAAACATATTCCTATGCAAAACTGAATCTAAGAACAATGTTCATGCACTAATTCTTTTGAGTTATGTGAGATAATTATATATTCCTATATTAATTTCTTCACACTATTCTAGCTTTATCGAACTTAAATTAACATTTTCAGATTCAATTTCAGTCTACTATCCTATCAATTGTTGATCAAGCAATCAATAAGAATAAATCAATCAATCAAGCATAGAATAACTAGCACCCTTTGTCAAGCAAAGCACAAGTTTATAAAATTAAAGCACAAAGTCTACATACACTTGCATATCCACAGCCCTAATTGAATGAAAGTTTAGCCAAGCATATTTATAAAATTAAACATCAAATTATATTTTCTCAAAAACAAATCCATATAGTTTGGAGAATTTAGAAGAATCAAATAATAATGAAATAATGAAATAAATAAATAAATCCCTTAAATCAACCCCAAACCAATTGGATTATGATTCTTTGTCTCGTTCTTGCTTTCTCTTCAATGAAAATCCTTGCAAATTAGTCCTACAAGTGGTTTCCTTCCATATCCCCCTTGATGCCCAGATCTGCTTTTCCTTTCGCTGCACCAAATCTGTCCAGAATTTATGTTACCGAATTCTGTCCAGATATTGGGCTGTTGCCTGCTATATTTTTCTCCTCTGCTGCCACTTGTTCTATCTGGAATTTTGTATGTTCAGAATCTACCCTATTTGCTGCCGCAAGTCTCAATATATATTAGCCCCTCTTTTTGTCATTTAACTTTAGGTTTAATTGGAGACAATTTTTTTGGTGTGTTAATTTCCAATATTATCCCTAAAAAGGTGAGTTAATAAAAGCCAAAAAATAGTCCTTTTACTGAGAGTCCAAATCAGCTCTTGAATTTTTATTTTCAGATCAGCCTCTGTTTTGTAATCTGTTTTCTTGATGTAATTTTGCTGCAGCAAAGCTGAATTCTTGCATTTTCTTTGTTGTTTTCTTTATCTCCTACAAGGGCAATGAAAATCTAACGAGTACACATCAAAATATAATTCTTTTTAACAGATTTCATAATTATTTTGAATTTATTATCAAAGAATTTACTTAAATCACAAAGTCCACAAATGTTGTATAAATGAATATAATGTGCAAACATTCTCAAAAGAACAAACAATTATTTATGAATAAGAGCTAATAATACTCTAATAAATTAGAGTTATCAACTCCCCCAAACTTAGCATCTTGCTTGTCCTCAAGCAATAAATTATATGATGATTGATAAGTGGCAATTGAAAACAAAGGTTTCAATTCACGCTAAAAACATAGTTGTCAACTAATAAATAAACTAAATTTATTTCAAAATTAGAAAGAAGAAATCTCAAATTCATGATCTAAATTGATTTTTCTCAAATGTTAGTTTCAATATCTCAAACTCATTCCACAATAACCCCATGTGTGTGTGTGATGTCTCATAATTCGTAATTTGATACTTTCCCCAAACTTAGGTAATTTATGTTCCTTAAGCTTAAAATCATGCTTCCATATGTTGATCTTTTGAATCCCTCTCCACTAATGTAGATATTCACTAATAAACGATCAAAAGGACTTAATAAAGCTTGAAATGTAAGGCTAGGGTAAAGGTAAGGTGAAAGTCATATTTAGGTTTCATATCCCACAAGCACAAACACTGTTCAAGAATATATTTAAATTGATACCCCAAACCTGAAAGACCGTCCAAAAAGCAATAGAAATCATGTCCAGCTAATCTTTCTAACATTTGATCAATGAAGGGAAGGGGGAAGTGATCTTTTTTGGTATACAAATTCAACTTTCGAAAATCGATACACATCCTCCAACCCATAATAATCCTAGTGGGCACTAATTCATCTTTTTCAATTTTAACCACGGTTATTCCAGATTTCTTTGGTACTACATGAACAGTTATTCCAGATTTCTTTTGTACCACATGAACGGGACTAACCCATTTACTATCAGCAATTGGATAAATTACCCCTACCGCTAGGAGTTTCAAAACTTCTTTCTTAACAATCTCTTGCATGATTAGGTTTAGTCTCCTTTGTGCTTTTTTAACTGGTTTGACATTGTCCTCCAAATTGATCTTATGCATACACATTGCCGGACTAGGCTCTCCAATCAATTTCTCCTCTTGGTTTTGGGTGAGTGTAGATGAAATAATAACAGGATAGGTCTCATTCTCTCCCAAAAATACATATTTTAGATGCTTAGGCCGTTCCTTGAGTTCCAATTCAGGTGGAGCAATTTCATCATCATGTGGAACATACAATAAATCTAAGGGTGTACTAGAGTCATCTAATGATATGGCATTGTATAATAGATCACTGTACTCCCTAGCCTCATAGTCTAAGATATCATCTACCTCTCAAACTGTAAGTGCTACCTCTAATTTATCATCTAATCTAGCATGCACAAAAGTATCATGAATAATGGAATCTAGACATTCTACAAATGAGCATTCATCAATAGCAGATATAGAAGGGTAAGGAGATGAATCAAAAACCTTAAAATGCACAGTCTCTCCCAAGACTGTCATTGTCAATTTTCCACTTTGGATATCAATGATGGTTTGGGTAGTGGCCATAAATGGTCTTCCCAAAAGAATTGTATGCTCCTTGTCGAAAGATGGATTATCCTGCATGTCTAAAACCACAAAATCAACAGGTATGATTAGCTTATCTACCTATATAATTAGGTCCTTGATGAACACTATTTTGATCTACTATTTGCTATGTTTTTAAGTGTTTATTTTGCATTTAATCTCGATATAATCTTGTTTTGGAGGGTATCCTATTGTTTTGCAGATCAAAGCAGGTTTGGAGAGAAATTTGGAAAAAGAGAGCAAAAATGGAGTGAAAATGTCTAAGTATGTAAGCCTTACATTAGGTGCCACTCATTGTGTAAGCCTTACATCGATAATCAACAGAATATGTACAAGGCATGTACATACATGTACATACCATGTACATCCTTACATGCAAGGCGCGCCGCGGCGAGGAAAGTGTATGCCGCGGCGGGGAGCTCTCGGGTTGAACATGAAAACCATCAAAACATTGCGCGCCGCGGCGAAGGAATGGTATGCCGCGGCGAGGAATTTAGAGAAATATGTAAAGCCATGTACATACTATGTACTCTCATGTACATACAAGGCGCGCCGCGGCGAAGGAATTGTATGCCGCGGCGAGAGGCTCTCGGGTTTGAACACCAAAATCACGAACACAATGTGCGCCGCGGCATGAAAAATGTGCGCCGCGGCGCGCGCGCGCGGACTAGATTTTTTCTAAGGCACGAGACTTACAGAAAAAGAGAAAAACCCTTACATATAAAAGAGACCTAAAGCAACCTAGCAAGGGGGACAATACTCTCTAGCCTCCAAGTGATATTTACTCAGCCTCCAAGTGATTCCTAGCCTCCATCTACCAGATTATTATTGAGCCATCACCAAATCGTGAACAGTAACGTGAATAGTGCTTCATCTTCTCCACATTCTTTAGAGAGGGATTACTCCATTAATGCTCCTCCATTGAAGCTCCATCAACAAATCTTGAAGAAGGTGACCATCCTACATCAAGAGCTTGTTTTAAGAGTGGAAATAGGGTAATTTATTGTTTGTAATTTTTTCTCTCTTTAAGAATTCATAGAATGTTATTTGTAATGAAAAATATTGATTTGGATTTCATTATGAGTAGCTAAGCTTTTCATGTGTGGGATTTTGGTAAAGTAACTATGATTGTATGATTGATTGTGTGGATGATTTTAAGATTAAGTAATTTGATTCATGTTCATTGTTCTTAATACGTATGTTCATCAATTATTTCTGATCAATTTGATTTGTGAATGTATGAAATATTTTAGGGTTGAGTTTTAGAAACGCCATCTGAATTCGATTTTGTACTCTTGAGCATGAACCTAGTTTAAGTACATTGATTTGTCTTGAATTAGGTGATTAAACTATTTTCCTGGATTTTAGGCTAATTAACTAATTAACGGATTGGGTTAAAGAAGCTAATTAGTTAATTAAGGGAAGATCACCATTGATTTGGGATTTTCTAGAGTTAGAGAAAATAATCGTTAAACTCTACTTTTTCGTGCTTATTTGTCAAATCCACATAAATCAAGTCATCCATGATTAGTTTACTAACCAATTTCCCACACTCGTTCATCTCATCATTTCACAAAACTTCCACGCATTTACTTTTATTTTTAGTATTTTTATGATTTTAGAAACAATTTGCAACCCAAACTTCGATTAGAGTGTTTAGCATTTATTCTATTATTACGTTCTAGATTACATCTAGCTATTTTAAAAACCACATCAATTCCTTTGAGAGACGATCTTGGGAGTATACTTGTCGCTTACTACAAGTGACTCGTGCACTTGCGAGCTTTTATAAATTACAAAATTTGGTTATCAAGTTTTTGTGCATCAAGTTTTTGGCGCCGTTGCCGGGGAATTGGCGTTTTTGAAATTGTTATTTGTTTTCTTTTTAGTTTACTTAATTTTTAGTCTTTGTTGTTTTCTTTATTTGTTTTTCTTGTTTTTGTGTTTTTTGTTACTTGTTGGAGTCAATTAGTTTCTGGTGCTTTGATTTGTTGTTGTTTTTGATTGTGCATGCACGGTAGAAGATCTCTTGGACATCGACTCGTGCCGTTCATAGATAACATCAACAGGAAGAGCACTCATTTGAGACCATTTGAAGCTGACATTTTGGACGAGCAATCACCAACAATGGGAGAACATCTACCTCCACACAGAGAGATGACGATGAAGGAGTACGCAAGGCCAATCATTGGCACTGCGACTTCTAGCATACAATTAGGGGAAGCAGCTCGAAACTATGAGCTGAAGAATATACACTTTAATATGCTACCGTCATTTTATGGTATTCCTAACGAAGATCCTCTAACGTTTATTCGTAATTTTTATGCTACTGTGCAGACTTTTCCGCTACAGGGGCTAACTGAGGATCAGCTGAGGATGAGGTGTTTCCCATACACGCTGAAAGATAAAGCCAAGTCATGGCTTATGGCTCTTCCACCTGGATCGCTTTCAACTTGGGACGCTGTATACAACAAGTTCATGGGAAAATTCTATTCCCACCAAAAGACAGCAGACCTAAGAACTAAAATTGCGACGTTCTCCCAAATGGACGGAGAACCATTTCATGAGGCGTGGGACCGCTTCAAATTGCTTCTAATACAATGCCCACACCATCACTTTCCTTTGCAACTCCAGAATCAGTTCTTCTATGACGGGTTGACACAACAGTGTCAATTCACTGTGGATAATGCCGCGGGAGGAGCAATGGGAGAGAAGACCGCAGATGAAACATATGAACTATATGAGATGTTGGGTGCTAATTCCCAACAAAAGAGTTCTAGAGGAAGGAGAATGGGAGTTAACGAGGTAGCTCCGGGGAATGACATGTCAATGCAAATCGCAGAGCTCACAAAACAAGTCGCACTCCTCACCTCCAAGAACTCACCAACTCAAGAGGTATGCGGTATCTGTAGTACGTACGAACATGGTGCTAACATTTGTCCTTTTGTTTGTGATCAAAATGCAGGTACAAGTTATGAGCAAGCGAATGCTATGGAGGGATACCAACCGAGGCCAAGGAATGATCCTTACTCGAACACGTATAATCCTGGTTGGAGAAATCATCCCAACTTCTCATGGAGAGGAAATAATAATCAAGGCTATGCTCCGAATAACTTCCCACATCATCCAAACAACAACAATTCACAGCCTACTCTACCAAACAAACCAAGCTTGGAGGACAACTTGAACGCATTCATCCAAGTTAGTCGGGAAAATCAAATGAAGAGTACTCAGAGATTGGACTCGTTGGAGGCTTCAATGAAAAGGGTTGAAGGCCAAGTAGGTCAATTAGCAGAACACCTCCAACGTCAAGAAAAAGGAAAACTACCGAGCCAACCTGAGCAAGCGAAGGCGGTCACAGTCCTTCGAAGTGGTAAGATCGTAACTAAAAATTTACCTGAAATATCTGATGATCTACTTTTTAATGCAGGAAACATGGAGGAAGGCAATGAAATACCTAAGGAGAATAATACACCCAAGGCTAGGGAAGGTGAACCTTCAAAGGAATCAAACGGAGAGTCATCTACCGCTCCCCAATTGCACAAATCATCCGAGCCTTACCGACCTCCGGTACCTTTTCCACACCGTCTCAAGGACGATAAACAGGATAAGCAATTTTCTGATCTTTTTAACATGCTTTCTAAAGTTCAAATAAATCTGCCCTTACTGGATGTTATTAGAAATGTACCTTCCTATGCAAAGTTTTTCAAAGATCTAAATACTAGGAAGAGAAAGTATGGTTTAAATGAAAGGATAGTTGTTTCTGAAATTTCTAGTTCAATTCTTCAACAACGTTTACCACCTAAACTTAAGGATCCCGGAAGTTTTAACATTAACATTACTTTGGGGAATGAGAAAGTGGTACGAGCCATGCTAGATCTAGGTGCAAGTATAAACTTAATGCCTTATTCGATTTATTTGCAACTAGGTTTAGGGGAATTGAAACATACTACCATGTCCCTACAATTAGCTGATAGATCTGTGAAATATCCTAAGGGAATGGTAGAGGATTTGCTTGTACAGGTTGATAAATTGATTATACCTGTCGATTTTGTTGTATTGGATATGCAGGAGAATCCATCTATGGACAAAGAACACACCATTCTTCTTGGTAGGCCATTTATGGCCACTACTAAGACAATTATAGATGTCCATAGTGGAAGTCTAACTATGACAGTTTTGGGGGAAACTGTCAATTTTAGAGTATTCGATTCCTCCCCTTTACCTTCTATATCCTCAATTGATGAATGTTCTTCTATTGATCATATTGATAATCTTGTTTATGATGCCTTTTTGCAGGACGAAGTTAAGGACGGACTTGAATATGCTTTAGCAGTTGATAGGATAGAGGCAGAATTGGATGATGAAACTAAGGGTTACTTAGAGCTGTTAGATAATGCTGAATCATTAGAAGAACCAAGTACACCCTTAGAGCTACCCAAAACCCCATCTAGGGAAGACACTGCTCCACCTAAGCTTGAGTTGAAAGATTTACCAAAACATCTTAAGTATGTATTTTTGGGTGAGGGGGACACTTATCCGGTCATAATTTCATCTACCTTGACCCGAACCCAAGAACGAGCACTAGTGAATATACTTAGGAAACATAAGAAAGCCATAGGATGGAGCATTGATGATATTAGAGGTATTAGTCCCACCATGTGTATGCATAAGATAAATCTTGAGGACAATACCAAACCTGTGAGAGAAGCCCAAAGGAGACTTAACCCTATTATGCAAGAGGTAGTGAAAACGGAAATTTTAAAACTCTTGGCAGTTGGGGTTATCTATCCTATTGCGGATAGCAAATGGGTTAGCCCGGTACATGTGGTACCGAAGAAATCTGGGATCACTGTGGTAAAGAACGATAAAAATGAGTTAGTGCCCACGAGATTGATCACGGGATGGAGAATGTGCATTGATTTTCGTAAATTAAATTTGTACACAAAGAAAGATCATTTTCCTCTTCCTTTTATTGATCAAATGCTTGAACGTTTAGCAGGGCATGACTTTTACTGTTTTCTTGATGGTCTTTCAGGTTATTATCAGGTGCCCATCGCTCCGGAAGATCAGGAGAAGACCACATTCACGTGCCCATTCGGGACATTTGCCTTCAGGAGGATGCCATTCGGCCTTTGCAATGCCCCCGCCACATTCCAGCGATGCATGATTTCAATATTCTCGGATATGGTGGAGAAATGCATAGAGGTATTTATGGATGACTTTTCAGTTTTTGGAAATTCATTTGATGATTGCCTGAATAATTTGACTCGCGTGCTTGAACGTTGTATTGATTGTAACTTGACCCTTAGTTGGGAAAAGAGTCATTTTATGGTTCAGCATGGCATTGTATTAGGACATGTAATTTCACGTAGAGGCATTGAGGTGGATAGGGCAAAAATTGATCTAATAGCCAAACTTCCACCTCCCACTAATGTTAAGGGAATTAGGAGTTTTCTTGGTCATGCGGGTTTTTATAGGAGATTTATTAAGGATTTTTCCAAGATAAGTCGTCCCCTATGCAACCTGTTAGCTAAAGATGTTTCTTTTGTTTTTGATGATGATTGCTTGACTGCTTTTAATGTTTTGAAAGAAAAATTAACTTCTGCACCCATTATCATGGCACCTGATTGGTCACTCCCCTTTGAGATTATGTGTGATGCGTCTGATTTTGCCATAGGGGCTGTCTTAGGTCAACGAGTAGATAAGCGTTTGCATGTAATTTACTATGCTAGTAAAACTCTAAATGACGCTCAACTTAACTACTCAACCACCGAAAAGAGTTTTTGGCTATTGTGTTTTCTCTTGATAAGTTTAGATCTTATTTAGTAGGGTCTAAAGTAATTGTGCATTCGGATCATGCTGCTTTGCGTTATTTGTTGAGTAAACCGAATGCCAAGCCTAGACTAATTCGGTGGGTTTTGTTGTTACAAGAATTCGACTTAGAAATCAAGGATAAAAAGGGAACGAAAAATGTGGTAGCTGATCATTTATCTAGGTTGATTTCTGACTTTGACACTACTGAGAGTGACAAAGATATTGCTATTGTTGAGACTTTTCCTGATGAGCAGTTATTTTCTGTGGGTCCAAACCCTTGGTACGCTGATATTGTAAATTTTCTTGCTAGCGGTTTGTTGCGGCCTAACATTTCTTTTCAGGAAAAGAAAAGATTTTTTCATGTGTGCAGGCAATACTTCTGGGATGATCCATATCTATTCAAGATTTGTCAAGACCAAGTCATCCGGAGGTGTGTGCCGGAAGAGGAGCATGCAAGTATCTTAACTTTTTGTCATGAACTTCACTGTGGAGGACATTTTGGGGGTAAGAAAACTGCTATTAAGGTACTTCAATCTGGTTTTTATTGGCCTACACTGTTTAAAGATGCCTATAATTTTTGCATGCGCTGTGATAGATGTCAGAGAACTGGTAATTTAAGTAGACGTAATGAAATGCCTCTGACATATAATCTTGTTGTTGAGTTGTTTGATGTATGGGGAATTGACTTTATGGGTCCTTTTCCCTCTTCTTCTGGTTTTGAGTATATCTTAGTTGCTGTTGATTATGTGTCCAAGTGGGTAGAGGCTATACCCACTAAGTCTAATGATGCTAACTGTGTTGTGAAGTTCTTGAAGGAGACAATATTTAGCAGGTTTGGCACACCAAGGGCAATAATCAGTGATGGAGGGAGTCACTTCTGCAACAAACTTTTTGATGGATTGTTGAGAAAGTACAACATCACACATAAAGTGGCTACTCCATACCACCCACAAACATCGGGACAAGTTGAAGTGAGTAACCGGCAAATTAAGGGTATTTTGGAACGTACGGTGCGACCTTCAAGGAAAGATTGGGCTTCGAAGCTCAATGACGCATTATGGGCTTACCGTACGGCATACAAGACACCTATTGGGATGAGCCCATACCGGTTAATTTATGGCAAAGCATGCCATTTGCCCGTTGAGCTTGAGCACAAGGCCTATTGGGCAATCAAGCAACTGAACATGGATTGTCAACAAGCGGGCGACAACCGCTTACTTCAACTTGATGAGCTTGAAGAGATTAGGAATGAAGCATATGAGAATGCTAAGATTTACAAAGAACGCACAAAGCGCAATCATGACAAAGGGATCGTTGGTAAATCTCTCTATCCTGGAATGCAAGTACTTTTATTTAACTCTCGTCTTAAACTTTTTCCAGGCAAGCTTCGATCAAGATGGAGTGGACCATACAAGATTGTGGAAATCTTTCCCCATGGAGCTGTTGAGCTCATCAATCCCAACACACAAGCAACTTTCAAGGTGAACGGACATCGTGTAAAGCCTTACTTGGAAGGAGTAGTTCCCCGTAGAGATGTGGAGTGCATTGAACTGCATGCACCTTAGCTATGCGCATCGTCTTGCTAAGACGTTAAACTAGGCGCTTGGTGGGAAGCAACCCACCGTTTTAGGTATTTTCTATTGTTTCTTTTAATTTCCTTAAGTTTAGTTTCGTTTTTGTTTGCCCTCTCTACAATCTTTTCTGAACATGTGTGTAGTTGAAAACCTTGAGGACAATGTTTAGTTTAGGTTTGGGGGTGCATTTTGCACTTTTGATTGGTAACAATACTTTCATGCTTTGGTCAATTTTTGATGAATAACTAGTCTTTGTGCATTGTTTATCTGATTTTTTTTAAAATATTTGAGGTTTGTTGTAAGGATTGGTTTTAATTTGCAATCTGTTTTTCATGCTTTTGATGTTGAAACTGAGATGCACCCAAATCTTGTGTATAGGAATTGAATAGTGGAGACTACCTTGTGAGAATATTGTTGAGCCCTTAACGTTTTATTCGGAGAGATAAATATTCTTCTACTCTTTTAAACACCTTTCATATCATTTCAAATTGCTAGATGATCTCTATAGGTTTTTGCATTGAATGTTAGGATTTTAAACATTTAATGAGGGATCATGTGCTTAATTGAATTGCTTAGATTAAATGACTTAAGTAAAGTTTGAAGTGTTTGCCTATTTCATTCGTGTTTGACTTTAAAAAAAAATAAAATATAAAAGGGAATTCCTATATCAAACACAAAAAGAGCTAAGAAGTAACCATTCACAAATTACATATGTATGTGGGCCTAAAAAAAAAGAAAAGAGATAATAAGTTTATTATGACCCTAAGTTCTTCAAGTATGAATGGTTAATAAAAAAAAGAGAGAGAAATAGGAAAGAAGTTCCCTTAAAGTCAAAACATTTTCATTCTATTCTATGGCACACTTGAAGTTTTTGCTTGAGGATTTTAATTGAAGTATGAGATTAGTAATGTGATTCCTTCATAAATCCTATCATTTGATTCCTTTCATGAGATCAATGTTATGCACTTTTGAGCCTTTCTTGTTTAATCATATGCGAACCTATTAGCTCGTTTCTTTACATAATTTCTATTCGCATATACATTGTTGAGTGCTTGAACCCATAGGATTGGTGTGATTTAGAGAGTAATTATTGTGAGGATTAGAGTTGAAACGAATTCATATTCTTAACATTTGGTTTGGGGGAGTCAAAGTTGATACGTTTTTAGTATTGGAATTTAGATTTGTGAAGCAAAATTGATCTAAATGGTGAACCTTGATGTGCTTGATTGTCGGATAAATTTGTGCATGAATATTTGGTTATGATTTGGAAAGAAATTAAAGCATGACAAATTTTGTTAACTTCAATTTTAGTTTTGTTATTTGGCTTTTTTTTTTTAATTTTAGTTTTGCTTGAGGACTAGCAAAAAGTAGGTTTGGGGGTATTTGATGAACACTATTTTGATCTACTATTTGCTATGTTTTTAAGTGTTTATTTTGCATTTAATCTCGATATAATCTTGTTTTGGAGGGTATCCTATTGTTTTGCAGATCAAAGCAGGTTTGGAGAGAAATTTGGAAAAAGAGAGCAAAAATGGAGTGAAAATGTCTAAGTATGTAAGCCTTACATTAGGTGCCACTCATTGTGTAAGCCTTACATCGATAATCAACAGAATATGTACAAGGCATGTACATACATGTACATACCATGTACATCCTTACATGCAAGGCGCGCCGCGGCGAGGAAAGTGTATGCCGCGGCGGGGAGCTCTCGGGTTGGAACATGAAAACCATCAAAACATTGCGCGCCGCGGCGAAGGAATGGTATGCCGCGGCGAGGAATTTAGAGAAATATGTAAAGCCATGTACATACTATGTACTCTCATGTACATACAAGGCGCGCCGCGGCGAAGGAATTGTATGCCGCGGCGAGAGGCTCTCGGGTTTGAACACCAAAATCACGAACACAATGTGCGCCGCGGCATGAAAAATGTGCGCCGCGGCGCGCGCGCGCGGACTAGATTTTTTCTAAGGCACGAGACTTACAGAAAAAGAGAAAAACCCTTACATATAAAAGAGACCTAAAGCAACCTAGCAAGGGGGACAATACTCTCTAGCCTCCAAGTGATATTTACTCAGCCTCCAAGTGATTCCTAGCCTCCATCTACCAGATTATTATTGAGCCATCACCAAATCGTGAACAGTAACGTGAATAGTGCTTCATCTTCTCCACATTCTTTAGAGAGGGATTACTCCATTAATGCTCCTCCATTGAAGCTCCATCAACAAATCTTGAAGAAGGTGACCATCCTACATCAAGAGCTTGTTTTAAGAGTGGAAATAGGGTAATTTATTGTTTGTAATTTTTTCTCTCTTTAAGAATTCATAGAATGTTATTTGTAATGAAAAATATTGATTTGGATTTCATTATGAGTAGCTAAGCTTTTCATGTGTGGGATTTTGGTAAAGTAACTATGATTGTATGATTGATTGTGTGGATGATTTTAAGATTAAGTAATTTGATTCATGTTCATTGTTCTTAATACGTATGTTCATCAATTATTTCTGATCAATTTGATTTGTGAATGTATGAAATATTTTAGGGTTGAGTTTTAGAAACGCCATCTGAATTCGATTTTGTACTCTTGAGCATGAACCTAGTTTAAGTACATTGATTTGTCTTGAATTAGGTGATTAAACTATTTTCCTGGATTTTAGGCTAATTAACTAATTAACGGATTGGGTTAAAGAAGCTAATTAGTTAATTAAGGGAAGATCACCATTGATTTTGGATTTTCTAGAGTTAGAGAAAATAATCGTTAAACTCTACTTTTTCGTGCTTATTTGTCAAATCCACATAAATCAAGTCATCCATGATTAGTTTACTAACCAATTTCCCACACTCGTTCATCTCATCATTTCACAAAACTTCCACGCATTTACTTTTATTTTTAGTATTTTTATGATTTTAGAAACAATTTGCAACCCAAACTTCGATTAGAGTGTTTAGCATTTATTCTATTATTACGTTCTAGATTACATCTAGCTATTTTAAAAACCACATCAATTCCTTTGAGAGACGATCTTGGGAGTATACTTGTCGCTTACTACAAGTGACTCGTGCACTTGCGAGCTTTTATAAATTACAAAATTTGGTTATCAAGTTTTTGTGCATCAGTCCTCAACCATGCCCTTCAGATATTTAACAGATCTGTCTGCAAGTTGAAGGGACATGGTTGTTGGTTTTAGCTCTCCCAAACCTAGCTGCAAGAAAATTGAGTAAGGCATCAAATTTATACTAGCACCTAAATCAAGCATAGCCTTAGCTACTTTCCTGTCCCCCATAGTAATATTAATGATAAAGCTACCTGGATCTTTTAATTTAGGGGGTAAGTTGCGTTGAAGCACTGCACTAGCAATTTCAGACACAATTACTCTTTCATTAAGCTCATACCTTCTTTTCTTAGTGTTTAGTTCTTTGAAAAATTTCGCATAAGAAGGCACATTTCTAATTATATCTAACAATGGCAAATTGATATTAACTTTGGAAAGCATGTTAAATAAATCAAAAAATTGCCTATCTTGCTTATTGTCCTTTAAACGGTGTGGGAATGGGACTGGTGGTCGGTATGGCTCCGATGACTTGTGTAGCTTAGGTGGGTTAGATGATTCTTCAATTGTTGCCTTTGAAGGCTCTTCATGCTTGTCACCTCTTTCCTCCAATTCTTTAGAAACATTGTTGTCATCTTCCATATTACCTGCACTATAAGGTAAATCATTAGAACGTTCAGGTAAATTTTTAGTAACGACCTTACCACTCCGAAGAACCGTGGCAACTTTCGCTTGTTCGGGTTGATTGGGCAGCTTTCCTGTCTCTTGTTTGTGCATTTGTTCCACTAGCTGCCCCACTTGCATTTCAACTCTTTTCATTGAAGCTTCCATAGAGTCCATCCTTCCACTACAGGAGTGTATGAAATTATTTAGGGTTTCCTCTACGGTTGGTTTATTTTGTGGAAATTGTCGGTTTACATTTGGGCCTTGTGTTTGGTTTTGGAAAAATGGTTGGCTATTGTTTTGTTTCCAATTAAAGTTAGGGTGATTCCTCGTCCAAGGTTGTAGGTATTTGAATAAGGGTCGTTCCTAGGTCTAGGTTGGTACCCTTACATTAAATTTGCCTCTTCAGTAGTACCTGTATAAGGATCACCTACAAAAGAACAAACGTTAGCCCTATGTCCATATGAACCACAAACTCCACATACCTCGTGTTTTGGCATTTGATTCATATTGGAGGTAGTGAGAAGTTGCACTTGTTTCCTCAATTCAGCAAGTTGCATGGCCATTTCATTATTGGAGCCTAATTCATGGACTCCAGCTCTTCTTCCTCTAGCGCTCTTTTGTTGGGAATTGGCTCCCAACATCTCAAATAGTTCGTAAGTTTCATCCGTTGTTTTCTCACCCATAGCTCCTCTTGCATCGTTGTCAACTGTGAATTGACATTGTAGTGTCAATCCGTTGTAGAAAAACTGATTCTATAGCTGCAACGGGAAGTGGTGATGTGGACACTATATCAAAAGTAATTTGAATTTGTCCCAAGCCTCGTGGAAGGGTTCTCCATCCACCTGCAAAAAAGTAACAATTTTTGTTCTTAGGTCAGATGTTTTTTTATGGGAATAGAACTTACCAATAAATTTGTTGTAAACATCGTCCTAAGTGGCCAAAGAACCGGGTGCCAATGTCATGAGCCAAGACTTAGCTATATCTTTGAGAGTGTAAGGAAAACACCTCATATGTAGTTGATCTTCACTAAGTCCCTACAATGGAAAGGTTTGCACAGTAGCATATAATTCACGCATAAAATTTAAAGGATCTTCATTAGGGATACCGTAAAAGGAGGGAAGCATGAAATAATTAATATTTTTCAACTCATAATTCCTAGTTGCCTCTGTAAGTCAAATGCACGATGTGGCAGTCCCAATGATAGGTCTTGCAAACTCTTTGTTCATCATCTGTTTACCCACGTTGTCACCCATTACTGCTTGCAATTGTTGTTAGACCTTTTCCTCTTGAATTTGATTGTCTAGTTTCTTTTATTGGTGTTTGATCCTATGAATGTTGTCAATGAAGGGAGAGAGTTTCTTGTTAAGTGACCTCCTATCCTGCATGCATAAATAAAAAGCAAACAAAGATTAAGGTAACAGTGAAATTGTAATTTAAGCACTATTTTTTTTTTATTTTTTTTTTTAATTTTTTGAATGAAAGATAACAAATAAAATAAATAAACAAGAAAAACTAATTTAGAAACTCTAAAAAGTTAAAAAGAAAATTATTTAAAACGCCAATTCTCCCGCAACGGTGCCAAAAACTTGATGTGCAAATTATAGTACTCGCAAGTGTACGAATCACTCGTAGAAAGTGAGAAGCAAACCTCCGAGGTCAGTCTCTCAAGGAATTGTAATGGTTCTAAACAACATTTTTCTTAAACTAATTAGAGTCCTAACTTAACTAAAAGTACTAATTAAATAGAGTTCTAGTAAAACTAAAACTCTAAGTAACTAGAGTCCTAAACCTAGTAAAACTGTAAAAAAAAAAGAGTTTGGTTTGTAGCAAGATCAATGGTACGAACAATTAACGAAAATAATAACCCAAATTCACAATCAATTCAAGTAGATTTGAAAATCAATGGAGGATGTATGGACGTTTAGTTTGGTTGGCCATGCTTGCATTGAAAAGTAATGATGAAATAACATGAACGTTCTAATAAACAATATTTACCGGCTTTCCTTTTAATTACGAAAATTCCTACGATCGGGTAATTCTCTTTTTTGATTAACTGATTAACATCCTACGATCGGGTATTTCAAATAGCAATCAAATTATGCGCAAGGAAATATATGCCAATCAAACTAATGCTATGACTAAGTCACTAATTTGAAGCTTTGATTAAGTATTTCGGAATAAAGTTAAGGTGACGTTCCTAAAACTAGATTCTCGAATTTTTCAACCTAACTACGAATCTCAAATTAGCCCATGAAAATTCATAATTAAATATCTAAACATGCTCTTAATCAAAAGGTAAAATTATTTATTTCAAAACAATTCTAGCAAACATGGCAACACAAACTAAACATCCATAATGAAATTAGCCGCTCATGTTCATATTAAAATTCATAGAAAAATATAATGTGAACATACACTCAAAGAAAGAAGAAGAAAAATCGAATTCTATAACAACAAGAAAATCCTAGATCTAAATACCGCTATTGGATGGGATGGCGTTCTTCTCCAAAAGCTCGATCTTCGATCGTCGATGATTTCCTTGGATTCTTAGAATGGATTCTCTTGCTTCGTTGAGTGTGGCAAAGCTCCCAAAATTGGTTGAATCTCTTGTTTTCTCGCAAAATTATAGTGTGTAAAAGTTGTATGTATGTTGGGCTTGCTCGATATGTACTGCTTACATATTTTGACTCGTTTTGCCCATAACTCGTGATTCAAGCGCCGTAAGTGTCCTGTCTTTGCGTGTTTGTACCGTTCAACTCATTTAACGCTAAAACTACCTAAAATACACTAAAATATACCCGTGATTCCGAATTGATAGATTTATGAAAAATAGTCAAATAAACAATAATAACAAATCTATTTTTAAACAATTAAGCACAATAAACCACGAAATATTAGTGCTTTTCGAGCACTTATTAGCCGTTTCTGAGAAATTGGCGTTTTAAAGTGTTTATTTATTTTTTATTTAGTTTGTTTTTCGTATTTCTTTATATTTTGTGATTTTATTTATATTTTTGTGATTTTTGTTTTAATTTGTTATTTTTAGTTTCTTACATATTTTTATTTGTTTTAAAGTTCTTTGTTTTTAGTTATTTATTTTATTTTTATTTCTTTTGTTATTTATTTTCTTTTTCTATGATACAGATTGTGGTACTTTGATTTATTTGTTGTTTTTATTAGTATATGAAAGGTATCGTTCATACACTACATCAACATATTCAAAAGAGCACTTAATTAGGCTAGATACTGATATCCAAGAGCTGGCAAATATGGATGTTTGTGGTATTTGTGGTTTATATGGATATAAAGCAAATGTTTGCACTTTTGCAAGTGATTACGATACATCTAGCCATAATGATTTTGATCTTAATGAGGGGTGTCACTCTCAAATCTAAAGTGATCCCTATACCTATATTCCTGAGTTGGGAAATCACCAAAAATTTTCTTGGGAAGCAAATACAAACCCACCCTATGCTCCATACCCAATACAAGTCTTCAATTTCAATCCTTATGACCTACCCATTCAACCTAAAATACAAACCTTAGAAGACAACTTGAATACTTTTATTCAAGTTAGTATAGAGAATTAAAAGAGAAATAATCAAAGTGTTGGATTCCTTAGAGGATTCTTTGTTAAGGATAGAAATGCAAGTTGGGCTACTAGCGAAACAACTTCTAGCACAAGAAGAGTTGCCCAACCAAATTGAGAAAGTAAAGGATGACACAATCCTTCAAAGTGGTAAAATTTTTGAAAATATTTATTTTTCTAAAATGTTTGATGGTTTACTACTTTATGTAGAAAATACAGATAGGGAGTAAGTAATTCTCAAAGAAGGTTAAGCTAAGGAAAATCAAATTCTACAACCTTTCAAGGAGAACAAGGAGGAATCATCTTCCCCTCCCATGCCACACATGGAACCTAAGACTTGTATGTCCCCAAATCCTTTTCCATACCACTTCCACAAAAAAGTGTGTACTATGCTTCATAGGAAACAACTACCGAGATGGAAAGACATGCTTAACTCAATACTAACTCGAAAAGTTGATATCATAGAAATGGATCTTTGTGTCTTACTAAGACGTTAAAGAAGGCGCTTGGTAAGAGGTAATTCACTATTTTAGGTAATATTTTTCTTTTTCTGTTAGTTTAGTTAATTTTCTATTTGTTCCTTTTAAATGCTTTTATGAACATGTGCGTAGTTGAAAATGTTGAGGACAATATTTAGTTAAGGTTTGGGGGTACAAATAGGTCTAATAAAAACTTTTTCATACAAAACTATCATTTTTTTTTTTATAATTTAAAGTGAGTAATTGAATCTTTATACATGTTTTGTTTGATTTCTTATTCATATTCAAGGTTAGTTGTAAAAGTTAGTTTTTGTTCATAGTTCATACTTCATGCTTTTTAATATTGAAATTAAGATGAACCCAAATTTTGTATTTAAAAATCAAATAGTGGAGACTATCTTGTGAGATGATTATTGAGCCAATAATTTTTCATTCTGAGAGATAATCGTTATTCTACTCTTTAAACAATTTTCTTATTATTTCAAATTGTTAGAAGATCTCTATAGATTTTTGCATTAAATGTTAGAATTTTAAACATCTAATGAAGAATCATAGGTTTAATTGTATTGCTTAGATTAAATAATTTGAGTAAAATTTTAAGTATTTGCCTATTTCATTCATGTTTGATTTTAAAAGATATAAGGGAATCCCTATAGCCAACACAAAAGAGCCAAAATTTGTCATTTACAAAATCCACATGTATATGGGTTCATTAAAATAATAATAATAATTATTATTATTATTATTATTATTATTATTATTATTATTATGACCCTTAAGTTCTTCAAGTGGTGAAATGGTTATTATAAAAGAAAAATAGGACATCAATTCCCTTGAAGTCAATGCATTTTTTATTCATTCTAAGGCATACACTTGAAGTTTTTACTTTAGGATTTTAATTGATATATGAGAATATTAATGTGATTTCTTCATAAATTCTATCATTTGATTCCTTTCATAAGATCAATGTTATGCACTTTTTGAGCCTTTATTGTTTAATCATATATGAACATATTAGCTCATTTCTTTACATAATTTATATTCGAATATACTTTATTGAGTGTTTGAACCTATGGGATCAATGTGATATTAAGAGTGAATTGATAAGTGCTCGAAAAGTACTAACATTTCGTGATTTATTGTGCTTAATTGTTAAAAAATAGATTTGTTATATATTGTTTATTTGATTATTTTCATAAATCTATCAATTCGGACTCACGGGTATGTTTTAGTGTATTTCAGGTGTTTTTAGCATCAAATAAGTTGAATAATGCAAACATGCAAAGATGGATCACTTACGGCACTCGAATCACAATTTACAGGAAACACGAGTCAAATTATATAAGCCGTACATGACGAGCCAGCACATATATAAGGGGATACATGTGAAGAAACTAAAGACAACGCGCTCCGTGACGAGGAAAGTGTATGCCGCGGCGAGCACCTCTTAGGTTTTGACCATTAATTCCAAATTTGTGTGTTGCCGCGATGGGTAAAATGTATGCTGCGGCGCGCCTATTCCTGATACAATCAGGATTCTATGTAACCCTTACATGTATAAATACCCCCTTTAGAGTCCATTTTAGACACAACTTTTATACACTTCAATTTTGCGAACCAACAAGACATTCAATCAATTTTTGGGAGCTTTTTCACACTTAAGGAAGCAAGAGAATTAATTCTAAGGATCCAAGAAATCATTGAAGATTGAAGACCAAGCTTTTGGAGAAGAACGTCATCCAATCCAATAGCGGTATATAGATCTAGGGTTTCTTCTTGTTATAGAATTTACTTTTCTTCTTGTTACTTCTTTGAGTGTATGTTCAGATTATATTTATCTATGAATTTTAATATGAACATGAGTGGCTAATTTTATTATGGATGTTTAGTTTGTGTTGCCATGTTTGCTAGAACTGTTGTGGTGAATATTTTATTGTTTTGAGATAAATAAATTTATCTTTTGATTAAGAACATGCTTAGATATTGAATTGTGAATTTTTATGGGCCAATTTGAGATTCATAGTTAGGTTGAAAAATCTAAAAATTTAGTTTTAGGAACGTCAGCTTGACTATATTTTGAAAATATGCTAGTCATGGCATTGGTTTGATTGGCATATTTTCCTTGTGCATAATTTGGTTGCTAATTGATATACCCGATCGTAGGATATTGTTTAGTTAATCAACAAGGAGAATTACCCGATCATAGGAATTTTTGAAATTAAAAGGAAAGCAGGTAAAAATTGTTTATTAGAACGTTCATGTTAATTCACCATAACTTTTCAATGCAAGCATGGCCAACCAAACTAAACGTCCATACATCCTCCATTGATATTTGAAATCTATTTGAGTTAATTCTAAGTTTGCGTAATTGTTCGATACCGTTGATCTTGCTACAAATCCACTTTATTTACAGTTTTATTAGGTTTAAGATTCTAGTTATTTACAGTTTTATTAGGTTTAGGACTTTAATTAGATTAAGAAAAATGTTGTTTAAAACCATTGCAATTCCTTGAGAAACCTACCTCGGAGGTTTGCTTATTACTTTTTATGAGTAATTCGTACACTTGCGAGTACTATAATTTGCACATCATGAATCTTTTGAGGAATAGAGTTAAAGCAAATTCAAATTCTTAACACTAGGTTTGAGGGAATTAATGTTGATATATATATTTTTTAGTATTGGAGTATGCTCTTGTGATGCGAAACTGATTTACGTGATGAATCCTTAATGTGTTAAGACGATTAGATAAACTTATGTATGAGCCTCGATTATAAACTAAAAATAAACTGAAGCATGAGAAATTTTGTTGATATAAATTTGTAGTTTTTACTTGTAGTATTGTTATTTGTCTTTTTAGTTTTTCTTTTAGTTTGATGTCTGTTGGTATCATCACTGGAAACCCCACGAGTCTTTAACTCGTCCACTAGGGCAACTTAAGGGTTTAAAGGCTTGTTGCATATGCTAAATGCAACTATGACAATCCACTGAAGTAATTTAGGTTGGTATAGTTTAATTTTAGTTTTGCTAGAGGACTAACAAAATGTAGGTTTGGGGGTGTTTAATGAACACTATTTTGACCAATATTTTGTTATGTTTTTAAGCATTCATTTTATGTTGTATTTTATTATTTTCGTGTTTTGGAGGGTATTTATGTATTTTGTAGGTTTTTGAACTCTTAGAAGAATATTGGATTGAAATGACTCAAAAAGAATGAAAAGCCAGAGAATGTCCTTACATTGGGAGTCAACAATTATGTAAGGTTTACATACAAGGCGAGCATAACAAGGAGCACCGTGGCAAAGAAATTTGTGTGCCGTGGCAAAAGGCCCTCGGGTTCCTATTATGGAGCCATTTTCAAACGCACTCTGCGGCAGGAAGAAAATGCGCGCCAAGGCGGGAAAGCCCTTGTTTGCTCAAAAAATCAAGGTTCACTGCGGCAAGACAAATGTATGCCGCAGCCAGCGTGCCAAAATTGCCCAAAATCCTAACACGTGTGTGTCACTTCATTCCTCCTATAAATACCACATTATACTTCTCTCAAACACAAGTTTTTACATCCAAATTCTCTCCACCCTTAGCTATTGTGGCAGCAAGGGTTTTCACCCAAAAAACAACCCAAAATCAAGAAAAGGCCCTCTATTGTTGAAGCTACTCCAAGGAATTGAGAAAAGGGACCAACCAACTTCAAGGTTTTGGAGCTAGAGGATTCATTGGGTTATTTTTATTGTAATATCTTTTTCTTCTCTTTGATTTTGTGTTTGCCTCTCATGACTAAATTGATTGACACCAATTTAGTTATGGTTGGTTAATTTATGTATTTGGGATATTAATATTGCTTCCAATGATTGGAAGAACAATTTTGTAATTTAATGATATTTGAGTTTTGGATTTATTTCTTATTCATGTTCTTAATATTTATGTTTATAAATTAATGATGGCTTAAATCTTGATTTGTAGTTTGAGAGAATATGTTAGAATTTAGGCATTAGAAACGTCATCTTTGCTTGATTGTGCATTATGAACAAGTGCCTAATTTAATTGCATTGATTTGTGTTAGATTAGATAGTTATAATATTTCTTTGTGCTAATTTCAATTCATTAATTAACGGTTTAGATCAAAGAAGTTAATTAATTGATTGTAGTAAAAATTACCATTGATTTGAGATTTTTTAGGTTTAGCGAAAAAATATTAAATCTGACTTTTAATTGAATTGCTTAATTTGTTCTTTTCATGAATGGATAGCAAACTAAGATTCCCATATACATTCATCATCCCCTCCTTGGTTGTGATTACTTTTATTTGCACTTTATTTTAGTAATTGAATTAATTCAAGAATTTACAATCTTTTTGGCAATCGACAATTGTTAGAATGTTTAGGATTGTTTGTTCGACTGAATAAGAAAATAGACAACATTTTAAAACCACCGCAATTCCTTGAGAGACGATCTTGAAAGTATACTTATCATTTATTACAAGTGATTCGTGCACTTGCGAGCTTATTACAAATATAAAATTTGACTATCAAATCATTGTGCATCAAATACTTTTTGTTCTACCAACTACAAGTCGCCCACCAAGATGGACACATAGGCAACCCAATTAGAGGTGACCGAACAAAAAGATGACTACCAGGCCAAACATGTGGCTGCCTAGATAGAAGTAGCCCAACAAAAATATAGCTACCAGATAGGAAAGGTGCATACTGGATAAAGCCGGGCCAAATAGATCCACGCCATGGGCAAGATAACCATGCTCTGTCCCCCATACAGTGCCTCACCACATATGAGATTATGACCCACAAAAGGTCTCCAACTAGAATGCATCATGTACACATCTCTAGGAATCAATCAAGTCTGTATCTAGACTTGCCAAAGCAACACATTCTTACCAAATGTGTTCCATTCTATAGTAGAACAACACATGTGTTTGCCCACATGCTTGAAGCTAAGAACAATGTTCCAAGTCCTCCCAAATTACAAGAGGGTACAGAATGCCCGAAAAGAAAACACCCAAGAGGTGAACTCGGGCCAAAAAGTCCCCCAATAATTGATCTATGACCCCATTCCAAAGCCGACGGGGAGTAATGGATCTACGGTCTGTGCTCCCTCTCATACGTAAAGGGAGGAGTAGCCAACCTAGTGCGCCAAAATTGGGTAGCAGCCTTATGATAGGACCTACCCCAGATGGCTTTCAATGAGCACAACTTTAACTTATCTCCAGGACTCCACTCCCCTCACGTGTTGCACCAAGAATGGGAGCTTGGCTAGTGCACTAGAAATGGGCTACAATCCTATGAAGAGCTCTATACCCTATGGACAGCATCTATGACGCACAATTTTAATCCCCAGGACTCCACTCCCCCCACGTGTTGAATTGGAGATGGGAGCCCGACTTGTGCACCATAAACGGGCTACAACCCTGTGATGGGCTCTACATCTCCTGGACGGCATCTCCAATGCACAGCTTTAATCTCCAGGACTCCACTCCCCCCACATGTTGCTTCAAAAGTGGTAGCCCGACTAGCGCATCAAAAACGAGCGGTAACCCAATGATTGGCTCTGCATCCTGTGGAAGGTACTTACCACATGTAGCTTCATTACTCTAGTCCAAATTCCCTATAGGGAAAAGAAAACTGCCATGCACAAACAGTAGTTGGGCACAAGGACCATGAGTCTCAACCAAAGTGCATGTGCCTCTATAGGAACAACAATCACTGCCTTCAAAAACTTATAAATTTTTGTAAGTTTAAAACTCCATGCTTGGACTACTTGATCAATCTACAAGCACCTCAAGAAAGGGGCTAGCAATATAGGGACCCCAATGGGCCACCCATATTTAGAAAAAATTATGCCATAAAACTGCATAGCAGCACACTCCTACATTATGCAAATTCATGCAATTGCCTAATAACGAAAGTTAGTTGAAAAGGACCCAGCCAACCAGGATTGATCTGTCAGGACCCGCCCCAGCTCAATACTAGAGCATGTGACGTGTCCTGAGAGAACATAATATCTAACATTCTAAATTGACCTTGGTTAAACTTGAAAATTTTGTGTAAGAAATTTACAAAAATTTGGGCAGAGTTTCCCCTAATTATTGAACTATCTTTCCTGCAATAAGTGCCTTCATTTCTAAAGTATAGAATTCCACAAATCCAGCAAACTTCACATAATTTTACATATCCAGAAAGGGGCTTATGGCCAAACATAACTATACAGTGTTAGATATATACTATTCACCACATAAGACTTTTGATCATTAGTCCAAAACATAACAGCCAAAATACATCAAACAAACTGGAAAGGAGATGAAAACAACCTAGACTGCACAACAATAGATGGAACCTAAGCCTTCGAACTCGCGTGATGTGGCCTCAAAACCTGTTATTTGGGGGAGGAAAATAAATGTAAAAGGGTGAGCTTGAAAGCTCAGTGAGTGGATAAGTTTTATAAAATAACATGTACTCATGTAAACTATGTATGAATTGTTTATGAATTATCATGAAATACATGCTGATAATAATAATCTGCGTATAGTCTTTATGATAAAATAATGTTCTCATAAATGCATAACTGAGTTTCATAAAATCATCGTAATTTTGTATCTATAAAAGAAAATGTAAATGACATGCTCATGATTTATAACGAAATGATATTCTGATAAAAATACCTGTTCATGATCTTTAGAATATGATGATGCTATATTAGTATATAAATAACATGTATAACCATGAGAAATGCGTATTTATTGCCAAGAGCACTCGGGGATCTGATCGCACACGGAGGAGACATGTAGTACTAGCACTAGCTCTCAACTACATGTGTGGGAAATTTATTTGCACAATAAGGAGACATTTAGTACTAGCACTAGCTCTCAACTACACGTGGGGAACTTGATATAGCCACTAAAATGGCTTAGTTGGCTCTGCTGATACATGAGTCATGTGCGCACTGACTTAACTGAACGTGTCATCATACTGAACTTGTAACATGATACTGAACTTGTAATATCATACTGAGTTGGTAAACATCATAGTAAACTGAACTAGACCAAATCTGTTGGTCATTATATCTTATCAAGTCACTGCATTATCTGAATGCTGAGTATAGCCAACTATCATGAATACATGAGGGGAAGTACTATGGCAACTGTAAAATATTTGTTGAACTTGCAAGCTTGTATAAAACTTAGTATAAGTAATAAAATTGATTCAATCATAGCTTGCTTGTAAATTTTCTTTCATTTACTTGACTGATTCTGTTAATAAAAATGAAATATATTTTCATGGTGTACAAGTTTTTGAAGTGCATTGAAATTGATATATTACTTGACATGAATGCACTTTTTCATAAATATGCAACTTGTACAAATTGAATTTGCTTGAACATGAATGTTTTTCAAAAATAATGCTATCCATGCTTTAGAAATAATTAGATATCCACTCACTGTACTATGTCACTGTTGGTTCTCTACTTGTACTGTAGGATCTGCTTGCTCAACTCTTCCTAGATAATCATACTTGTGTTAGAACAAGAATTGCAACATAGTTTGCTTACTTAAGTCAAACTAATAAAACACTTTAACATATCCAAAATAGGGGTTGTTAATAGTTAATTGTTGTTTTTAAGTAGTTTTAGGATACCCTTAACCTACCCTTATACATTCACATATAACTTTTGGTAGAAATGTCTAAATTCATTTTTGTAAAAACATACATAAATTAGGCATTTCAATCTTAAAAATCAGATATTACACACTCAATTATCAAATGAGTCCTAAGAAAACCAATTACTTCAAAACTGATTTTTCAGCACAATTTGAGCAAAACATACATTTAGTTAAATGACTATTAATTTATCTAGAAAACTCGGAATAGTACACTGTAAAATTCATATTAAACTAGACATCTTAAGCTTTAAAAAAACATATAATTCATCCCATTCCAATAAGTAAAACTATTTCAAATTACATAAATCCGATTGGTTTTTCAAACAGTTTTCCCAGCACCCCTTTCACTTGACATATCCTTGAT
Organism: Elaeagnus macrophylla; assembly: GCA_029378325.1. Classification (NCBI taxonomy): domain Eukaryota; kingdom Viridiplantae; phylum Streptophyta; class Magnoliopsida; order Rosales; family Elaeagnaceae; genus Elaeagnus; species Elaeagnus macrophylla. Next base: position 12,568,795 of record CM055645.1, on the reverse strand, counting down.
TAAACAGCCATAACTTTGTCTAGAATTATCGAAATAACAAACCGTAAAATGTTTCAAATACTAGACATGTCAAGCTTTAAAACAAGATATAATTTTCTCAAATCCAAATTGTATAACCATTCCAAATATAAAAAATACCGAGAGCCTTTGCTGTTCGTGTTTCATAAAACAACCTTCATTTAATTAGGTATAACTTTGCGTAGAAAATTCCAAATTACGAACCGTAAAATTTATTATAAACTAGACATCCAGAGCTTTACAGAAATATAATTTTCAAACCCAAATTCATTGTGAAAGTTTCTCAGTTTTTATTTCAATTTTCGGAGAAACAGTTTTGCATGAAGTTCAAATAAATAAATAAAAAGCCTTAGACCTTCTTTCCAAAAATTTCCAAATATACTAGGGAGACATTTGAAAACATAGCAATCATAAAACACTTAGAAAATCATTCATCCAAATTAAAATACAATAATAAATTGCCATGTGGATTGAAGAGTGTAAGAAGTAGAGCAAAGCTAATACCTAACGCCATCTTCTTCTTTTTTTTTTTTTTTTTTTTCAACTCCTTGTACTTTCTTTCTTCTCCTTCTTCTCCCTTTTGTTTTCTGTTTTAGTTTTCTCTCGTTGTTTCCAGCACAAGACAAAAAGAACAACACCTTTTATTAACCATTCTTCATGCCATACCCACGTGTAATCTCAATCCTAATAAGGGCAGCTTAGGTGCTGCCACAAGGTGCTCCCCTAACCAATACTTATAAGCACCTTAGGAGCTGCCACATAAAGCTTCCTTGACACTAATCATCTATATAATTCATTTAATCAATATATATATATATATATATGTCCCCTACGTATCAAACAAAATATTGGACATGTGTCCTCCAATTTTCTTTTCTTTTTTATTATTATTACTTTATATATATATTTATATTTATAAGAAATGTTTCATTAAAATATCTTTGTCCCCTAATAATAATAATTTTTTTTTTAAGAGTTAGGGGCATTTTAGTAATTTTGTTCAAATTTACAAATTTTAATTTAAATATAATTTGATTATTAAAACATCTTCACTTTTTGAATTTAAGTTCATAAATTTTGTTTTATAAATATTGAGTGTGAGATCATAAAAGTTTTGGAATTATAAGTTTGACTAAAATTTTATTTCATGTAAGGAATGAGGTATTACAATTCTTCCCCCCTTTAAAGAATTTCGCCCTCGAAATTAACATACCTTAGTTAAATAAATTAGGGTATTGAGTGCGCATTTGATCTTCAGATTCCCATGTCGCCTCTTCTATTGCATGGTTTCTCCATAATACTTTCACCAATGGAATAGTTTTGTTTCGTAACACTTGTTGTCTATGATCAAGTATTTCCACTGGTTTTTCTTCATAGGTTAAATTTTCTTTGACTTGAACTGGTTGGGGTTCAATGATATGCGACGGGTCTGAAATATATCCACGAAGCATTGAAATATGAAATACATCATGGATTCTAGAGAGTTCTGGTGGTAGAGTTAAACGGTATGCCACAGGACCAATTTTCGCCGTAATCTTATATGGACCAATGTAACGTGGACTTAGCTTACCTCGTCTCCCAAATCGAACAACACCTTTCCATGGTGATAACTTTAAGAATACTTTATCTCCAACTTTGTATTCACGCTCTTTAATATTATTATCTGCATAGCTCTTTTGTCGATCTTGTGCTATCTTCAATTTTTCTTTGACTACCTGAATTTTATCAGTGAGCATTTCTACATACTCTGGGCCTAAAATTCTTCTTTCACCTACCTCGTCCCAGCATATGGGTGTTCTACATTTCCTACCATATAATGCTTCATATGGGGCCATCTCAATGCTCGAATGGTAGCTATTGTTGTATGCAAACTCCATTAATGGTAAATGATCATCCCAATTACCCTTAAATTGCAAAACACAAGCTCGTAACATTTGTTCAAGGATTTGAATTGTTCGCTCTGATTGTCCATCAGTTTGAGGATGAAAAGCAGTACTAAAGCGTAACTTCGTTCCCATAGCATCTTGCAATTTAGACCAAAATTGAGAAGTAAATCTTGAATCTCTATCAGAAACAATAGACACTGGAGCTCCATGTAATCTCACAATTTCATCCACATATAGTTTGGCAAGTTTTACCAATGGAAATGTTTGTTTAACAGGCAAAAAGTGTGCAGATTTGGTTAAGAGATCAACAATTACCCCTATCCCGTCATGGCCACATTGGGTACGAGGAAGACCATAGAGAAAATCCATTGTTAGGTGTTCCCATTTCCATTCAGGAATAGGAAGTGGCTGAAGAGGTCCAGCGGGTTTTTGATGCTCAGATTTCACTTGCTGGCAAATTAAACACCTTGCTACAAATTCTGCAATTTCTCGTTTCATTCCACGCCACCAGTAATTTTCCTTTAGAGTTCGGTACATTTTAGTACTACTTGGATGCACAGCATAAGCTGAACTATGTGCTTCCTCTAATATTTCTCTTTCAAGGCTTTCAACATTTGGTACACATAATCGATTATTGAAAGTCATAGTTCCATCTTCTCGAATTGAAAAATCTGTTTGATGTCCACTTTCTATTTCGCCCTTCAATTTTGACAAAAAGGAGTCTTGTGATTGAGATTCACGAATTCTATCAATCAAAACAGGTCTCACTCTAAAACTTGCAAGTAGAATTCCTAAATGATCTCCTGATAGTTCCACATTCAATTTCCTTAATTCCACAAGTAGTGAATGATGGACTGCTTGTAGGCTTGCTAATGAACTTGTTGATTTCCTACTGAGAGCATCTACTACTACATTTGCTTTTCCTGGGTGATAGTCAATAACACAATCATAATCCTTGATTAACTCCAACCATCGTCTTTGTCTCAAGTTAAGCTCCTTTTGAGTCAATAAGTACTTCAAACTCTTGTGATCTGTGAATATTTGACATTTTTCACCATATAGATAATGTCTCCATATTTTTAAGGCAAAATCCACCGCTGCTAATTCCAAATCATGGGTTGGATAATTCAATTCATGCCTTTTGAGTTGTCTAGAAGCATAGGCAATGCTCATATGAAAGGTAAAATATTCTCTCATGCATACATCCTCACATAATTGAGCACTATACTTAGTATGAATAGAATTGTTGTGAAAGTAGAGTCCTTGTTTAAGTAGAATTGTTGTGAAAGCAAAATCCTAACATGAGTAGAATTGTTGTGAAAGCAAAATCCTAGTATGAATAGAATTCTTGTGAAAGTAGAATCCTTATATGAGTAGAATTGTTGTGAATAGAATTGATGTGAAAGAAGAGTCCTTGTTTGAGTAGAATTGTTGTGAAAGCAAAATCCTAACATGAGTAGAATTGTTGTCAAAGCTAAATCCTGATATGAGTAGAGTTGTACTCTATTATTAATTCTCTTTCAAACTGGACTCTATATAAGCAACACTTATTTGTGCAAAACATTCAACCCACACCAAAATAATATTTTCTACATCTGTTAAAGCTTTCAACGAAAAATCTTATTCTCTTCATCTATTAATCTTAGGCACTTTCTTGTTTTTAATTGATCAAACATATTGTGTGGTTATGTTTGAATAATTCACGTGCCTAATTGTCTTTCATGATATTTAGAATTGCATGATAGTTCTAGAGTTTACTAGTTGATTTGTTTTTACATCATATGCTCTTTAATCTGCTAGTTAGGATTTTTCATTTTTTAAATCCGCTCTAGGACACACTTTGCACTTGTGCTATTTGTGCTAACGCTCGGTATTTCGTGTGACTCGAAATTACCGAGGTTGACGGGTTCGATTGATCTTGTGGGACTCAAGTAGATCGAAACGTTGGTCCGGATCCAGACACCTAGCTTGTGGAGGCTATGAAAGGAGCGGCGGCTCGTAAGTAAATTACAGAAAGGGGGGATCTATCTGTGAAGGGTAGTTCTAGGACCTATGGTTGTAATTGAACATTGATTTTCATAGTGGATAGTTAGGTGGTCCGGTGGACCGGTGGTTTTCCTCTTAGGTCATTGGAGTGGCCTAGGTTGTTTCCACCTAAAAATATCATGTGTTATTTTTTATTTCGCATTTTATCTTTACACGCGATTGCATGTCTGGCCGTTGTGATTAGGTTACATAATTAAAATTTGTTAAAATTGAAAATAACCTATTCACCCCCCTCTAGGTATATTTGATCCGTAACTAAAAACTTTCAATTGATATCAGAGCGGGTCACTAGATAAACTTAGTGTTGCCTAGGACCTTGTTATGGATCATTTGAGAGATAGTTCTTCTACAACCCGTCCACCTTTCTTTGATGGATACTCTAGTGAGTCAGACCTTGACTCAGATGATGAGGGATGTAAATCTATTCTTGCTAAATTTAATGTAAACAGTTTTGAGGAATTATTTTTTGATTTGATTAATTGCAAGAAAGAAAAAGATAAACTTCTCATAACTGTGACAAAGTTGAATGATCAAATCAAATCACAAGATCTTAATTTGTCAATTTTAGAAAAAGAAAAAGTTGAATTGTCTGAGCATGTAGACCAGTTGAGTTTGAGTCTTACAGGTATCAAACAGGAAAATTCAAAGCTTGTGTAGGAATTGGAGCAATCAAAGAAAACTGTGAAGAGATTAATTATTGGAGCTAAACGACTAGACAAGATGTTGAGCATTGGTAAGTCATATGGTGATACACGTGGTCTTGGATTATTAGATGAAAGCTGTACACCTTCCACTTCAAAAACTACATTTGTAAGGTCTTCTAACTCTACTTCTACTGCCACTAATTTTGCACAAACACCAACTACAACTGTAGTAGCTAAAATTGTTAAGTTTGTGCCCATTTGTCATCATTGTGGTAGAAAAGGCCATATTCGACCTAACTGTAGATTTTTTATGAATGCTCTTCGATCTAATAATTATCTTCATGCTTATAGTTATAGAACTCATAATTATCATCCTACCATGCATATGTTGAATTTGAATAGGAAAGATGAGTCTAAGAGTATGTTTTTAAAACCTAATGCAATTAAATCTCAATCCAAAAACATAGAGAAGTCAAAATTCAAGAAAATTTGGGTTAGAAAAGATTGCATGTTTCCTTGATCATATTGCTAGTCCACCTAGGTACTTTTGTTTGAGTGCTTAAATGACCCTAGGTAAGTATTTTCATAGGTTTATTTTGTTTTTATTGTTAGAATTTTTTTAAGATTGTTAAAAAAAAAAAACTACAAGGTATTGGATTCATATAATACTTATTCTTATACAACCTTATCTTTTGTAGCTTATTTTGATTCTCATTGTATATTCAATGCTACAATTCAAAATTCTGCACATATTTACATTATTCCCATGTAGTGACACTATTGATTGAACTTATTCACACACTCACTGAACACTCATGTATGTCATCAATGAAATTTATGATTAATTTTGAAAGACTCTAAGACTTGAGCTAATTTTGACTGCGAAATTATATTGAGTTCTATTTTTTATCTTTTAAAATATTTCATCTTAGGGAGACAACTAGTATTGAGAGGGCTACCTACTATGATGTGTGCAGCTACCGTGGTGAGCGGAGAGGGCTACCTCATAACTAGTGTGAAAGTCATCATATTAGATTTATTGCTCGTACTTATTTAAAAAAGAATATAAATAAATAAAATAAAAAATAAAAATTTAATTAAGAAATTTCATTTGACATATACAAAAAGAAAGAGCAAAAAGGTTTTTAAAAAAAAAATAGGAAATCTCCTTTTGATAGACATATTTTATTATGTAAGAATGAAGACTCAATTATAATTTAGCATGATAGATGAAATTATTTTCTTTTGAGTCTCTTATAATTGGTTATAAATGAATTTATTAAAATGCAAGTGGAGTTCACATTGTATACTACTTTAAGTGAATGTCAATATGCCATTATATGTGTTAGTGTGCTTGTGTGACCTATTTATTTTACTTGCTAATACAATGAATGATCAAAATTTAAGCAAAAATAATTTTTCAATTGGTTGTATGTTTATTCGTCTTAAATGAATTTATTGCTTTGTGGTCAAAAAAAATAATAATAAAAAATAAAAAATAAAAAAATATTTTTTGTTTTCTTTTAAATTTATTTTACGTCTAGAGAGTCATAGAACTTAGGGAGAGTCATTGCATACATATTTCATTATTCTTCTTTTGACTTATGCAATTCTTCCTACATGCTTTGGACATATACATGTGTTATCATATGCATTTTTAGCCCACTAAGATAATTGTTAAACTTTGGGGAGAGTGATCCATATCATCTTAACTGTTTCATGAATTGTCAATTTCGTATGTCAAAAAGGGGGAGAAAGATTCATGTTGCTATGGAGATTGGATTTAGGGGGAGATATTGGATTCATTAATTGTGCACATATACTACATTTCATTCGCACCTTTATATACACTGAACTAATAAACAATGAGGCTTTCAAGCCAAATTGGTGTGCTATTTGTTTGTCTAATTTTAGTGGACTGAGCGTAACAAGTATCAAGCGAAGATGGTCCACCAGATCATAGATAGTTCCACTGATGTAATTGATGTAATGATATTTTAGCTATGAGCGCTATGTAGTGAGAGAGTGATTTTGTCACACGAAAATGCCAAAGGGGGAGATTGTAAGGTTTATTTGTGTTGGCAATTTTCGTGGATAAAATGTTTAATTGTAATCTAGCATAAGTGTTCACCGTTCAATCAGATGATACATGATGATGGAGTCACCAAGCTTGCAATGCTCATATGAAAGGTAAAATATTCTCTCATGCATACATCCTCACATAATTGAGCACTATACTTAGTATGAATAGAATTGTTGTGAAAGTAGAGTCCTTGTTTAAGTAGAATTGTTGTGAAAGCAAAATCCTAACATGAGTAGAATTGTTGTGAAAGCAAAATTCTAGTATGAATAGAATTCTTGTGAAAGTAGAATCCTTATATGAGTAGAATTGTTGTGAATAGAATTGATGTGAAAGAAGAGTCCTTGTATGAGTAGAATTGTTGTGAAAGCAAAATCCTAACATGAGTAGAATTGTTGTCAAAGCTAAATCCTGATATGAGTAGAGTTGTACTCTATTATTAATTCTCTTTCAAACTGGACTCTATATAAGCAACACTTGTTTGTGCAAAACATTCAACCCACATCGAAATAATATTTTCTACATCTGTTAAAGCTTTCAACGAAAAATTTTATTCTCTTCATTTATTAATCTTAGGCACTTTCTTGTTTTTAATTGATCAAACATATTGTGTGGTTATGTTTGAATAATTCATGTGCCTAATTGTCTTTCATGATATTTAGAATTGCATGATAGTTCTAGAGTTTACTAGTTGATTTGTTTTTACATCATATGCTCTTTAATCTGCTAGTTAGGATTTTTCATTGTTTGAATCCGCTCTAGGACACACTTTGCTCTTGTGCTATTTGTGCTAACGTTTCAGGTGACGTGCTCGGTATTTCGTGTGACTCGAAATTACCGAAGTTGACGGGTTCGATTGATCTTGTGGGACTCAAGTAGATCGGAACGTTGGTCCGGATCCAGACACCTAGCTTGTGGAGGCTATGAAAGGAGCGGCGGCTCGTAAGTAAATTACAGAAAGGGGGGATCTATCTGTGAAGGGTAGTTTTAGGACCTATGGTCGTAATTGAACATTGATTTTCATAGTGGATAGTTAGGTGGTCCGATGGACCGGTGGTTTTCCTCTTAGGTCATTGGAGTGGCCTAGGTTGTTTCCACCTAAAAATATCATGTGTTATTTTTTATTCCGCATTTTATCTTTACACGCGATTGCATGTCTGGCAGTTGTGATTAGGTTATATAATTAAAATTTGTTAAAATTGAAAATAACCTATTCACCCCCCTCTAGGTATATTTGATCCGTAACTAAAAACTTTCATAGTGTATAAGCAATATGAAACATTTATTCCTAAAAGATTAACTTCTAAAATAGTTAAGTCTCATGATGACTTATAAACCTTACATTAGTATCATGTTTAAGTAATATGAGATAATTCCTCTAATATAGACAGCTACTTTATCCATTTCTTTGTTGCTGTTTGCTTGCATGTTCACTATTTATCAATTGTTTTGGAGTTGTATACTTGTGAAAATTGTATTTTTTTCGGTTTGTTCCTAATGGATTTGCTATCTTAGTAGTATCTTAATTTTATTTTTGGTACATTTCTTATCTTTATTATTAATTGATATCTTATTAATACCCACATTTAAAAAAATGTATTAATTTGGTATAATTTTACATGTGACCATTACATGCAATTTTAATGAAGGGTATTTTTGACTTTTTCATTTTTTTTTCCCCCTTATAATAGAAATAGTATTTTCAACTAATTTTTTGTTGTTTCTCCCTCCTCAAATAAAAATAGTATTTTTCATACATTTTTAGCTAATTTTTTCGTCTCTTCTCCTCTTACAACAAAAACAATATTTTTTTTAGCTATTTTTGGTATTTTTAGTCAGCTTTTTTGTTTTTTTCCTCCTCTGCATTTTTATCTAATTCATACTCTATAAATAATACATTAACATAGCTCGCGAATACCTTCTTGAGGCATTCATATCTGATAATTTTATATTATAAAAAAAATTAAGTGATTTTAACTAATTACGAAAGTGCAAAATATAACATGATATTTGTATTTATAAATAAAACAAGAAAAAAAAAGGAGAGATTAAAAACTATATATTAAAAATAATTGAATAATTTTAGCTAAATATGAGAAATAGGTGATACCATATTTCTATTTTTGTTCAACCAATTATATATTTTTTACTGGAGAAAGTAGATTAGAAGTTTTATTAATATTTTTAGGTCAAAAATTGTATTTTATAATCAAAATTTATCGAACAAGAACACATTAAGTAGGTATTGGCCAATTAAAATAATGTGTCATTTATGATATATGAATCAGTTAAAAATATATGGAAGGAAAGAGACAAAAAAGACTAGCTGAAAATACCAACAATGATTGAAAAAAAATTCTTTCTATTATAAATGAGGAAAGAGGCAAAATTGCAAAAAATATATTCATTAAAATTGCATGTGCTAATCACATATTCAAATTGCATCAAATTTGTATATTTTTTTAAATGTATGTAACACTAGGGTATCAATTATTAATAATAGTAAAAAAAATGGTAACAAAAATAAAATTAAGATATTACTAAGATAGCAAACCTGTTCCAAATCATTATTGGTTATTATTTTATTAAGTATTAAATAATTATATTTTTTAAAAAATAATTATACTAAATTTTTATTTTATTAGCTTGAAGTATTGCATAAACATTTATAATAATCTCTTTTTGTTAGTTATCAATAATAAATAATCAATTTGAAGAGTTGAATTGAAAAATGGGCCGGTCATTATATAAAATTTTAAATGGGCCGAGCTAGTCCTGGCACACTAGCTTATTGGGCTAGGCCTAGATGTCCCACTGAATAAGGAAAGGCCCGTTTTACTAGCATAACCCTATCTTCCTAAACACATACCCCTTAATAAAATATTATTAAAATAAATTCAATAAAAGACAAAAAAATTAAAATGGTTAATGCATCCCCCACACCCTATGCTGGTTATTGGAATTATTTGTTTTCTGACAGCAGATGTTGTTGACACTACCGGTGCTGTCACTTACTGGCACCGCAAGACCAGAATTTGTTTCCTCACTCACCGCCGGCACCACTGCTTTGTCAGCATTTTCTTCTATTCTCAAAACTCTAATAGAAACTTCAAATTTTTTATATTTATTCTTATGAAATGAAACCTCCACCAAAACCATTGTCGTCGTCAGTGGCTTCTCTGGTTGAAGTTGGTAAGCTTCCACTGGTGCCCACATCCTGCAATGCACTAGAATGGTCGTTTCCTCTCCAAATATTAGAAAATGAATGGGGGAGCGTAGAGGTAGTCATGCTATTTTTTTCAATATGTTCAATAAACTAGTCCAAACATCTGTAATAATTTCGTTAAACATTGCCGAACGTTTTTCAAACATTCAAATATATACACCGAACATTTTGCAAATGTTCAACAAGATATGTCGAACATACATTAAATGTTCACATATATATGTTGAATGTTCATAAAATGTTTAGATTGTTTTGACGAACATTATCCAAAGGCTTGATCATTTTAGAAGTCTTGCAGATTATGCGAATTGGATGGCATTATCTGACATGGGTCCACGACGGACATGTACGGGGTACGGGGTACATGTCCGTCGTGGACCCATGTCAGGGGTACGGGGTACATGTCCGTCGTGGACCCATGTCAGGTAATGTCATCCAATTTGCATAATCTGTAAGACTTCTAAAATGATCAAGCCTTTGGATAATGTTCGTCAAAACAATCTGAACATTTTACAAACATTCGGCATATATATGTGAACATTTAATGTATGTTAGGCATATCTTGTTGACCATTTGCAAAATGTTTGGTGTATATAGGGATGTAACTAGAAATATTTTTTAAGGAGGGCTAATTTATATTAAAATAAATTTTTTAATTTTTTTTATTTATAATATCAAGATTTATAACTAACATTGAGAAAATAATACAAATTTTAAAAATAAACAAAAAAATTATTTAAGTTGTGTCCGACAATGCTTCAGAGCATAAAATTCATCGATTATTAATTCAGATTCAATTTCTTCTGCAAACTTCAACAAGTGATTCTTGAGATCGCTTGCTTTTTTGGTTAGTAGCCTCAATAAAAGTATTTTTAGTTGGTTGTTGGTCATCTGTTTTTTTTAAAGAATAAATGACGAGTTTTAAATGATTTAGAGTTTTTGTGAGGTTTATCCATTATAACCTACAAAAAAAAATATTTAATATAAATTAAAGTATACAAATTAAAAATTATAAATTTAAATAGACCTAACAACAAATAAACAAAAAATTAAAATAACTAAAGAATCAATAAATAAGTTATATGCCTAATCATTTTTTTACCTATTAATGGTAATTGATAAGTATAGAAATTCAAAATAAATTTCATGTTCTAATATAACAATAGGATAATATATATTTTGAAATAAAAAACTCTAATTAATAATTTAAAGAAGGAAAAAAAAACATATTTAATGAAATAATGGTGAATTGTTATAAAAAAAAAAGTGCTAAATACATATAAATTTATACTTAAATATACACTTAAATTAATAATTAAATAATATTTATCTATCAAAAATTTAAAAGTTATAATTTTTAGGAATATATAATACATAACTATTAAAATGAGTGTAAAATAAAACCTAAATATTTTAAATATTTAATGCTTTTATTTTTATTTTTAAAGAAAAATGTATAATTATAATACAAGATATTAAATTATATTTATACTACTAATATTAATTAAAAAAAATTCAAAAAGGTTTCCCTGGCTCAAAAAAAATAGCACGACTATCTCTACGCTCTCTTGTTCTCTTTCTAATATTTGGGGAAAAAACGACAATTTTGGTGCATTGCAGGATGTGGATACTAGTGTAAGCTTACCAACTTTAATTAGAGAAGTCACTGGCGACGATAATGGTTCCGGTGGAGGTTCCATTTTATAAGAATAAATAATAAAAATTTGAAATTTTTATTAGAGTTTTGAGAATAGAAGAAAATGTTGATAGAGCAGTGATGCCGACGATAAGTGAGGAAATAAATTTTGGTCCAATGGTGCCAGCAAGAACGGTACAGTAGTGGCAACAACATATGCTGTCAGAAACCAAATAATTCCAATAACTAGCATGGGGTGTTGGAAGTGCATTAAACCATTTTTATTTTTTATTATATTTATTTTAATAATATTTTATTAAAAAGTATGTGTTTAAGAAGAAAAGTACAAAATCTGATAACAGCAAAGAAAGAAGAGGAGGATATAATACCTGACAAAATTTGTCGTTGGCCATCAGTGGAGACCATAAATGGTGGGCTAGAGAGAAAAAAGATTGAATTATGTTTGTTTTTGTATAAAAATGGTCTACAAGAGCCACTTGTTTGACCGATTGACGCAAAAAGCTAACTGAAACAGCTTTGCTTGGAAGGTACCCAAATTTGATCTACGAAAAGGTCTCACTTGAGTTTATAAAGATAATCAGTAATATTATATATTAATTAAATGTAAAATTTAGAATATAATAAAATAAAAAATAATTATAATTTTTTTTTATTAATAAAGATTAATTAAAGATAAGTTATTCAAAGATAACTTATAAAGGATAAAAAAAAAAAAAAAGAACCAAAATGATGATATGAGCAGTAGACTGCCCAGTGCGCAGGATGTGAAAAGTCAATAAAAATTTCTTATCAGAAGTTGATAAGACGTAACTCATAACAGACAACAATATCTTTAAATAAGGTGATGTTCAATAATAATTTTTATTTATAATTAAATAATTAATTTTATAATTTTTAATTATTTTATAAAAATAATTATTAATATATTTAATAATAATTTATTAATTAATAATTTTAAAAAAAAATTAAAAATTTTCTCTAAATTGTTTAATAGTGATTTTTTTTTCTTTTAAAATACTTTACGAATAAAGAAAATTTTTGAATATTTTTTAAAAAATTTAAGTTTTTAATTATTTTCTTTCAATACTTATATATTTAAAATTTATAAAATTTGATTTACTTTCTAAAAAAAATGTATAATCAAAATGAAAAAAAAAAATAGAAATTAAAAATATTTTTTTTAAGATTTAAAAATCACATAATATTTTGGTAGTAATTTTTAAAAATGTAAAAAATTAAAATAAAAAATTGTTTGAAAAAAAACTAAAAATTAAAAATCGAGAATCAAAACAGTTATCAAGAAAGCCTTAAAATTAAAGAAACAATCTTTAATAGCCGGTATGAATAACAGGCTCTTCTCATCCGATTAATGAGCTTTGTTTTATTTTTGTTGTGCGTTTTTTTATTTTTGTAGCTTTCTAAAAATATGCACAACTAATCTCTACATGGTTATGAAACTTCCACTTCTACTATTGACAATTAGATATTTAGGAGCCAACAAAACTAGCTCAATGTTCAAACTAGAAATACTATCCTACAAGTTATGGGTGCAAGTGTCTGCAAGCGATAATTTGATAATGATTAATTCATTTAATTGTATAGTATTATGATTTCATTTAAATATTATTCTTCATTTTTCAAGTGATGACTTTTTTGCAAATCTATCTGTATGAATTTTCCAACAAGGTGAAGTTGGAATAGCCTACATACCATCCATATTTCTTGAAGAGGATTGCTACTTGCATTTGAGTATTATCGGTGAAAATTAGTATAGATCATATACTATTTTTTTTTTTATTTTAGTCTTAATATTACATCAAAAGAACAAATGAGTTTAAGTAGCACCTATAGTTATTTAAAAAAAAAAATTCAACTGCATTATCAAATACCAATTTGACTTCAATATCAATAACTGAAAATTTGAAGGAAAAAAAATTAAATAAAAACATAAAAGTTGATAATATATTATTATATTCTTGTACGATTATTTTTTAATTAAATAATGCTAAAAATTTAATATAAAATTTAAATGCCACTTTTCAAATAATTATAGGATCCACCCATAGATCAAATTTGATTCCAAATGGTTTATCTTGCAGTTAGATGATTAAATCTCTCATTTGTCTCTTAGTCTCAAGCTCAATAGCATGCTTCATATATTCTCAACTAGATCTCTATATCTTGCAGTTAGATGATTAAATCTCTCATTTGTCTCTTAGTCTCAAGTTCAATAAAATGCTTCATATATTCTCAAATCTCTATACATATATTTTACAAATGAATAGTGATATATATCATAAAAAAAAAAAAAAGTCAATAATTATGATTGAGCAAAACATATGAGTTATATACATTAAGAAATAAATGCAGTATAGATTCTAATAATATATATCCAAACACTATATTTGACAATGGTGGCAGAGTAACTAATATTGAGTTATATACTGATGCCTACAGGTGTTATCAATACATAATATACAAGTGAGCATAAATAGTTTGAAAGATGGGCACATGCAACACTTAAAAAGTGGAAACTTTTAATATCTATTAATGGTACATACTATGGCAATAAATAATAGAAAAAATAATAAATAATAATACCCCTAAAATTTATAACAATAAAAATAATATCTCTAACATTAAGTCGGCCCAAGGTCTAAGCAATGTAGGTTATCACTTAGGGCCCCAACCTAACGAGGGCTCCAATTTATTGAGTAAATTTTTTTATTTTTTATTTTAACATATAACAATAAAAATAATTTTTTTATTCTCTTTCTATTATAGTGTATGACAATTCTACTACAATATGAATACATCAATAACACGATTATTGCATGACCAATATGCAATTAAAGTAAAATTTGTCACTAAATGCTTTATAAATTTAAAAATTCTATATAACTAATAATCTACTTGAAAAAATTATTGAATTTTTTTATTCAATCATATAACACACGAACACAAATATGACACAAACTTATCACACAAATACGGCACAAATATGACACAAACTTATCACACAAATATGGCACAAATATGACACAATTTTTCAATCTAATTTAATCTAATGGAATAAAGAAAGAGTGTTTTAAGTTCTAACTAAAATATTTATACTACTTCATTTGAATGTAGGATACTCTCTTTGTATTAATTAATATTATTCAATTATATTAATTATATCATTATTATTTTTATTTTTAGTAAATGTTTTAATATATAAATATCCAAATTCTTAATCCAATTTTAAGTACAATTAGTCTTTAATTTTTTACCTATATAAATTTTGAAAATAAACTCTTTTATAGCATTCAAAAAAATTATCAATTATCTTAAAATTATTAAGACTAATTAAATTAGGAAGAGATGTTTTTATTATAGTTGATAAAAAGTATAAAATATTATTTATTTATATAGTTTTTTAATAAAATAAAAGTTAAATAATTTAAATAAAAATTAATACTTGTAAGAAGGCCTATAACAGTCCCACCTAGGCCCCTATGAATGCTTGGGCAGGCTTTGAGTTACTCTTTTTGTGTTTAAATTTCACATTTTCTCTCTTCTTTGCTGTACAATCTTCACAAATTTCGTTTGTTATTGAATATGAGTATTATTAGTGGTATATTTGTTGTTAAAATTGTATAATAATCTAATTTAATAAATGATAATGTTAAATAACACTAATCAAAATAAAATATATCATAATAAAGATAGATAAAAATTGTTATTGATCAAAATATATGAGTCATACACATCAATTAATAAATACAATACAAATTCTAATAATTTATAACTAAACACTTTCTTTTGACAAGTGGTGACATGGTCACTAATGATCACCTAAGTTGAATTACCACCTAATTTGAATCACTCTAATTTTTAGATCGATTCAACAAACAACTGACCAAAAATTAAATTTAATTCAGTTATGTTGTTGAAATGACTTTAATTTTTTACTTATATATTTGTTTTATAGTATTATTTAATTTTTTTTATATTATTTTTAGTGTACATTATTATATATTTCACCTATATAACATATACAGTGTCTTGAAAGGTGGACACAACATTTGATAAGCAGAAACTTTTTTTCACTTATTTAATATTTATTATATATTATGACCTAGGATAAATAATATTGGAAATTAAAGTATTTAAATATATGATACAATAAAGCCACCCCGAAAGTTCCGCAGATGTAGATGAAGTATACTTTGAATAAGACAGTCTGGCAAAAGGAAAATAAGACTAAAATAATGGAGAATAATGTTAAGATATAGTATTTAAATAAGTTACGGCTTATAACATCACTTATATGTATAATTATTAGTTAAAATATTAATTACATAATAAATATTGTATGAAATTTAATAATATATATTTAATTAATTTTTATTATATAAATAATAATAATATTTTAATTTAATTTAATAATAACAAATAATATTTTTATGGTAATTTTTGTTGGGACGTACGACATCTACCTCTTCATCAAAGATTTTTTTTTTTTATCAACACATTTTTATTTTTAATTTTTTATTTTTGAACAAAAGATACTTATCATTATCAAGTAGAGGACAGGAAGGAAACATGCAATTCCCAAGGAAAGTCAAGTAGAGGACATTGAAGTCCTAAGACCTTGTGTAAAGCGTACGAAGAATCTTGAAGAGTTAACCGAACGTCCACTCCTTCACAAGTCACCTAATCCATATAGACCTCCGATTCCATTCTCACATCCCTTAAAGGCGACTGATCAGGATAAGCTATTTCATGAAACTTTTACTTTACTTTCTAAAGTTAATATTAACTTACCTTTGTTGAATATCATTAGGGACATTCCATCTTATCCAAAATTTCTCAAAACCCTACTCTCCAACAAGAGGAAGTATAAGAATGAGGAGAAAGTAATAGTTTCAGAACTAGCTAGTGTAGTGTTGTAAAAGAAACTACCCCCCAAACTAAAGGATCCAGGTAGTTTTAATATCAAAATCACTTTGGGAGATAAGATGGTGTCGAATGCTATGTTAGACTTAGGGGCAAGTATTAATGTCATGCCATATTCTTTGTACTTGCAACTAGGTTTGAGGGATCTTAAGCCCACAAATATGTCACTACACCTTGCTGATAAATCTATTAGATATCCCAAGGGAATAGTGATGGTTTGGTGGTACAGGTGAAGAGCATAATTGTACCGGTCGACTTCGTAGTTATGGAAATGGAAGACACTATACCTAAGGACAATGAACACACTATTATTCTCGGTAGGCCATTCATGGCTACCACCAATACAATTATTGATGTCCAAAGAGGGAAATTGACAATGAGAGTCTTAGGAGAGACTATAAACTTCAAAGTGTTTAACCCTTTACTTACTGCTCCTATTTCTTCTGCTAATAATTGTGTTGTTCTAGATTCTAATGATTTACCTATTTTTGACAATCATTTGCAGCAGCGTACATGCAATAAAACTATTGTTTCATCTACAGATAGGAGGGTAAAGGAAACATTTACAAACTCAATTCAGGATAATGCCTACAAAGACCATGTCAAGTCTTCACAAATTAAAAACCTAGATTGTGAGTTTTTCTATCCTGGAAAAGATTGTTATGCATGTAATACTCGTTTTAAGTCTTTTTCAGGTGACATGAAGCCTTGTTTTGAGAAGAGCAAAGAGAAAGGAGGAAGCAAGCACTTCAAGGATGCATTGAGGCCTCCATGATAAGAATGAGCATCGTCTTGCTAAGACATTAAACTAGGCGCTTGGTGGGAGGCATCCCACCGTTTTAGGTATTATCTATCGTTTCTTTTAATTTAGTTAAGTTTAATTTAGTTTTCTGTTTGCCATTGCTAAATTCTTTTCTAAACTATTGTGTAGTTGAAAACTTTAAGGACAATGTTTAGTTTAGATTTGGGGGTGCATTTTGCATTTTTGGTTGGTAACAACATTTTCATGCTTTGGTCAATTTTTGATGAATAACTAGTCTTTGTGCATTGTTTATCTGATTTTTTTTGAAATGTTTAAGGTTTGTTATAAAGATTAGTTTTAATTTGCAATCTGTGTTTCATGCTTTTGATGTTGAAACTGAGATGAACCTGAATCCTGTGTTTAAGAATTGAATAGTGGAGACTACCTTGTGAGATTATTATTGAACCTTTAACGCTTTATTCTGAGAGATAATTATTTTTCTACTCTTTTAAACACCTTTCATATCATTTCAAATTGTTAGATGATCTCTATAGGTTTTTGCATTGAATGTTAGGATTTTAAACATGTAATGAAGGATCATGTGCTTAATTGAATTGTTTAGATTAAATGATTTGAGTAAAATTTGAAGTATTTGCCTATTTCATTCATGCTTGACTTTAAAAAAAATACAAGGGAATTCCTATATCAAACATAAAAAGAGCTAAGAAGTGGCCATTCACAAATTACATATGTATATGGGTCTAAAAAAAAAGGATAATAAGTTTATTATGACCCTAAGTTCTTCAAGTATGAATGGTTAATACAATATATAAAAAAAAAAAACAAAAGAGAGAAATAGGAAATAAGTTCCCTTAAAGTCAAAGCATTTTCATTCTATGGCACACTTGAAGTTTTTGCTTGAGGATTTTAATTGATGCATGAGATTAGTAATGTGATTTCTTCGTAAATCCTCTCATTTGATTCCTTTCATGAGATCAATGTTATGCACTTTTGAGCCTTTTTTGTTTAATCATATGCGAATTTATTAGCTCGTTTCTTTACATAAATTCTATTCGCATATACATTTATGAGTGCTTGAACCCATAAGATCGATGTGATTTAGAGAGTAATTCTTGTGAGGATTAGAGTTGAAACGAATTCACATTCTTGACACTAGGTTTGGGGGAATCAATGTTGATACACTTTTAGTATTGGAATTTAGATTTGTGAAGCAAAACTGATCTAAATGGTGAACCTTGATGTGTTAAAATGTTGGATAAATTGGTGTATAAATGTTTTGTTATGAATTGGAAAGAAACTAAAGCATGAAAATTAACTTCAATTTTAGTTTTGTTATTTGTCTTTTCAATTTTAGTTTTGCTTGAGGACTAGCAAAATGTAGGTTTGGGGGTATTTGATGAACACTATTTTGACCTACTATTTGTTATGTATTTAAGTATTTATTTCGCATTTAATATCGATATAATCTTATTTTGGAGGGTATGCTATTGTTTTGTAGGTCAAAGTAGGTTTGGGAAGAAATGTGGAAAAAGAGAGCAAAAGTGAAGCAAAAGTGTTTAAAAATATAAGCCTTACATTGGGTGCCATTCATCGTGTAAGAGGGGGCAAACAAAAGCTTAGGGAAGTAAGCCTTACATCGAGAATCAGCAAAGTATGTAAAGGTATTTACATAGCATTACAAACATTGCGCGCCGCAGCGAAGAAACCATATGCCACGGCAAGGGGCTCTCTGGTTGCATCCTAGAATTTCATGAAAACATTGGGCGCCGCGACATGGTTATTGTGCCCCGCGGCGGTGAGGTTTCTGCTTTGGTTCGCAATTCTGAAAAACATTGCGCGCCGCGGCCCGCACGCGAGGATTGCAATTCCCCCCAGCCACACATGCACATACTCTTGGGGAAACCCTTACATAAGAAAACCTAATTTTGAACAACAGATGAAGAATTCAGCCTCCAACAGCCAGATAACACATATTATTCAGCCTCCAACACAAAAAACACACGAGACTCAAAGGGTGAACAGTGCGTGAACAGTACCAAATTCAGGTTTTTCATACAATTTTGGGAGAGAAGTTACTTCATCAAAGGCTATTCAATTGGGGCTTCATCAAGAGACTTGAAATAGGTGATCATCCAACATCAAGGATCTTGCTTGAAGAGTGAAAATTGGTAGATTCTTATTTGTAATCCTTCTCTTTCTCATTAGAATTCTTTCAATGTCATTTATAATGAAGAATATGGATTTGAGTTTGATTATGTGTAGCTAAACCCTTGTGTGTGAGATTTTAGGGATGTGACTTTGAATGGATATTATTTACGTGGTTTGATTATTACTTGAGTGATTTGTTTCATGCTCATTGTTTGTTAACATCTATATTCATTAATTATTTTTTGCCAATTTAATTATGAATGTTTGAGACTATTTTAGGATTGGACTTTAGAAATGCCATCTAAGTTTAATCGGGCATTCTTGAGCATGAACTTATATTGAGTGCATTGACTTGTCTTAACTTGAGTGATTAAATTACCTTTTATGGGATTAATGCTAATTAACTAATTAACGGTCTGGATCAAAGAAGCTAATTAGTTAATTAAGGGAAAATCACCATTGATTTGGGATTTTCTAGGATTAGTTAAAAGAATCAACAAATTCACTTAATACACTTGATTGAGGAGACCACGTAAACCAATTTATCCATACTTAGTTCACTAACTAATTTCCCACACTAGTTCATCTTATAGTTTCATATCGTTCTTTATTTATTTTAAGTAATCACACTTTTAGCAACCGTTTTTCAAATCAATCTTTGATTAGAGTGTTTAGGATTTGTTTTATTGTTACGTTTTGGATTACATTTGGCTCTTTTAAAAACCACCGCAATTCCTTTGAGAGACGATCTTGGGAGTATACTTGTCGCCTACTATAAGTGACTCGTGCACTTGCGAGCTTTTACAAATACAAAATTTGGTTATCAAGTTTTTGTGCATCAATCATAGTGTCATGGTAGAAGAAATTGTCACTAGTTAATCTAGAAGTTATGACTTCTATGAAATGTTGATGCAGGAAGGGCTTTCTTCCAGTGAAATTTATCTTGCTGGGTCATTAGGTGACAAAAGGGAAGAAAAAGGTAGTGATGAGCGTGATAGGGCAGGAAGTGGTGGTGATGATGATGGTGTTGGAGGGAACGTAACATCTAGCTTTAGGCATAAATGAGCTTTAAGTTCATTCACTTGTGAAACAAAAGATGTAGATCTTGTGTGTGGAGGTGTCAGTTTAGGCATAGGTTTTATTGTAAAGAAATGTATAATGAGATATCATGAAAGATACAATAATATGCTAGAATCAAATGGAGGATTTATGGCAGTAAATTTATCTTCAACAAGTATTAATACAAAATAAAGTGATCTCTTAAATAGCATGTGTGTCTAATTTTTATGAAATTTTTGGAAACCCACAACAATGTACAATTTGCAAATTATTGGGTAAACCAACAGTTTCTTATTTTATATGGCATGTAACTATTAATATATTGAAAAAAATACTAGATACATTATTATTTAATTTTCTCTATCTTAAATTATTATCTAAAATTGAATATTTTTCATATTTTTGTTTTTTAACTTTTAAATGATTTTTTATCGATATCAATAATATTCTCGATATTTTCATAAAATCAAATTGTCGATACATCGGATAACATAAATATTTTAATCAATGATTTGAATTCCCATTAAACGTTATTTTTTGGGAAATATTCTCTCAATAAGTTAATTATCTTTCAATTAATAATTATAAATATCTTTTAAGATATGAAATATTATCCATATACTTTAGAAGATGATATTTTTCCTTTCAAATATCTTGACATGTTACACAAATACCTCGATGAATATAGATTACGTATGTCTCAATATAGCCTTCATAACTCATTTATGAGGTAGCCTAAACTTGTCATACTAAAACCCTACTAAATTTCTCTCTCAAAAGTACAAATTTTATTTACATATTGGAGTGAATTTGACACAACATGGTGTCAATGTCTATTGTTCTACAGGATCAAAACCACATAAATGCAAAGAAATCGATGAACAGGAATCAACTTCAGATCAACATATGGTATAACTTACAAAAAAGTTTATGATTTAATTATAAATAATGACAAAATTTAAAATGATTATGTAGCATATGTTCAAAGTGAAAACGAGGATAAAAACTAACAAACTAATACATATGAAGTTATCTCCTCTTTATTTAGTAGTAATTAGAGAAATACATTCACATTATTCGTAGTAAGAAAAACAAAAAAACAAATAGTACATAACCAGAAACAAGCACGTGTTTCTTGAATTTAACATGTTGAAATAACCATACAAATGTAAAGTAGTTATTTAAATAACTAGAACAGTAGAAACAAGCCACTTTCCTTCAGATGAGAAAACGCTTGATGGGTATTGCTTCTAATGCACGAAGCTTTTTCAAAGATATTCCTACCCTCTCATTCATGTCTATATCATCAGGAGTCATATTATTAGGAAGCTGCCAATCAAAATAATGGAGGATTGAACCCAAAAGGAATGGTAAAAAACGGTGAGCCAATGGCATGCCAGGACAAACTCTTCTACCAGATCCAAAGGGAAGATATTCAAAGTGTTGGCCCTTATAATTAATGTTTGACTCTAAAAACCTCTCAGGCTTGAAAGAAAAGGAATCATCTCCCCATGATTCTGGTTCTCTCCCTAGTGCCCATACATTTATAAAAACTTGTGTATTTTTTGGAATAAAATACTCCAAAAACTCAGCATCAGTTGTTGCCGTTCGAGGAACTAATAATGGGCCAGGAGGATGTAATCTAAGGGTTTCATCCACCACAGCTTGTAGATATGGAAGATTGTCAAGGTCACTTTCTTCGACGTTCCTATTTGGTCCTATTATTTGATCAAGCTCTTCTTTTACCTTTCTCATTACTTCAGGGTTCTTAAACAATTCTACCATTGCATACTCTATAATTATACTCATTGTATCTGTTCCTGCTAAAAACATTTCCTGCAAATATTTGTAACTCCAAATTATTTAGCACATATATTATATAATATGAGTGATTATCATTGAATAATAATAATAATAATAATAATGAATACATATTCATCGTGAGTTGTCTAGATGTTTGTAACTGATTAATATAAATTCAATATATGGAAAGTTAATAAACTAGACTTACCATTACAAATAAGTTGATCTGGTGGTCAGAGTATTTTAGAGGGCCATCTTTTCCGTCACCTTTATAATCCAACAAGGCATCCAAGAAGTCTGGATTGGTTTTCTCAAGTTTGGTTCTTGATTTCCTCTCCTGAATCCTCTCACTTACGAACCCAGAAATGATTTTCATAGCATTAGCGATATCTCGATCAGCTTTTCTTCTAATTCCCTGAGGATCTAACCATCTCAAGTAAGGTAAAAAGTCTGATACATTTGGCTTACCCAACCATTTGATTATGTTGGTCATGGAAGCTACAAACTCTTGTCCTTGTTTGGAGTCAGAATCCAATTTCAAATCCTTAGAAAGAACAACATTTCCAACAAAGTTGTAGGACATTTGAAAGAAATGGTATGACAAGCTAACCTCACCAGTCGACTCACCTCTTGCAATTTTACCAGCTGAATCCTCCTCTATTTGCTTAATCAATTCATCCACACACTTTCTTCTAAGCTTAGATGTTTCATTGATTCTCTTGTTGGTCATAATCTCAGTTAAGAAAAGGCGTCGAAGGGAACGCCAATATGTGCCATATGGACCAAAGGCCATTGAGCCCTGATAGTAGTCATGAGATCTTGTAGACTCAGGAAACTTACGATTAGAGAAAGTGAGATCATGATTTTTGAAAAATTGCTCGGCAGTTTTGGCTGATTGTATGACAACAGTGTCTAAACAACCAAGCCTTAACCAAACAACAGGACCATATTTTTGTTTGAGATTAAAGAGGCTTAAGTGAGGTAAGCTTCCTAGTTCTAACATGTTTCCGATAATAGGCCATCCTTTTGGACCTGGGGGTAGCTTATATTTTTGGGTTTCTTTTCTGAATCGACTTAACAATACAAGAAATGATATGGATAAGCAAAGAGTACACAACCAAAATAAGAAATCAGATGTAGTATTGGGAATTGCCATTACTAATTTCTCTCTTTAGTTTGCACTCTTTTGTATATGTTGTAGATATGGGATATGAGGCTATGAGCTATAGCTTCAGATGTTATGGTATTTATAAGCACATATTTTTGTCTTCTCATGCACTCACTTTTTTTTTTTTTAATTTATTATTATTATTATTTCCAAGTTGTAAAAGTTTCAATTAATATTGATCACGTCTAGAATGACGCATTGTTGTATTAATTATTAAGGCCCTACAAGAGTCCCACCTAGGCCCATATGAACGCTTGGGCAGGCTTTGAGTCACTCTTTTTGTGTTTAAATTTCTCATTTTCTCTCTTCTTTGCTGTACAATCTTCACAAATTTCGATTGTTATTGAATGAGTATTATTAGTGGTACATTTGTCGTTAAAAATTGTATAATATTCTAATTTAATAAATGATAATGTTAAATAAAACTAATCAAAATAAAATATATCACAATAAAGATAGATAATAATTATTATTGATCAAAATACATGAATCATATACATCAATCAATAAATACAATACAAATCCTAATAATTTATAACTACAATACAAATTCTAATAATTTATAAGTAAACACTTTCGTTTGACCAGTGGTGGCATGGTCCCTAATAATATATATATTACTTCCTGATTCAACGAACAACTGACCAAACTCAAATTTAATTCAGTTATATTGTTAAATGAGTTTAATTTCTTACTTCTATATTTGTTTTATAGTATTGTTTAATTTTTTTATATTATTTTTTGTGTACCGTTGAAATGATTGTGAATTTAAATAAAAAGGAACGAAGAAAAAGTGCAAAAATTTACACTCCCAAATGTTAGTCCAACATTGTTTTTTACATCTCTTACGAGGTGTTTATATAGAAAAGAATTTACAAGTAGGATTGAGCTCCAAGGGATACCCACTTTTGTAGAAGGGAAGAGGACCTAGTCAATTATGGGTCCACCACACACGCGTAAGCCACCGCCGCCGACCGTGCCGCGCCGAGTGCATGAGGTGAGGTGAGGCGACACTTTATTTTTTAGAAAAATTTTATTTATTAAAATTATGTTTCCAACAGTTCCGTTCTTATTCATTATCCACATTATGACCGTTATTTTTTTGACCGTTCCATTCCGTTCAAATCGAGTCTTGCGGAACCGTTTGCTTGTAAACGTTGCACGTTCTCCGAGCAACAAAAATATTTTATAAGATGTAGCATTCCGAAGTTCATTAGTGCAGTGAAGCTCCGAGACAGAAAAAAATTCTGGGCTGTTTTATCCTGGGGACGACAAGGCTGTGTTTGCTTGCACAATTTTGGGCAGAGTCAGGAAACGTCTTGAAGAGAGCGACCTAGTATGTGACTCAACCCAAGCAGTGTCATTTCAGTATATTGGTAACTTCGTTCCTCTTTATTTTACATATCTGTAGCAACAATTTTAAGACGTTAAATCTACCATATCTACTTAAATGTTAACTGTTGATCTCAACAAACCTTTCCATTTTGAGGGACTACACTTTAAGAGATGGAGACAAAAAATGTTGTTTTTCTTAACCACGAAAAAAGTCGCCTCTGTTCTTACTACTGAAAAATCAACACTACCTAATCCTCCGTCTGAAGTTACAATTAAGGATTTAAACACTTAGATGGAAAATGATTTTTTGTGTAAAAATTTTATTCTTAAGGGTTTAGCTGATGATTTGTATGACTATTATAATTCTGATAAGTCAGCTAAGGAAACTTGGGATGCACTTCAAAAGAAGTATGATACTGAGGAAGCTGGAACAAAGAAGTATGTTGTTAGTAGATACCTGAAGTACCAAATGACTGACGATAAATCTGTGGAAGCTCAGTCACATGAATTGCAGAAGACAGCACGTGAAATAACTTCTGAAGGTATGGCTTTAGATGAACAATTTCAAGTTGCTATTATTATAGATAAATTACCCCTTGCATGGAAAGACTTTAAGAATATTCTTAGACATATAACTACAGAATTTTCTCTCGAAAGTCTATAAACCGTCTATGAATAGAAGAAGAAGCCCGAAAACAAGATAAAAAAGATGAAGTACTAGTTGTATCAAACAATAGTGCCAATAAAAAATCATCCTCTGTAATTCTTAAACCTAAAGGAAGAAACATGAAAACTCAGAATCGCAATAATAACTAGAACCGTAATAACCAAAACAGAAATAGCCTGGCCATTTGGCCAGGAACTACAGGAACAGGAATCGCCTTGCCCCGCAGGCGAACCTTACCGAAGATCAGCTTATAGCTATGATATCTTAAATGAATTTTATTGGTGGATCCGAGGGGTGGTAGGTGGACACTGGTGCTTCTCGTTATGTTTGATATGATCGTGACATGTTCAAGTCCTATTCTATGTCTGAGGATAAGAAAGTACTGCTAGGCGACTCCCACTCCACTAAAGTTGCTGGTACTAGTGAGGTGGAATTGAAGTTTACCTTTGGAAAGACTGTCATCTTGAAGGATGTCCTGCATACTCCAGAGATGAGAAAGACCTTATTTTCGGGCTATCTTCTCAACAAGGCTGGATTTACTCAAACTATAGGGGCTGATTTGTATATAATAACAAAGAATAATGTATTTGTCGGGAAAGGGTATGCCACTGATGGCATGTTTAAGTTGAATATTGAAATTAATAAAGCTTCTTCTTCTGCTTATATGTTGTGTTCTTTTAATGTTTGGCATGCTAGACTTTGTCATGTTAATAAACGAATAATAAAAAACATGAGTAACTTAGAACTTATTTCGAAATTATCTTTGAATGATTTTCAAAAATGTGATTTTTGTAGTCAAGCTAAAATAACAAAAACTTCACATAAATCAGTAGTTAGAGAATCTGAACCATTAGATTTAATTCACTTTGATATATGTGAACTTGATGATATTTTAACAAGAAATGAAAAATGCTATTTTATAATTTTATTGATTACTGTTCAGTCTACACTTATGTATATCTTATGAAAAATAAAAGTGAAGCATTTGACATGTTTAAAATATTTTTGATAGAATTTGAAAATCAACTTAACAGAAAAATAAAAAGATTTTGAAGTGATAGAGGCATTGAATATGATTCCAATATTTTCAATAATTTTTCTAAAATTCATGGAATCATACATGAAAAAATTAGACCTTATTCTCCTGAAATGAATGGCAAAGCTGAAAGAAAAAATAAAACTTTTACTGAATCAATTGTTGCAATTTAATTAAACTTTGGTGCTGCTTCCTATTGGTGGAGAGAAATTTTATTAACTGTTTGCTATGTGCTAAATAGAGTGCCTAAATCAACAAGTAAAATTTCACCTTATGAAATTTTAAAAAATAAAAAACCTAACTTATCTTATTTTAAAACTTGGGGATGTTTAGCCTATGTTAGGATCCCTGATCCAAAAAGAAATAAACTGGCTAGTAGAGCATATGGATGTGTATTCATAGGATATGCAGTGAATAGTAAAGCTTATAAATTCTATGAATTAAATGATCATGTAGTTATAGAATTAAATGATGCAGACTTCTATAAACATAAGTTTCCTTTTAAATTGAAGAATAGTGGGGGCTCGTCTTCTAGTAGTTTACCCATAACTAGAACTAGTGAACAAAATGAGAAATTATATACTAAACTTAGGAGAAGTAAACAATTTCAAATCTCTAAGAATTATGGGTCTGATTTCTATGCTTATACCTTAGAGAAAGATCCCTAAACTCTTCAAGAAGCCTTATCTTCTTTAGATGCCACCTTACGGGAAGAAGCCATAAATGATGAAATGGACTCTCTGGAGTCTAATAGAACTTGGCATTTACTTGACTTGCTCCTGGTTGCAAGACCATAGGATGTAAATGGATACTAAAGAAGAAATTAAAACCCGATGGTACTATTGAAAAGTACAAGGCTCGCCTTGTAGCCAAAGGGTATAGGCAAAGGGAAAATGTGGACTTCTTTCATACATTTTCACATGTCACTAGAATAACTTCCATACGTGTGTTTTTTTCCCTTGCTGCTATCCATGATTTAGTAGTGCACCAAATAGATGTTAAGGTGAATTAGAAGAAGAGATTTATATGGACCAACCTGAAAGCTTTGTAGTCCCAGGTCAAAAAAAATTATATAAACTAGATAAATCTCTTTATGGTCCAAAACAAGCACCTAAGCAATGACATAAAAAACTTAATAATCTAGTTATCTCACATGGATTCAAAATGAATGAAAGTGACAAATGCATTTATCATAAAACAAAAAATGAGATTTGCACCATTATATGTTTATTTATATGTGGATAACTTGCTTATTTTTGGGTCAAATATTCATGTTGTAAATAATGTGAAAAACTTGTTGTGTGCTAACTTTGACATGAAAGACTTCGGTGAAGCGAGTGTAATCCTAAGTATAAAGATTACTACTTCTGAAGAGGGACTTTCTTTAGATCAATCTCATTATATTGAGAAGATCTCAAAGAAATATAATTACTTTAACTGCAAACCTGCATGTACTCCTTATGATCCTAATGTAAAGTTGTTCAAAAACACTAGAGATGATGTTTGACAAACTGAGTGTGTGAGCATCATTGGTAGCTTATGTTATGCTACTGATTGTAGTAGGCCCGACATAGCTTATGTTCTGTTCTTAGTCTAAGAAACAGACAATTTTGGCTCAATCTACAATGGAGTCTTAAATGATAGCACTAGCTACTGCTAGTGAAGAAGCAGACTGGTTAAGAAGTCTGTTAGCTGAGATCCCTTTATGAAAAAAGCCGATACCAGCTGTCCTCATCCACTGCGATAGTACCGAGGCTATTGCAAAGATTCAGAACCGTTATTATAAAGGCAAGAGATGACAGATACGTCGTAAGCACAGTACTATTAGAGAATTGCTCTACAGGAGCTATAAGAGTGGATCATGTACGTACTGATGATAATTTGGCTGATCCTTTGACGAAAGGATTAGCAAGAGAGAAGGTTTTCAAAACCTCAAAAGGAATGAGACTAATGCGTTTAGAATGAAGAGTCACTCGTGATGGTAACCCGACTTATAGACTGAAGATCCCAAGAAATAAGTTCAATAGGTAATAACAAGTCATGAAGTGATATGAGATGAATCATGCTATTATAAGTCCTATTCTATACTGTTAGAAGCATGAATTCTTGAAGCGATAGAAGGATGAGTTAATTATTAACTCTTAATGAGTTCTATACTCTATGTGGAGTGGAGTACAAAGCTACAAGAGTACTCTTAATAGACTCACTTATGTGAATGTGGAAGTGTGGCCGCTTCCTATGGAATTTGGGGCAAAATTTACTAGAGCATTCACTATACTGGAATACACGTGCATGGTCGTAAAGCACGGACTTTTCAAACTACACTTTAGCAAGGTTGTGTGTATAATGTTGTTAGAGATAGAGTTTAAAACTACGAGTTACTCTAATATATTCTAAAGCATCAACACTATGCAAAGGTTCAAGTCGATAGACACCTTCTGCTTATGCAAATATATATTCTGCTATCTTTGATTGATTGGTTGCTTGATGAAAACTATTTTTATATAAAATTCAAGTGGGGGATTGTTGGAATTATTGTGAATTTAAATAAAAATGAATGAGAAAAAAGTGTAAAAGTTTACACTCTCAAATGTTAGTACCACATTGCTTTTTTACATCTCTTACGAGATGTTTATATATAAAAGAATTTACAAGTGGGATTAGGCCCTAAGGGGCACCCACTTTTGTAGAAGGGGAGAAGACCTAGGCAATTGTGGGTCCAACACACACTCGAATGCGAGTGCGTGCGTGTGAGGTGAGGTGGTACTTTATTTTTTGGAAAAATTTTATTTATTAAATTATTTTTTCCAACAGTTTCGTTTTTATCTGTTACCTACATTATGACTATCATTTTTTAACCATTTCGTTTTGTTCAGACTAAGTTTTACGAAATCGTTTGCTTGTGAACGTTGTATGTTCTCGACCGTTTTTCTGTGAATGCATGTTCTTCATGACCGTTTCTTTATGAACGTTGCACGTTCTCATCCACTGGCCCCGTTATTTGTGACAACCCTCAGCTATAAATAAAGCCTTTGAGCTCTCAGTTCAACACACCATCAGCTCTCAACTCTCTCTTAATTTCTCTCCTCTCCGCTCTCACTTACGAGCTTATCAGAAACTCAGAAAAATACAGAAACACATAAACTTAGATATATTTTCCAGAATACATTATTATTATTTTAGTTTCCGAGCAACAAAAATATTTTATAAGGTATAGCATTTCGGAGTTCATCAGTGTAATGAAACTCTAAGATAGAAAAAGATTATGGGTATTTTATCCTGGGGACGACGAGGCTGTGTTTATTTGCACAATTTTGGACAGAGTTGGAAAACGTCTTAAAAAGAACGACCTAGTCCATGACTCAACCCAAACAATATCATTTCAATATATTGGCAACTTCGTTTTTCTTTATTTTACATATCTACAGTAACATGTACATTATTACATATTTCACCTATATAACATACACAATGTATTGAAAAGGTCGACACAACATTTGATTAGTAGAAACTTTTTTTCACTTATTTAATATTTATTATATATTATGACATAGGATAAATAATATTGGAAATTAAAGTATTTTAATATATGATAAAATAAAGCCGCCCCGAAATTTCCGATGGATGAAGTATACTTTGAATAAGACTTCTGGCAAAAAGGAAAATAAGACTAAAATAATGGAGAATAATGTTAAGATATAGTATTTAAATAAGTAACGGCTTATAACATGAATTATATGTAAAATAATTATTGGTTATAATATTAATTAAATAATAAATATTGTATAAAATTGAATAATATATATTTAATTAATTTTTATTGTATAAATAATAATAATAATAATAATAATAATAATATAATTATAATTTAATTTAATAATAATAAATAATATTTTTGTGGTAATTTTTGTTGGGACGTACTACATATACCTCTTCATCAAAGAATTTTTTTTATCAACACTTTTTTTTTTTTTAACAAAAGATGCTTATCATTATCAGAGTGTCAATTACACAAGAAAATGTTAGACCCAAAAAACACTTGAATACTTGGCAAAACAATTAACATACTAACCAATCAAAAGATTTATTGAATAGTCAGAGAAATCCCAAAAATGGAACTTTGCAGATTAGCAATTATTGATGTTCTTTCTACTTTTAGACTATAATAATATTTATAAAAACTGTGCCGATAAACTAAATCAAGTCAAGTTTGGCTCCAAGCAATAGAAACATTGAACACGAAAGTTCTAATATGCATATAAATATGGTTGATTGATGTACAAATTAAAATATTCGTAAATATACGAATTATTTATAGTTTAGTGATAAGTAAACCTTCGAAATTAATCTCTCGCGAAGTTGCAATAATTTTAAAATTCTTTAATTATTTTCAAAAATAAAAAAACATAAAATAAATGAAAAGACTTAAGCAAATAAATGACGATAAAATAGTTAAGTAATTAAAAAAATAAACTAACTAAACATAAGTGAAGAACTTTATTTAAAAAAAGGATGAGACAAGTAATGAAATTTTAGCTGGCTAACCAACATATTTTGGATTATTAGTTAAATTTATTAATTGTTCATAAGTTGATATTATTGATTTTTTCACTAAAGCTATAAAATCCCAATAATCATGGCAACTTTCACTTACAATTAAATAATCAATTTCTTTGATCAAGACAATTATTTAAATAATTAAAATAAGTGCAAAGAAATTATATAACCATATAAACTAACACAATGATCATGTAATTAATTCAGATTCATGTTCAAGAGGGCATAATTAGATGCAGATGATGTTTCTAACAAACTAATTCACAGATATTTACTTTAACTATAAACAGTGATTTGATCCATCTACTATTCATAATTAAAGCTATGAAGAAAAATGAACATGAAATAATATCAAACTTTTATATAATAATTAACTTATTAATCCAAAATAATTATGGTAGCATAACTAAAATCCCATATATAAATTTAGCCAAACATAATTAAATTCACTATCATAAATTTAATTACTAAATTACAGTAATAATATTACTAAATTAGAAATAAAAATATTAATAATAAAAAAGATACCCAAATTCTTGAATTGGTTGATGTTCTTTATCCAAAAACTTAAAATATTAAACAATAATATAATATTTTTATCTCTAAAATATCGTAATATTATACTGTAAAAATAAAAAGTTACATCAAAATAAAAAGGAAAGAGAGAAAATCTCTCATAAAAATTGATTGTAAAACATGTAAATTACGATGAGGTAACTTGTAAAAAAATTGAATTCATTCACTCATATATATAGGCAAGAGGCGGTGAGATGCTGATCAGAGTGTGCCACGTGTTAGCATTTCATTAGCTGAAATACTGCAGGAAAAGACAAACGTGACACGTGGTAGTACGTGAATGGATGGACGGCGTCTCAAAAATGCAACTGGATACGGAGTAGAAAACGTGTGACACATGTTTGTTGATAATTTGTGGAAGGGCACTGATGAAGCAAAGCAATGCACGTGGCGCATTTTAATTGGAGAAAATTGTGGTGCATGTCTAGCACTCGGCTGGCAATTGTCTTCCACGTGTCTTTCTATTATTTGTTGGACTTTGATGTCGTGGCATTGATTGTCTTATATGGATGATGACGTGTCCGATGACGTGGATGATGTCTTTAACTGGGCTTTCTAAGTGGATCCACAGGTCCTTCTGTAACCATCAACATTTCTAAGTACAATCACAAATCCTTTTATATAAATCTACTTGTCTAATTAAATTCATAAAAAATTTCAGAAAAATTCTAAAAAATTGTAAATTCTTCCAAAATAATTATAAACCTAAAAAGACCAAAATATCCTTAGTTTGGGTAAAATATTTAATAAATAATAAAAATAATGTCAAAATACAACAAAATATTAAGATAAATATTGATTTATCAAATTCTCCAAAACTTGGTTTTTACTGGTCCTCAAGCAAAATAAAAGTTAAAGCTCAATATAGTAAAATTTTCATGCTCAATTTTTCTTTATAAATTATAATTAAGATTTATATACAACATATTTAACTTCTCGATAATTCAAAATTCATCATGCAAACCAGATTCACATTATTTATCCATATTTCAATAATTATATTTATATCAAATTCTCTAAATTTAATGTCAAGAATCTGAATTTGCTTTGACTCTAAGCCTAACAAGATTCACTCTTTCATGCACATAGATCCTAAGGTTCAAGCACTCATCAATATATGCGAACAGAAGTTGTGTAACAAGAAAAACAAAAGATTCGCATATGTATATTAAGAAGAAAAGCTCAAAAGCAGCCAAATTGAAAAGATATCATATTACCTATATCATATTCTAATCAAACTTCTTAAATAAACAATATTAAGCATGTGCCTTGAGATAGAGATTTACATGTTTTTGACTTCAAAGGACTTTTTTTTTATATAAAATTTTAGGATAATAATGACCCTAAAATTTGGATTTATGACTCATAGTGAATGGCTATATATATTTATATAATTTTTTTAACCCCATATATTATTTTGTATAACAAGTCAATCATGGAGGCTAGACACATGCTCTAATTTTTATACTCAAGTAATTTAATTAAGATAATGAAAATAAACAATATAACTCTTTATTAGATGTAAAATCCTAACATTCAATGCAAAACTTATAGAGATCATCTAATAATTTAAATTATAAGGAAATGTGTTTAAAGAGTAGAAGAATATTAATCTCTCAGAATAAAGTGCTAAAGGCTCAAATTTCTCACAAAGTAGTCTCTACTATTTGATTCTTGAATATTAAATTCAAATTCATCTTAATTTTAATAAAAAATGATTTATAGGTTATGAATATGAATCAAATTGTTATAATAAATTTTTGAGAATATTAAAGAATATCAAACACAATTTGCATAATATACTTAATTATTTATTATAAATTAAAAAGAACATTAAATTGTTATCTCAAAATACTTAAATACTCCCCCCAAACCTAAACTAAACATTGTCCTCAATGCTGCAAAATAAGTGAATGTTCAAAAAAGTAATCAAAATAAAATAGAAAAGAAAACACACAATATAACTAAAAAGGAAAAGATATAACCGAATATGGCAGGTTGCCTCCTACAAAACGCTTAATTTAACGTCTTCAATCAGACGTTGCTAATTCATTTCTATCCACCGTCATCAAAGATCTTGAAGTGTATGATTTCAAATTTTTGAGCTAAAATTTCATTAAGCACATTCTTCCACCTTGCTAATAGTCTCATTTGAAGTACACACACATTTCTTCATACATTTAATATTTTGTTATTTTTAAGCTGGTGGATCTCTTGTAAAAGGTGAGAAAAAGGATTAGGGGGTTCATAAGTTTCAAATGTCCTATGCAGTATAAGAGAGGAAAATGATAACTCATTGCTCTCATTGTAAGGTTTTAAAATTTGACTTTCCTTAGCTTTACCTTCTTTGAGATTTGCTTGCTCTCCATCTGTATTTTCTAATGGTAAATCATTAATATTGTCAAAAAATCATTGTTAAGAATTTTACCACTTTGAAGGACTGTTGGCTAGGCAGACTTCCTCTTTCTTGTCTTTGAATTTGTTTAGCTAACTGTCTTACCTATACTTCCACTCTTTTTATTAAAGCCTCCATAGAGTCCATCCTTTGTTCAAATTTTGAGTGGCGATCCTGACTGGCTTGAATAAAAGTATTCAAGTTGTCCTCTAAGGTTGGTCTATTGGGTTGATTTGGTGGAAATGGTTGATTCATGCTTTGGCTCTCTTGGTTTGGCATTTGATGCATATTCTTGGTAGTTAAGAGCTGCACTTGTTTAGTCAACTCTGCCAATTGCATGGTCATCTCATTGTTAGAGCCTAGTTCATTGACTCCAACTCTTTTTCCTCGAGCATTTTTTTCTTGAGAATTGGCTCCTAACATCTCATAAAGCTCATATGTCTCCATTGCTATTTTCTCTCCCATTGCTCCACCTGCAGCATTATCAACTATATATTGACACTGCTGTGTCAATCCATCATAGAAAAACTGGTTTTGCAATTATAGTGGGAAGTGATGATGTGAAAATTGTATCAATAGGAGCTTGAACCTATCCCATGCTTCATGAAAGGGCTCTCCTTCCATCTGTGAAAATGTGGTGATCTTGGTTCTAAGGCCATAAGTTTTTTTATGGGAATAAAATTTATCCATGAACTTGTTATAAACGTCTTCCCAAGTAGCCAAAGAACCTGGAGCTATTGTTATGAGCCAAGACTTAGCTCTATCTTTTAGTGTGTAAAGAAAACACCTCATCCTGAGTTGATCTTCACTAAGCCCCTGTAATGAAAATGTTTGCACAGTAGCATAAAAATCAAGAATAAAGTTCATAGGATCCTCATTAGGAATACCGTAAAAAGAGGAAAGCATGGAATAATGAATGTTTTTCAATTCATAATTCCTAGCTGCTTTTGTCAATCGTATGCATGATATGGCAGTCCCAATGATTGGCCTTGCATACTCCTTCATAACTATTTGCCT
This sequence comes from Elaeagnus macrophylla, assembly GCA_029378325.1. Taxonomy (NCBI): domain Eukaryota; kingdom Viridiplantae; phylum Streptophyta; class Magnoliopsida; order Rosales; family Elaeagnaceae; genus Elaeagnus; species Elaeagnus macrophylla. The sequence goes on along the minus strand of CM055645.1, from coordinate 12,533,773 downwards.
TTCTATAACATCCTCAATTTCTAATGGTTCTTGATTTAGCTCTTTTTCTTATTGAATTTCAGTATTTTTTGAATACTCGTTTATCTTATGAATGTTGTCTATGAAAGTTTCCAATTCGTTTTCAAGTGATCTCCTACCTTGCATAAACTAAAAAAAACAACTAAAAATATCAAAATATCAAAGAAAGTTCACTAAAGTAAATAATTAAAATAACCAACTAAAAACTAAAACGTCTACCGAAGTAAAGAAAACAAGAAAATAATTATTTAAGAAAATAAATAGAAATATTAAAATGCAAGTTTTTCATAGATTTTTTTAATTTTATAGTGATAATAAATAAATAAAATAAAATGAAAATGAAAATGAAAATAAAAATGATAATAGTAAAGTAAACAAATAAATAGTATTAATAGTAATAAAGTAAAGAAAATAAAATTAGAAATATGAAAATAATAATAATAATAATAATATGAAGAAAAGAAAAGTAAAAAGAAAGAAAATATTAGAGAAAAATTATCAATATAAAAAGAAAAAGAAAATAAAATATATTAATAAATAAAAGTAGCTTAGTCAATAAGGATAATAAAATAAATAAATAAAATAAAATAAAAATGAAAATGATAATACCAAAGTAAATAAATAAATAGTAGTAATAGTAATAAAGTAAATAAAATAAAAATAGAACTATAAAAATAATAATAATAATAATAGTAATAATATTATGAAGAAAAGAAAAGTAAAAAGAAAGAAAATATTGGGATAAATTGAAATAAATATTAGAGAATAATTAGAAAAAGAAAATACAAATAAAAAGAAAAGAAAAGAAAAGAAAAGAAAATATATTAATAAATATAAGTAGCTTAATCAACAAGGAATTAAAGAAAAAGCATTAGGCGGCAAAGTCGACCATATAAAAGTAAAATAAATAAATTACTAAATAAATAAATAAACAAAGGTGGTTCAGCCAACAATAAATAAAAATTGCAAGCAGGAGGCTCAGCTTTCCTTTAAAAGAAAAATAAACAAAAATAAAAGATACAATAAATAAACTAACTAAAATGAAAAATAAATAATCAATTTAAAAAAGCCAACTCTTGGACCAAAAATTTGATGTGCAAATTATAGTACTCGCAAGCGCACAAATCACTTATAATCTAGTGATAAGTAAACCTCCGAGATCGATCTCTCATAGAGTTGTAGTAGTTTTAAAATTCTTTAATTATTTCCAAAAGTAATAAAACATAAAATAAATGAAAAGACTTAAAGTAAATAAATAACGATAAAGTAATTAAGTAATCAAACAACTAAACTAACTAAAAATAAGTGAAAAACTTTAATTAAAAAAAAGATGAGACAAGCAATGAGAATTTTAGCTTGCTAACCAATCATATTTTGGATTATTAGTTAAATTTAATAATTGTTCATAAGTTGATATTATTGATTTTTTCACTAAAGTTATAAAATCTCAATAATAATGGTAACTTTCACTTACAATTAAATAATCAATTTTTTTGATCTAGACAATTAATTAAATGATTGGAATGAGTACAAAGAAATTATATAACCATATAAACTAACACAATGATCATATAATTAATTTAGATTCATGTTCGAGAGGGCAAAATTAGATGCAGTTGATGTTTCTAACTAATTCACAGATATTTACTTTAACTAAAAATAGTGATTTGATCTATCTCCTATTCATAATTAAAGCTATGAAGAAAAATAAACATGAAATAATATCAAACTTTTATATAATAATTAACTTATTAATCCAAAATAATCATGATAGCATAACTAAAATTCCATATATAAATTTAGCCAAACATAATTAAATTTACTATCGTAAATTTAATTACTAAAGGCATAAAGTTTACAGTAATAATATTACAAAATTAGGGAAAAAATATTAATAATAAAACAAATACCCAAACTCTTGAATTGTTTATTGTTCCTTCTTCAAAAGCTCCAAATCTTATATAATAATGTAATATTTTTTTCTCTAAAATATCATAAAATTATACTGTAAAAATAAGAAGTTATCTAAAAATTAAAATAAAAGAGAGAAAATTCTCTCGAAAAAAGAAGAAGTGAAAAACGTAAAAAAAAATGGATCGTAAATCATATCCAAACTTAGCTGAGGATGCGCATATATATAGGCATCAGAGTTGGTGGAAAGTTGCTGGAAGTGCCACATGTCAACATTTTATTGGCTGGTCAACTTCAAGAAAAGGACAAAATTGACACATGGAGGAATGTGAATGGCTAGACGGCGCTGACTGCGCAGAAGAGTGGGAAACAACTCATAAAGTGCGTACCACGTGGCACGTTGTTATTGGCTGGACAGTGCTGCGCCGTAAGTGTAAAATGGCAGAGAAATGCGTGACATGTGGTGACTTCTGATTAGCAAAAATTGAGGCGCTTGTTTGGCCTGCGTATGGCACACGCTTGCTGAGTTGTCCGAAACATGGCATCCTCTGATTGGTACGATGGATTGATGTGGTGATGACATGTCCAATGACGTGGATGCTGACTTTACTGGGCTTTTTTAAATGGATCCATGGTTCCTTCTGTACGAATCTGTATTTCTAAATACATCTACAAATCCTTTTATATAAATTCATCTGTCTAATTAAATTCATAAAAAATTCCAAAAAAATTTCAAAAAATTGTAAATTTTTTCAAAATAATTATAAACTTAAAAATGACCAAAATATCTTTAATTTGGGTAAAATAATAAAATAAAACATAAAATAAATGCTTAAAAATATAACAAAACATAAGTCAAAATTGTGTTTATCACTTGCAAGTATACGTTTGACTACCTCTACATGAGGATGGCCTAGTCTATCTGCCACAAGCTACCATTAACTACTATAGCATTATGATTTGTGACATTACTAATTGAGCATACAATAGTACTCAGTGCACCAGAGTTGTTAGTACTATTTAGTTAGTTAAGAGAGATACTAGAGGGCAAAGATTGAAGAACAGTGATAGCCTGTGGTAGTTTGTACAATCCTTGGCTAATTTTTCCAGTGAAATTGACTTGTCCATGATGCACGAAAACTTGATAGTCAAATTTTGTATTTTATAAAAAGCTCACAAGTGCACGAATCACTTATAATGAGTGATAAGTATACTCCCAAGATCGTCTCTCAAGGAATTGCAGTGGTTTTAAAACGTTATTTATTTTCTTATTCAGTCGAACAAACAATCCTAAACATTCTAACAATTGTCGGTTGAAGAACAGATTGTAAATTCAGAATTAAATCAAAAACTAAAATAAAATGGAAATAAAAGTAATCACAACCAAGGGGAGGATGATGGATGTAAATGGAAATTTTAGTTCGCTATCCATTCATGGCAAAAACAAATTAAGCATTCAATTAAAAGTTGGATTTAATGATTTTTTCACTAAACCTAGAAAATCCCAAATCAATGGCAATTTTCACTACGATCAACTAATTAACGTCTTTGATCCGGATCATTAACTAATCAATCGAAATTAGCTTAAGGAAATAATTCTAACCACCTAAACTAACACAAATCAATGCAATCAATTTAGGCTCTTGTTCATAATGCATAATTAAGCAAAGATGACGTTTCTAATGCCTAATTCTAAAATATTCTTTCTAACTACAAACTAAGGTTTAGTCCACCATTAATTCACAATCAGAAAATTATAAGAACATGAACAAGAAATAAATCCAAAACTTAAATATTATTAAATTACAAAATTGTTCTTCCAATCATTGGAAGCAATACTAAAATCCCAAATACATAAATTAGCCAACCATAACTAAATTGGTGTCAATCAATTTAGTCATGGAGGCAAACCACAAAATCAGAGAAGAAAAAGATATTACACTAAAAATACCCCAATGAATCCTCTAGCTCCAATTCTTTGAACTTGGTTGATCCCCTTTCTCAAATCCTTGGAGTAGCTTCAACAATGGAGGGTCTCCTCTTGATTTTGGGTTGATTTTTGGGTGGAAAACCCTTGCTGCAGTAGCAGCTAAGGTGGAGAACAAATTGGCTATGAAAACTTATGTTTGGGAGAGGTATAATGTGGTATTTATAGGAGGAATGAAGTGGAATACGCGTTTTAGGGTTTCTGGGCAGTTTTGGCACGCTCGCCTCGGCGCAGGTTTTTCATGCCTCGGCGCGCGTTCTATTTTGGCTCCAGAGTAGAAAACAGAAACCTCCCCGCCTAGGCGCAGGTTTTTCATGCCTAGGCGCGCGTTGCTTTTGTCTTGTATGTAACCCTTACATAGTTTTTGAATTCCAATGTAAGCCTTACATTCTCTAGCTTTTGTTGCTCCATTTTCTCTCTTTTTGTGTCATTCAATCCAATATTCTTCTAAGAGTCCAAAAACCTACAAAACACAAAAATACCTTCCAAAACACGAAAATAATAAAATAAAACATAAAATGAATGCTTAAAAACATAACAAAACATAGGTCAAAATTGTGTTCATCAAATACCCCCAAACCTACATTTTGCTAGTCCTCTAGCAAAACTAAAATTAAACTATACTAACCTAAATCACTTCCGTAGATTATCACGGTTGCATTTAGCCTATGCAACAAGCCTTTAAACCCCTAGGTTGCCCTAGTGGACGAGTTAAAGTCTCGTGAGGATTTTCAGTGATGATTCCCACAAACATCAAACTAAAAGAAAAACTAAAACGACAAATAACAATGCTACAAATAAAAACTACAAACTTAATTCAACAAAATTTCTCATGCTTTAGTTTATTCTCAGTTTATAATCGACGCTCATACATAAGTTTATCCAATCATCTTAACACATTAAGGATTCATCATGTAAATCAGTTTCGCATCACAAGTGCATACTCCAATACTAAAAAAAATATATATCAATATTAATTCCCCCAAACCTAATGTTAAGAATCTGAATTCGCTTCAACTCTATTCCTCACAAGATTCACTCTTAATAGTACACTGATCTTATGGGTTCAAACACTCAACAAAGTATATGCGAATAGAAGTTATGTAAAGAAATGAGCTAATAGATTCGCATATGATTAAACAAGAAAGGCTCAAAAAGTGCATAATATTGATCTCATGAAAGGAATCAAATGATAGGATTTATGAAGGAATCACATTACTATTATCATGCATCAATTAAAATTCTCAAGCAAAAACTTCAAGTGTATGCCCTAGAATGAATGAAAATGCATTACTTTAAGGGAAATTATTTCCTCTTTTTTTTTTGTATTAACCATTTCACCATTTCAAGAACTTTAGGGTCACAATAATTTTTTTTTTTTTACTATTTTTTTATTGACCCAAATACATGTGTATTTTGTGAAAGGCAACTTTTGGCTCATTTGTGTTGGCTATAGGAATTCCCTTATATCTTTTAAAGTCAAGCATGAATGAATTAGGCAAACACTTAAAACTTTACTCAAATCATTTAATCTAAGCAATACAATTAAACCTATGATTCTTCATTAAATGTTGAAAATCCTAACATTCAATGCAAAAACCTATAGAGATCTTCTAACAATTTGAAATAATAAGAAAAGTGTTTAAAAGAGTAGAATAATGATTAACTCTCAGAATGATACGTTAATGGCTCAATAATCATCTCACAAGGTAGTCTCCACTATTTGATTCTTAAACACAAAATTTGGGTTCATCTCAATTTCAATATTAAAAAGCATGAAGTATGAACTATGAACAAAAACCAACTTTTATAACTAACCTTGAATATGTACAAGAAATCAAACAAAACATGTATAAAGATTCAATTACTCACTTTAAATTAACAAGAAGGCATGATAGTTTTATATCAAAAAGTTTTTATTGGACCTAGTTGTACCCCCAAACCTAAACTAAACATTGTCCTCAATGTTTTCAACTACGCACATGTTCAGAAAAGCATTTAAAAGGAACAAATAGAAAATTAACTAAACTAAAAGAAAAGGAAAAATATTACCTAAAATAGTGGGTTGCCTCCCACCAAGCGCTTTCTTTAACGTCTTAGCAAGACGCAAAGATCCATTCCTATCCACCGTCATCAAAAATCTTGAAATGCGTGATATCAATTTTTCGAGCTAGTATGTCATTAAGCGTATCCTTCCATCTCGGTAGTTGTTTCTGATGAAGCACAGCACACACTTTTTTGTGGAAGTGGTAGGGAAAAAGATTTGGAGATGTGCAAGTCTTAGGTGCCTTGTGTGGCATGGGAGGTAAAGAGAATTCCTCCTTGTTCTCCTTAGAAGGTTGTAGAATTTGATTTTCCTCAACTTGACCTTCTATGAGAATTGCTTGCTCCCCATCTATATTTTCTACACAAAGTGGTGAATCATCAAAAATTTCAGGAAAATAAATATCATTAAAAACTTTACCACTTTGAAGGATTATGTCATCCTTTACTTGCTCATCTTGATTGGGCAACTCTTCTTGTGCTAGAAGTTGTTCCGCTAGTTTCCCAATTTGCATTTCAATCCTTATCATAGAGTCCTCTAAGGAATCCATCCTTTGATTATGTCTCTCTTGGTTTTTTATGCTAACTTGAATAAAAGTATTCAAGGTTTCCTCTAAGGTTGGTTTCTTAGGGTGAATGGGTAGGTCATAAGGATTAAAATATGGGTATGAGGCATAGGGTGTGTTAGTGTTTGCTTCCCAATAAAAATTTTGGTGATTTCCCAACTCAGGAATATAAGTATAGGAATCACTCCAAGGTGGGTGATCATTCCAAGGTGGGTGACATCCCTCATTAAGATCGATATCTCGGTTGGTAGAGGTATAGAAATCACCTGCAAAAGTACAAACATTAGAATCATGTCCATGTAAACCACAAATACCACATACCTCCATATTTGCTAGCTCTTGGATATCAGTATCCAGCCTAATTATGTGCTCTTTTGAATATGTTGATGTAGTCTACGAACGGTACCTTTCGTATACTAACAAAAACAACAAAGAAATCAAAGCACTAAATATATTCCAGAAAAAGCAAATAAATAACAAAAGAAATAAATAAAAATAATAAAAAAAATAAAACAAACAACAAAAACAAATAAATCAAACAAATAAAAACATTTAAGAAACTAAAAATAACAAAGCAAAACACAAATACTAACAAAAATCACAAAACTAAAAAGAAATCACAAAAATAAAGAAATACGAAAAACAAACTAAACAGAAAATAAATAAACACTTTAAAACGCCAATTCCCCGACAACGGCGCCAAAAACTTGATGCACAAAAACTTGATAGTCAAATTTTGTATTTTATAAAAAGCTCGCAAGTGCACGAATCACTTATAATTAGTGATAAGTATACTCCCAAGATCGTCTCTCAAGAAATTGCAGTGGTTTTAAAACGTTATTTATTTTCTTATTCAGTCGAACAAACAATCCTAAACATTCTAACAATTGTCGGTTGAAGAACAGATTGTAAATTCAGAATTAAATCAAAAACTAAAATAAAATGGAAATAAAAGTAATCACAACCAAGGGGAGGATGATGGATGTAAATGGAAATTTTAGTTCGCTATCCATTCATGGCAAAAACAAATTAAGCATTCAATTAAAAGTTGGATTTAATGATTTTTTCACTAAACCTAGAAAATCCCAAATCAATGGCAATTTTCACTACGATCAAGTAATTAACGTCTTTGATCCAGATCATTAACTAATCAATCGAAATTAGCTCAAGGAAATAATTCTAACCACCTAAACTAACACAAATCAATGCAATCAATTTAGGCTCTTGTTCATAATGCATAATTAAGCAAAGATGACGTTTCTAATGCCTAATTCTAAAATATTCTTTCTAACTACAAACTAAGGTTTGGTCCACCATTAATTCACAATCAGAAAATAATAAGAACATGAACAAGAAATAAATCCAAAACTTAAATATTATTAAATTACAAAATTGTTCTTCCAATCATTGGAAGCAATACTAAAATCCCAAATACATAAATTAGCCAACCATAACTAAATTGGTGTCAATCAATTTAGTCATGGAGGCAAACCACAAAATCAGAGAAGAAAAAGATATTACACTAAAAATACCCCAATGAATCCTCTAGCTCCAATTCTTTGAACTTGGTTGATCCCCTTTCTCAAATCCTTGGAGTAGCTTCAACAATGGAGGGTCTCCTCTTGATTTTGGGTTGATTTTTGGGTGGAAAACCCTTGCTGCAGTAGCAGCTAAGGTGGAGAACAAATTGGCTATGAAAACTTATGTTTGGGAGAGGTATAATGTGGTATTTATAGGAGGAATGAAGTGGAATACGCGTTTTAGGGTTTCTGGGCAGTTTTGGCACGCTCGCCTCGGCGCAGGTTTTTCATGCCTCGGCGCGCGTTCTATTTTGGCTCCAGAGTAGAAAACAGAAACCTCCCCGCCTAGGCGCAGGTTTTTCATGCCTAGGCGCGCGTTGCTTTTGTCTTGTATGTAACCCTTACATAGTTTTTGAATTCCAATGTAAGCCTTACATTCTCTAGCTTTTGTTGCTCCATTTTCTCTCTTTTTGTGTCATTCAATCCAATATTCTTCTAAGAGTCCAAAAACCTACAAAACACAAAAATACCTTCCAAAACACGAAAATAATAAAATAAAACATAAAATGAATGCTTAAAAACATAACAAAACATAGGTCAAAATTGTGTTCATCAGTCCATGAGGATCATCTTTGACACAGAACCCTTCTAGTAAAAATTCAATAGCAACATTGTTGTCAGCATAAACTACTTTACTGGTATTAGAATCTTAGCCAACTGAGGCACAAGTAAAACTTTACACAACTTTAAAGATAGTGAGCCAGCAACCAAAACACCTTCACCACTATAGTTAATCGACACTGTGCCTCCATTTCCAATCATGATCACCTCAAATCCTATATAAGGTATTGAATGAACAAACACCCTTGGATCATTAGTGAGATGGTGACTAACTCCTGTATCCATATACCAACATTCATCAAGAACCATAAGAGTATGCTTAAGCAAAGAGCTAGCGTCAAAGTTGCCACTTTCAACAAAGAAAGCAACTAGAGAATAGTCATTTTTAGAATTGCATTGATTAAAGCAAAAAGAAGGTTGTGAATTGGAAGACTTATCTTGTGTTGTTGAATCTTGAGTATCATGACTCTCATTTTCTTGAACCTCAGAGAGATGTGCCTGTGGGGGGTTTGGAATTGTTGGAGCCTGTATAACGAAATAAACATCTTTGTACACTATGTCCTTGTTTCTTGCATATACGACAAGTGCCTTTATTTTTTTGCCACCTTTACTATTACTTTAGTTTTGATTATTAGAAGATTTCCCTTGAGAGTTGTTTGTGGTGTAATTAGAGGCAGTATAACCCTGTTGATTATTGTAGTTTTCAGAGGGCTTAGGCTAAGAGTTTTTGCAGTAGGGAACTCACTTAGCAATATTAGCTTGTACTAAATGTGAGGTGACATTATTCATTCTTTCCAAGTGCTTTTCTTGCATCCTCAAAGAACTAAACAGTTCATCTAAAAAAGGTACTCATTTCTTTAGAGTGACATTAGTGATTATTGATGCATAATCACTTCCTAATCCACTAAGAACGTACAAGACTTGCTTTCTATCTGAAATTTCATCACTTGCAGCTTCAATATGATCTATCAAATTCTTTTTAATCATATCTCTTGAGAAAATAAAATGTTGAATGTAATGTGTATATTGCAAACGTTACATAGTACAATATATATACAAAGAATAGCTAGCCTTACCATTAGGACTGAAGATTTAATCTACTCTATTTTGGCAAGTAAAGATATTATGAATATTTACAAAGATATTTCTTAATACTCCCCCTCAAGTTGGAAGAGTGAATATCATGAAGTCCCAACTTGTTGTGCAATGTCACAAACTGATCCTTCTCTAAGGCCTTTGTAAAAATATCTGCTAATTGGAACCGTGTGGGTACATACGATAGACTAATTATTCTAGCTTGTAGTTTTTCTCGAACTATGTGACAATCAATTTCGATGTGCTTTGTACGCTCATGAAAAACAAGATTAGTAGTAATATACAAAGCTGACTGATTATCACAAAACAATGGTGCAGGAGCTGTCTGTGGGACTTTTAAATCCTGTAGTATAAAGCGTAACCAAGTCAGCTCCAAACATGTGTTGGCTATAGCTCGATATTCAGCTTCTACTGATGATCTTGAAACATTGGTTTGTTTTTTGGATTTCCATGAGATGAGTGAATTTTCAAGAAAAACACAGTATCCTGTAACTGATCTTCTTCTCGCACGACAACGTCCCCCAGTCTGAATCACAAAAAGCCTTTAATGTAAGATTGTTGGTGGCAGAAAATAACAAACCCTGACCTGGAGCCCCTTTTAGGTATTTAAGAACCTGTATTGCGGCATCCCAATGAGGTCTGCGAGGCTGATGCATGAATTGATTTAGTGTTCGAACAGCATAAACTATATCAGGCCTTGTGACAGTAAGGTAGATCAATCGGCCAACCAGTCTCCTGTATTTGGTTGGATCATTCAGTAATTCTCCATCTGTGGGAGTGAGTTTCAGATTCTGTTCCATTGAGAACTTGTCTGGGCGTGTGCCTAGAAGTCCCTGATGTGTTAAAATGTGTACTCGCAAGTGTACGAATCACTCGTAGTAAAGTGATAAGCAACTTCCAAGGTCGGTCTCTCAAGGAATTGCAGTGGTCTTAAATAACTAACTTTTAGCTTAAACAGAGTTCTAATGAAAATAAAAGACTAATTAAATAGAGTTCTAGTAAAACTAAAACTCTAAGTAACTAGAATCCTAAAGCTAGTAAAACTGTAAAAAGGTTGTTTGTTTTGTAACGGGAACAAAGTACGAGCAATTAAACGAAAACAAAATCGCAATTAAACAATCAATTCAGATATATTTGAAGATCAATGGAGAATGTATGGACGTTTAGCTTGGTTGACCATGCTTGCATCGAAAAGGTATGGTGAGATAACATGAACGTCCTATATAAACTAAACTACCGGCTTTCCTTTTAATTACGAGACTCCTTTTGGCGGGGGTAGGTCTCTTTATTGATTAACTAATTAATTGCCTTTGGCGGGGGTAAATCAAATAGTAATCAAATTATGCGCAAGGAAAACATGCCAATCAAATTAATGCTATGACTAAGTCACTAACTTGAAGCTTCGATTAAGTGTTTCGGAATAAAGTTAAGGTGACGTTCCTATAACTAAATTCTCAGATTTTTCAATCTAACTACGAACATCAAATGGGCCCATGATTATTCATAATCAAATATCTAAACATGCTCTTAATCAAAAAGTAATTCGTTTATATTAAATCAATAGAATACACCATACACAGTTCTAGCAAACATGGCAACACAAACTAAACATCGATAATAAAACTAGCCAGACATATTCATATTAATATTCATAGACAAATAAAATATGAACATACACTCCAACAAAAGAAGAAGAAAAATAGAATTCTACAACACCAAAGAAAACCTAGATCTAAATACCGCTTATGGATTGGTTGACGTACTTCTCCGTAAGCTTTATCTTCGATTGTCGACGGCTTCTTTGGATCCTTAGAATGGTTTCTCTTGCTTTGTTTTTGTGTAGCAAAACTCCCAAAGTTGATTGAATCTCTTGTTTGGTTGCAAAATTGTAAAGTGTAAGAGTTGTGTATCAATTCGAGTTATTTCGAGTTTTCTGTAAGGGGGACTCTAAGGGGGTTTTTATAGATGTAAGGGTTTACACGAATCCTATGTGCCATAGGAATAGGCGCGCCGCGGCATATATTTTCCCCGCCGCGGCGCAACACAAATTCTGGAAATTATGTAAAAACCCGAGAGCTCCCCGCCGCGGCATAACTTTTCCTCGCCGCGGCGCGCAATGTTTTTGGATTCCTAGCATGCAACCCGAGAGCCCCTCGCCGCGGCATATGATTTCTTCGCCGCGGCGCGCCTTGCATGTAACAGTGTACATGGAATGTACATGGCTTTACATGTATTGTCGAGACCCTCGCCGCGGCGCATAATTTCTTCGCCGCGGCGCGCATTGCTTTCCTGCTCTTCATGCTTACCCCCTTACATATGTGCTGGCTTGACATGTACGGCTTACATATTTGACTTGTTTTGCCCGTGACTCGTGATCCGAGCGCCGTAGGTGTTCCGTCTTCGCGTGTTTTCATCATTTGAATCATTTGACGCTAAAAACACCTGAAATGCACTAAAATATACCCGTGACTCCGAATGGATAGATTTATGAAAATAATCGAAATAATAGTCATAATAAATCTATATATCAATCAATCAAGCATAATTAATCACGAAATATTAGTACTTTTCGAGCACTCATCACAACCCCCAACCAGCTTCTTGCTAGTCTCTAGCAAGTGAAGCGACCTAAAATAAAATTAAAAACAAATGAAATAAACTAACCTAACCTAAATCACTTCCGTAGATTGTCACGGTTGCATTTAGCGTATGCAACAAGCCTTTAAACCCCTAGGTGGCCCTAGTGGACGAGTTATAGTCTCGTGAGGGTTTCCAGTGATGATACCCGCAAACATCGTAACTGACACAAATAAAGACTCAAAACTAATAAAGACTCTAACAATACTTGAATCAATCCATGCATACGTCTCAAAAATTGTTAACAACGAATGATACATGAAATAGTTAAACATCACCTAAGCTCAAAAACAGTCCAAACATCAAACTCATCATGGTAATCGAATTTTGAACAACCAATCACACCACAAACCCGTTAGTTATACTATCTGACCGTGTCATGCATGATATTCATAGATTACATTTCAATGTCTCATAAATGTGCAAGTAAAATATGAAAGTGAATTTTTGCACTTATAAACTCCATATGCTCATTTTTCAAACTCATCTCCACTAATATAGAAACTAAACTACCTAGAATCAATAGGACTTCATTAAGCTTGTAAAGTTGTGGCTAGGTATGTGATAATAAAAGTACAAAAATGATGTTTTCATATGATAAGAGTACTTTTTATTTCACAAGCATATTTTCAACTTTTTCCACCAAGTGTTCTTTTCATCCTCCCTTAACTTCAAATGTCCTTTGGATCTTTTGCTTGATTTTCTTCTTTATTCTTGCTTATTACTTCGATCATCATTTTTTTTTTTTTGATCGAAAAACAAGATTTACATTTACACAACATAATTGCTCATGAAAATCATATATTACACTAAGTACTCTTATCGCTAAGGGTAGTTTAATGTATGTCAATGTTGAGTCCAAGGGTGTGCTATTGATAAAATATTTCGGGAAAGCATGAAAAGTTCAAACGGTCCAAAGATGGCCTAAATCATTTTCTAAGTAGCATTTGTTTCTATTATTTTGCTTCAACGTGTTTTCAAATGAGTTCTAGAGATTGTTGAGACTTAAAACATATCATGAACATGCATACATTCCACAAATCAGAATAGTTAAACTAACCATGCAAACTACCACAAGTACCACAAAATTCTCAAATTAGATGAATCCAACATTTATGTGCTTTGTTGCTTAGGTAAAAATCTAACATCTCTCATATGTCATCGTCATTACAATTATGTTAATATCATAGATTTCCGGATTGAATCAAGTAGACACGACACTAACTAAAAACAATTCAAGTGACAAAGTTAAAAATTTAAAATTGGTCATATATCATGCTCATGGAATATTCTTCCCACCCCCAACCTATTTTCTGCATTGTCCTCAATGTGAAAAAGAAGAACAAAAGAAATTAAGAAAAAGTGTGAGAAGTTACCCCCCTTTCGTATGAAATTGTGTCGTTACTCGCTATGCTCCGGTTCACTGTTCCTCGCTTCTCTCATGAAGAATGTATGTATATGAACATATATTGAACCTCAAAGTGTATGCAACACAATTCAAACTCAAACCCAAATTTAAATTATAACTAAGTCAGATGAAAACAGAAAAAACATTAAACTAAGTTAAACAATTCAAAATAAAATAAAAATAAAGGAAAAACTGAAAAAGAAAATAAAAAAAAAATAAAAAGAAAATAAAGAAAAGAAATTGATACTACCGAATATGGTGGGTTGCCTCCCACCAAGCGCTTTCTTTAACGTCTTAGCAAGACGTTGCTAATTCGTTTCTATCCACCATCATCAAAGATCTTGAAGTGTGTGATATCAATTTTTCGAGCTAATATGTCATTAAGCTTGTCCTTCCATCTCGGTAGTTGTTTCCTATGAAGTACAGCACACACTCTTTTGTGGAAGTAGTATGGAAAATAATTTGGGGATGTGCAAGTCTTAGGTGCCTTGTGTGGCATGGGAGGTGAAGATAATTCCTCCTTGTTCTCCATAGAAGTTTGTAGAATTTGATATTCCTTAGCTTGACATTCTTTGAGAATTGCTTGCTCCCCATCTGTATTTTCTACACAAAGTGGTAAATCATCAAAAGTTTCAGGAAAATAAATATTTTCAAAATTTTTACCACTTTGAAGGATTGTGTCATCCTTCACTTGCTCAATTTGAGTGGGCAACTCTTCTTGTTTTTGAATTTGTTCCGCTAATTGCCCAACTTGCATTTCTATTCTTTTCATTGATGCCTCCACAGACTTCATCCTTTCACTAGTAGATTGTATGAAAGCATTCAAGGTTTCCTCTAAGGTTGGCTTCCTAGGTTGATTAGAAACTCTACTTCCTTGTATGAAAGAATTCAAGCTCTCTTCGAAGGTGGCCCTAGATGGATATTGATGAAAACTTGAGCTTTGCATTTGGTATTGTGCATAAGGTGGGTCATATGGTTGAAAATTTGAGCTTTGCATGTTGTATTGGGCATAAGGTGGGGTAGAGTTTGCTTGCCATGAAAAATTATGGTGATTTTCCCACTCAGGATTATAGATACTAAAATAAGGATCATTCCAAGGTGGGTGATGATAACTCTATGAAAATAGAGTTATTATATCATTTTTATGCTTAATATTTCTTGTTTGATTTAATAAATTAATGTTTTGGGGTTAAAAAATTAAAATAAAATTATTTTATAGTTGAATTGGTAAAAAGGGATGAAAATAGAATTTTTGGAAATTTTCTGGGATTTTTCTGGATTTTTTATCAATTATTTTCGTGCAGGTGGATGTACTTAGAACTATTCGGGATGCACTTAGAAGCCCAGTCCACGCCAGCATGCCACGCAAGCAGAACGAACGAATCAATACTCGCCACGTGTCGAAGTGTGTCACTCGCGCTCCAACGGTCATGGCCACGTGTCAGCACGGCGTGCGTTTCGGAAATTCCAAGCCGCGTGCCACGCGGCGTCCCCTGGTTCGCCTAATCGCGTCATCGAAGCGCCACGCAAGCCGTATCCTCGAATCACGTCGCGCCAGCTCATCCGAAAACGCCGCGTCACTTCCCAGCGAGTGCCACATGTCGCGCGCGCATCAATCCCGCATCTTCAACGTGCCACGTGGCGCGTCCCCATTCGTTCCGCCTCTCTGACTTGCCAAATGTCATGATTTCATTGGCCAGCGCTGTTTTTCATCCCATCCGTTGAGTTTTTGATCCGATCGAACGGTCCAGATCTATTCTGAACCAATTTTAACCCTAAAACACCACATTACCCGAGCATACAACATTTTTAGGCAGTTTTTAGAGGTTTTTGGAGCTCTCTCCATTTTGGGAGCTAGGAGCAAGGAGGAAGCAATTTTTGGAGCATCAAGAAGCAATTTTTGGAGGAATTCTCTCAAGGGTGTAATAAATTTCTCTCTTAATTGTATTTCTTTATGTTTTGATTTTGTTTTTATTCTTGAATTTCTAGTTTCTAAAATGTTGATTATAGAGTAGTATTTTGTTCTAGGGATTTTAATGGAACCCATTCTATGAAAATGATTGTGTAATATTTATTTGATATTATTAATGTGTGGATTATCCAATTTGATGTGATTAATGCTCTTAATTAAATTGGCCATTTAATTAGGTGATATGTTAATTTTGTGTGCAATTGAAAGATTGATATGAAATTATGAACATGTATTAAATTGGCATATATGTAATGAGGAAGAAATTTCCATTATTTTGTATGTAATCATTTTTAAACTCTAGGTACTTAATGACCCATGTATGCTTAGATGACCATAGACATGTGGGCTAGGTTTATATGGATTAGAATTACATGACCATAGACATGTGGGTGTAATTAATTGAGTAGAGTTGATTAATAATTTGTGCATTTTAATTCAATATTAATGCGATATAAAAACGATCATGGAAATAGAATGGGGGAAATTAAATTCCTAGATTTTTATTTATTTAACTAGTTTAATTTATCTATTTTAATGAATCACAAATTTTGATAGTTCAAATAGAAAGGGAGAGAATATATTTCGGTACTTAATTCTAGTACACGCCATAATAAGTTCCTCGTGGGTACGACAACCCAGTTCTTAAAAATACTTATCACTTGTACACGATCCGTGCGCTTGCGGATTTCGTGCAACAAGTTTTTGGCGCCGTTGCCGGGGAACTTAATAGTGTATTAGGATTAATATTGATACAAGGCTTTCTCCTCTAATTTGAACAAATTTTTTTTTTATCAAAAAAAAAAATAAAAAATAAAAATAATTTAAAAAAAAAAAAATTCAAAAAATTAAAAATTAAAAATTTCAAAAATATCTATTTTTATTTGTTTTTGTTTTTGTTATTTTATTTAGTTTATTTTGTTTGATTTATTTTTATTATCTTATTTATTTTTATTAGCTTTTTAGTTGATTTTTCTTGTTTAATTTTTTTTTATTGATTATTGTTTAGTTAGGTTTTTCTACATTTTCTTTTATTTGCATTTTATGTTTTTTCTTGAGTTTTGCTTGTTAGGTGATGGACCCATTTGAATATCAAAGTCTCAAGGATGCACGGATGACATTTGAGGAGGCTACAAACCTCATAGCTTCTATTGATCGGAATAGTACCTTAAGGGATCTCACAATACAAGAACATTACCACCTTTCGTTGTTGAGGTCTTTCATAGATACTAGAGCCGTACAAAGTTCGTTGCAAACTTACGGATGGAATGAAGGGGGACACACCTACAATAATTTTTACACCGATCCGGAGCCGTCACACTCCTACCACCAATATCCGGATTGGGGGAGTCAACCTAGTTACTCTTGGAGCTATAATCAAGAGGATGATTATTCTACTTGGTCTTCGAATTCCATAAATACTTATATGCAACCACCACCATCACCTCCCCCACAAGAAAAGAAGCCTTCTATGAAGGAGTTAATCAAGAACTATATAGCCGAGCATGGCTATGAGATTTTTGTTAGGAAGGATGAAGAAGAGGTGTGTGGAAATCAAGAACTTGAAAAGGAATTTGGTCACGAAGTGGAAGAAAATCTAAAGGATGACAAAGAGAATCATGAAGTAGCTCAAGAGAAGCAAAATGAGACTCCTAAAGAAGATGAGCTTGAGGAGTGCAAGTTCACAATGGAAGTTCCAACCGACCCCTTTTATTTGGATTTTGTGCAAGACTTGGGTATTGGAAACTTCCACTTCTACATGGGTCTAGGTGCCTCGAAAAAGAGGAAGAGGGAATGGGACCCTAAGAGTAACATGGATGACCTTGATCCAACCAACATGAAAACCGTTAAGCGGTTATTCATGGAATATTTTTTATACCATCCACCTTGATATGTTCAAGGAAGGTCTAGTCAAGGACCTAAAACGTGACGCTTCTTGGGAGGCAACCCAAGTTTTTAAAGTACTAATGAATAATTTCGTTTGATTTTTGTAGGGTAATAATAAGGAGCCTTGGAGCTTGGAGGTGACACAAATCAAAATGTTAAAGCTTCAAGTTTTAAGGGAGTTTTCTCATCCTTTATTTCCTTTATTGCATATTGGGGACAATATGCATGTTAAGTTTGGGGGTGAGAAACTTTTGTTTCTTTGGTGAGATTATAGTTTTGTGGTATGAATGACTAATTTTGATTATAGTTATGTTGGTGAATTGTTTGTGAAATAAATTTAATAGGAATCCGATGATGATTTTTGGATTGACATGCATTAGACTTGGATTGAAATGTGGTAGTCATGAACATGTGTATTCATTTAGGTATGTATGGCTAAACGTTTTTGATTTGAGAATGCTTCATTCTATATGCACATGTCATAAATTAGTGAATATGTATGCTTATTTTGATAAGTTTATATGAATTTCATGCGTGATGATTTATGTGTCTATAATAAACTTTAGAATCCACTTTGGTGTCTCTTGAGGCGAAATTACATGTGCTACTTAGATTGAGAAATGATTTAGGCCTTCTTTGGACCGTTTGAGCTTTTCTAGCCACCATGATTATTTATGTCTTAGTTACCTCATTTTGAGCCTTTATGCTTACATTTCATTTCATTTTACCTATGTGATTAGCCTAGCCCAAATAATAAATTTCACTTACCCATATCATCCTTAGTTAATTATGTATTGTGTATCTATTATTATGCTTGAAAAAAAAAAAAAAAAAAAAAAAAAATTTCTCGATCGATCTACTGATTTCTCGATCTATCGAGCTCAACCCGAGAGCAGGTAGATCGAAGTCGATCCATGCTCGATCGATCTAGCTAAAAAAAAAAAAAAAAAAAAATTTTTTTTTTACAAAAAAAATAAATAAATAAATAAATAAATAAATAAAAAAAAAAAAAACTCGATCGATCGAGCTCAACCCGAGAGCACCTAGATCGAAGTCGATCCATGCTCGATCGATCTAGCTAAAAAAAAAAAAATTAAAAAAAAAAAAAAAAAAAAAGAGGCTTAGTTTGAGTGTACATTGGTCATGAGCTCATTGGTTTATTGTATGTATTTGGTTTGCTAAGGGTGTATTTGAACCTAAATATTTTCTATCTCACCTACCCATATCTTAACCTATCATTACAAACTTAAAAGACCAATTGATTTCAATCTAAGCTTGCATTTTTATTAGTGGAGAGAGAGATTAAATGTGGACTTATGAAGTTTGGTACTATTGTAGACTATCCTTATAATTGCATGGTTCATATGAACTTATTTTGATGGCATATAATTTAAACTAATTTGGCATAACACACACACACATGGAGCATATCATTAAAAATTTTTGGTCATACACTTGAATGAATGCATTATGGATTGATAACCATAAAAATTTCTAAGTTAAGTATATTTGTTGATTTTTGAGGATCCTTAAATTTATTGAGCATACTTGAAACTAATATTACTTATAGTTATAAATTTGTTATTTATACCATGTTTAGATTTTAATTTTGAGTTGTTTATTTTGTGTGAATGTTTTGCATGGGACAAGCAAAATATTAAGTTTGGGGGTGTGATAACTCTATGAAAATAGAGTTATTATATCATTTTTATGCTTAATATTTCTTGTTTGATTTAATAAATTAATATTTTGGGGTTAAAAAATTAAAATAAAATTATTTTATAGTTGAATTGGTAAAAATGGATGAAAATAGAATTTTTGGAAATTTTCTGGGATTTTTCTGGATTTTTTATCAATTATTTTCGTGCAGGTGGATGTACTTAGAACTATTCGGGATGCACTTAGAAGCCCAGTCCACGCCAGTATGCCACGCAAGCAGAACGAACGAATCAATACTCGCCACGTGTCGAATTGTGTCACTCGCGCTCCAACGGTCATGGCCACGTGTCAGCACGGCGTGCGTTTCGGAAATTCCAAGCCGCGTGCCACGCGGCGTCCCCTGGTTCGCCTAATCGCGTCATCGAAGCGCCACGCAAGCCGTATCCTCGAATCACGTCGCGCCAGCTCATCCGAAAACGCCGCGTCACTTCCCAGCGAGTGCCACATGTCGCGCGCGCATCAATCCCGCATCTTCAACGTGCCACGTGGCGCGTCCCCATTCGTTCCGCCTCTCTGACTTGCCAAATGTCATGATTTCATTGGCCAGCGCTGTTTTTCATCCCATCCGTTGAGTTTTTGATCCGATCGAACGGTCCAGATCTATTCTGAACCAATTTTAACCCTAAAACACCACATTACCCGAGCATACAACATTTTTAGGCAGTTTTTAGAGGTTTTTGGAGCTCTCTCCATTTTGGGAGCTAGGAGCAAGGAGGAAGCAATTTTTGGAGCATCAAGAAGCAATTTTTGGAGGAATTCTCTCAAGGGTGTAATAAATTTCTCTCTTAATTGTATTTCTTTATGTTTTGATTTTGTTTTTATTCTTGAATTTCTAGTTTCTAAAATGTTGATTATAGAGTAGTATTTTGTTCTAGGGATTTTAATGGAACCCATTCTATGAAAATGATTGTGTAATATTTATTTGATATTATTAATGTGTGGATTATCCAATTTGATGTGATTAATGCTCTTAATTAAATTGGCCATTTAATTAGGTGATATGTTAATTTTGTGTGCAATTGAAAGATTGATATGAAATTATGAACATGTATTAAATTGGCATATATGTAATGAGGAAGAAATTTCCATTATTTTGTATGTAATCATTTTTAAACTCTAGGTACTTAATGACCCATGTATGCTTAGATGACCATAGACATGTGGGCTAGGTTTATATGGATTAGAATTACATGACCATAGACATGTGGGTGTAATTAATTGAGTAGAGTTGATTAATAATTTGTGCATTTTAATTCAATATTAATGCGATATAAAAACGATCATGGAAATAGAATGGGGGAAATTAAATTCCTAGATTTTTATTTATTTAACTAGTTTAATTTATCTATTTTAATGAATCACAAATTTTGATAGTTCAAATAGAAAGGGAGAGAATATATTTCGGTACTTAATTCTAGTACACGCCATAATAAGTTCCTCGTGGGTACGACAACCCAGTTCTTAAAAATACTTATCACTTGTACACGATCCGTGCGCTTGCGGATTTCGTGCAACAGGTGACATCCCTCATTACGATCAAAGTTTGAATTAGTGGGTGTATAGTAATCACCTGCAAAACTGCAAACATTAGCATAATGCCCATATAAACCACAAATGCTACATACCTCCATGTATGTCATATCATGCAGCTCTTCAAAAGGCCTTGTATTGGCTCATGGATTTCTGTATCCAGCCTGATTAGGTGCATTTTAAAATTCGTTGATGTTGTCTATGAACGGTACCTTTCAAAAACTAACAAAAACAACAGAGAAATCAAAGCACCACAGATTAAGCAATTAAAAGCACTATTTTTTGATTTTTTTGATTTTTTGATTTTTTTGTATTTTTAGAATAAAAATAAATAAATAAATAAATAAACAAATAAATAAATAAAATATAAAAAATAAAATAAATAAACAAAATAAAAAAAAAAATTAAGAAACTCTAAAAAGTTAAAAAGAAAATTATTCAAAACGCCAATTCCCCGGCAACGGCGCCAAAAACTTGATGTGTTAAAATGTGTACTCGCAAGTGTACGAATCACTCGTAGTAAAATGATAAGCAACTTCCAAGGTCGGTCTCTCAAGGAATTGCAGTGGTCTTAAATAACTAACTTTTAACTTAAACAGAGTTCTAATGAAAATAAAAGACTAATTAAATAGAGTTCTAGTAAAACTAAAACTCTAAGTAACTAGAATCCTAAAGCTAGTAAAACTGTAAAAAGGTTGTTTGTTTTGTAACGGGAACAAAGTACGAGCAATTAAACGAAAACAAAATCGCAATTAAACAATCAATTCAGATATATTTGAAGATCAATGGAGAATGTATGGACGTTTAGCTTGGTTGACCATGCTTGCATCGAAAAGGTATGGTGAGATAACATGAACGTCCTATATAAACTAAACTACCGGCTTTCCTTTTAATTACGAGACTCCTTTTGGCGGGGGTAGGTCTCTTTATTGATTAACTAATTAATTGCCTTTGGCGGGGGTAAATCAAATAGTAATCAAATTATGCGCAAGGAAAACATGCCAATCAAATTAATGCTATGACTAAGTCACTAACTTGAAGCTTCGATTAAGTGTTTCGGAATAAAGTTAAGGTGACGTTCCTATAACTAAATTCTCAGATTTTTCAATCTAACTACGAACATCAAATGGGCCCATGATTATTCATAATCAAATATCTAAACATGCTCTTAATCAAAAAGTAATTCGTTTATATTAAATCAATAGAATACACCATACACAGTTCTAGCAAACATGGCAACACAAACTAAACATCCATAATAAAACTAGCCAGACATATTCATATTAATATTCATAGACAAATAAAATATGAACATACACTCCAACAAAAGAAGAAGAAAAATAGAATTCTACAACACCAAAGAAAACCTAGATCTAAATACCGCTTATGGATTGGTTGACGTACTTCTCCGTAAGCTTTATCTTCGATTGTCGACGGCTTCTTTGGATCCTTAGAATGGTTTCTCTTGCTTTGTTTTTGTGTAGCAAAACTCCCAAAGTTGATTGAATCTCTTGTTTGGTTGCAAAATTGTAAAGTGTAAGAGTTGTGTATCAATTCGAGTTATTTCGAGTTTTCTGTAAGGGGGACTCTAAGGGGTTTTTTATAGATGTAAGGGTTTACACGAATCCTATGTGCCATAGGAATAGGCGCGCCGCGGCATACATTTTTCCCGCCGCGGCGCAACACAAATTCTGGAAATTATGTAAAAACCCGAGAGCTCCCCGCCGCGGCATAACTTTTCCTCGCCGCGGCGCGCAATGTTTTTGGATTCCTAGCATGCAACCCGAGAGCCCCTCGCCGCGGCATATGATTTCTTCGCCGCGGCGCGCCTTGCATGTAACAGTGTACATGGAATGTACATGGCTTTACATGTATTGTCGAGACCCTCGCCGCGGCGCATAATTTCTTCGCCGCGGCGCGCATTGCTTTCCTGCTCTTCATGCTTACCCCCTTACATATGTGCTGGCTTGACATGTACGGCTTACATATTTGACTTGTTTTGCCCGTGACTCGTGATCCGAGCGCCGTAGGTGTTCCGTCTTCGCGTGTTTTCATCATTTGAATCATTTGACGCTAAAAACACCTGAAATTCACTAAAATATACCCGTGACTCCGAATGGATAGATTTATGAAAATAATCGAAATAATAGTCATAATAAATCTATATATCAATCAATCAAGCATAATTAATCACGAAATATTAGTACTTTTCGAGCACTCATCAGTCCCGAATCTTGCAAAATATCAAGTGCGTACTTTCTTTGAGACATGAAAATACCTTTCTTAGAACGAGAGAATTCAACACCCAGAAAATATTTCAAATTTCCAAGGTCTTTGATGCGGAATCGATTGAGAAAGAACCTTTTGAGACATTCCATTTCTTGAAGATTATTTCCAGTTAGAAGTATGTCGTCAACATAGATAAGAACTGCAGTAGATGAAGTGCCTTGAGCCTTGGTAAAAAGAGAATAATCAGCTTTAGACTGTTGATAACCGACTTTTTGAATAGTATTTAAAAAAGTGGAAAATCAATTTCTGGAAGCCTATTTGAGGCCATAGAGGGACTTGTTGAGCTGACATACAACGTTCTCCCCCTGTTTGTGAAGACTAGGAAGAGGCTCCATGTACAGCACCTAATGTAAATCGCCATGGAGAAAAGTATTCTGAACATCTAATTGGTGGTTGAACCAATGGCAGGCAGCAGCAACGGTAAGAAGACAGCGGAGTGTAGTGAGTTTGGCTGTAGGGGAGAAAGTCTCTTGATAATCAATGCCCTCAATTTGAGTGTAGCCTTTAGCAACAAGCCTAGCCTTGTAACGCTCAATGGTGCCGTCAGACTAGTATTTGATTTTGTATACCCATTTACAGCCAATCGGTTTATGACCAACTGGTAATGGAATCAAACTCCAAGTGTTATTGTACTGTAAAGCCTCTAGTTCTGCAGTCATGGCTTGGCACCAATGTGGATCAAGAAGAGCCTGAGCATAGGATGTGGGTTCTGTGTGACCTATAATGTTAGCAAGAAAAGCACAATGTGCAGAAGATAAACGAGAGAAGGTAAGGAAGTGGGAAATAGGATAATGAGTACCTGATGTAGAACAAGGCGCTGAGGTTGAGTGATTGACATGGTTGGACATGTGGTAGTCTGTATGCCATGCCGGAGGATGTTTAGAGCAAGTGAACTGTCGAGGAGAGGGAATGAGAGTAATGGAATTATCAGAAAGGTGGGGTTGTCATGCACATCATGTGCATCAGAGAGGATAGAGTGGGTAGGTGCTTGTGGTGGGTCGTTTGAAGGTTGTGGCATATCGATTGGTGAGGTCCAGCTGTTACGGAAATCAGTGGAAAGGTAGTGTTGGGAAGTATGTGGAGTAGGTGATGCCGAAGATTGAGAGAAAGGGAAGAGACGTTCACAGAATCGGACATCACGACTGACAAAGAATTTGTTGGTCTCCAAATTGTAGAGTTTGTAACCCTTTTGGCCAGTAAGATATCCAACAAAGACATAACGTGTGGCATGGGGATCAAATTTATGAATAGAATGGACAACAATTGCATAACAGAGACAACCAAAAACTTTCAAGTGGTCAAGTGATGGGGGACGGTTGTATAACAATTCAAAAGGTGATTTAGTGGAAAGTAATGGCGAAGGTAATCGGTTAATAAGATAGACAGCGGTTAGGACGCATTCACCCCAGAAAATAATGGATAAGTGGGACTGAAAAAGTAATGTATGTGCGACAGTAAGAATATGGCGATGTTTGCGTTCGATGACTCCATTTTGTTGTGGAATGTAAACACAAGTGCGCTGATATTCAATGCCTTTATTTTGAAAGAAATGCCTCATGGAAAAAAATTCAGACCCGTTGTCTACTCGAATGGTTTTAATGTTGGCATGAAATTGAGAGTGGACAAAAGTAATAAATGACTTGAGAAGGTTTTGGGTTTCA
Source organism: Elaeagnus macrophylla (assembly GCA_029378325.1). NCBI lineage: Eukaryota > Viridiplantae > Streptophyta > Magnoliopsida > Rosales > Elaeagnaceae > Elaeagnus > Elaeagnus macrophylla. Next base: position 12,508,912 of record CM055645.1, on the reverse strand, counting down.
GATTTATGTTGCATCAAAAATATCCATGTGCACCTAGTAAAGTCATCCACAATAGTAAGAAAGAAACGTACGAGAATTTTGTATGGGCCCCAAATATCACAATGTAACAAATCAAATGGAGCTTTAGTTGATATTAAACTTAGAGAAAATGGAAGCCTTGTTTGTTTGGCCATTGGACAAACACTACAATTATTATCAAAAGAAATATTATTGGAAGGCAATAATGGGGAAGCTAATCAAAGACGAGCAGGGGACAGGTGTCCAAGTCGCATGTGCCATAAATTGGATGAGAGTGAAACTTGATATGAGATAGGTGTCTTTTGCAATGGAGACATGTAATAGAGACCACTACGCTGTTCACCCGAGCCAATCATCTTCCCCATAGCCAAGTCCTGTAAGACACAGAAGGTAGGAAACAAAATGGCACAACAGTTTAGAGAAGTAGTGAGTTTGCTGGCAGACATTAGATTTAAGCAAAAAGATGGAACACATTTTGATGATTGGGGCATGAGAACCAGTAGGTAAATTAATAATGGGCATTTGTGATGATTCAGTTTTGGTGAAAAGTGTGTGGTCATAAGTGATGTGATCAGTAGCTCCGCTATCTAAAATCCAAGGTTTAGTGAACACATAATTTATAGAAGAAATGGAAAAGGGAACCAGACCTACAGCATTTGCATATACCAGAGGAATGAGTTGAACTCATCATAGAAAATGCATGTGCTAATTGTTGGAGTTGCTTTGCCGAGAACCCATGTAAAGGGTTGGAATGAGAGGCTGGCTGGGTTGGTGCATTGGAACCATATGACTGGGCTCCTTGCGCTGGAGATGTGTCTGTTGCATGGGCAGTAGGAAAGGGCCCACGTGCATGGATGTTCCCTTTAGACCCTTAACGTTGTTGCTTAGATTGATTGTGCCTACTGCCTTGAATGCTTGTGTCATTGGGAACCCATGTCCCATTTTTAAATTTACATCTTTGTTCAGTGTGACCTCTCCTATCACAATACTTGCAATGGAATTTGAGGGTCCAACATTCTTCAATTGTATGACCATATCTATCACAGTGGTCACAATGTTTGTTTGTAGAATTATTTGACATATTGTTTGATCGACTGTGAATCGCAGCGGCAATGAAAAAATTCTCTATTGGTCCTGATGTTATCTGTCACCGTGTTTCATCTTGAATGACCAATGAATAGGTTTGACGGACATTACGCAACAGTGACATCATGAGAATATTCCCACGAACACTGTTGTAGGTGTTGTTGAGGTCCATAAGGAATTGCATCATCCGATCTTCTTCCTTTTGTGTATTGTGTGCTTTTCACCTTGTTACATGTTAGAGGGGTTTGATATGTTTCTAATTCATCCCAGAGATCTTCGAGTTTCTAGTAGTAATCTGAAACCGTCATGGTTCCTTGTGAAAGAGAGGCGATGGATTTCTGTATCTGATATATGGTGGGTGCATTCTTTTATGAGAATTGATCTTTGAAATCTTGCCACACTGGTAAAAAAGAGTTTGTTTTGTGGCGAGATCAGTGGTATGAACAATTAATGAAAACAATATCGCAAATTCACAATCAATTCAAGTAGATTTGAAAATCAATGGCGGATGTATGGACGTTTAGTTTAGTTGGCCATGCTTGCATCGAAAAGTAATGGTGAAATAGCATGAACGTTCTAATAAACAATTTTACCGGCTTTCCTTTTTATTACGAGAATGCCTACAATCGGGTAAATTCTCTTTGTTGATTAACTAATTAACATCCTACGATCGGATATATCAAATAACAATCAAATTATGCACAAGAAAATTTATGCCACAATCAAACTAATGCTATGACTAAGTCACTAATTTGAAGCTTTGATTAAGTGTTTCGGAATAAAGTTAAGGTGACGTTCCTAAAACTATATTCTCAGATTTTTCAACCTAACTATGAATATCAAATTGGCCTATGAAAATTCATAATTAAATATCTAAACATGCTCTTAATCAAAAGGTAATTTATTTATATTAAATCAATAAAACATTCACCAAAAACAATTCTAGCAAACATAGCAACACAAACCTAACATTCATAATGAAATTAGCCGCTCATGTTCATATTAAACTTCATAGACAAATATAATATGATCATACACTCAAAGAAGGAAGAAGAAAGATAGAATTTTATAACAACAAGGAAATCCTAGATCTAAATGCCGCTAATGGATGGGATGTCGTTCTTCTCCAAAAGCTTGATCTTCGATCGTCAACGGCTTCCTTGGATTCTGAGAATGGATTCTCTCGCTTTGTTGAGTGTGGCAAAGCTCCTAAAAACTAATTGAATACCTTGTTTACTTGCAAAATTGTGGTGTGTAAAAGTTGTATGTAAATAATGGTTGAAACCCGAGAGCTCCCCGCCGCAGCATACATTTTCCTCGCCACAGCGCGCGTCGCCTTTCCTTTCTTCACATTTACCCCTTACATATGTGCTTTCTCGTTATGTAAGGCTTACATATTTGTCTTGTTTTGCCCGTAACTCGTGATCCGAGCGCCACAAGTGTTCCGTCTTTGCGTGTTTGCATTATTCAACTCATTTTGATGCTAAAAACACCTGAAATACACTAAAACATACCCGTGATTAGGAATTGATAGATTTATGAAAAATAGTCAAATAAACAATAATAACAAATCTATTTTTAAACAATTAAGCGCAATAAATCACGAAATATTAGTGCTTTACGAGCACTTATCACAACCCCCAACCAGCTTCTTGCTAGTCTCTAGCAAGTGGAGCAATAAAAAATAAAATAAAATAAACTAACCTAAATCACTTCCATAGATTGTCACGATTGCATTTAGCATATGCAACAAGCCTTTAAACCCCTAGGTGGCCCTAGTGGACAAGTTATAGTCTCGTGAGGGTTTCTAGTGATGATACCCGCAAACATCGTAACAAAAAAAGCTAATAAAGACTATATACATACTTGATCAATCCATGCTTATGTCTCAAAAATTATCAACAACGAATGGCATACGAAATAGTCAAAAATTACGTAAGCTCAAAAACAGTCCAAATATCAAACCCATCTTAGTAATCGGATTTCGAACAATCAATCATACCACAAGCCCGTTAGTTACACTATCTGATCGTGTCATGCATGATATTCATAGGTTACATTTAATGTCTCATAAATGTGCAAGTAAAATATGAATGAAAATTTTGCACTTACAAAATCCATAGGCTCACTTTTCAAATCCATCTCCACTAATAAAAATCAAACTACCTAGAATCAATAGGACTTCATTAAGCTTGTAAAGTTGTGGTTAGGTGTGTGATTATGAAAGTACTGAAATGATATTCTCAATAGGATAAGAGCACTTTTATTTCACAAACTTATTTTCAACTTTTTCTACCAAGTTTTCTTTTTCATCCTCCTATAAATTCCATATGTCCCTTGGATCTTCTTTGCTTGATTTTCTTTCTTTACTTCTCTTGCTTATTTCAATCAATTTCTCAATTTTTTTTTAACAAGCAAGATAAATACAATCTTAATTGCTCATGAAAATCAAATATTACATTGAGTACTCTCATCACTAAGGGTAGTACAACATTTATCAATGTTGAGTTTATGGGTGTCACTATGGATAAAATAATACGGGAATGCTTGAAAAGTCCAAACAGTCCAAAGATGGCCTAAATCACTTTCTAAGTGGCATTTGATTCTATCATTTCGCTTCAAAGGGTTTTCAAATGAGTTCTAGAGTTTGTTGAGATTTAAAATATATCACGAACATGCACACATTACACAAACCAAAATAGTCATACTAACCATACAAATTACCACATATACCACAAAATCCTCAAATTAGATGAATCTAACATTTATGTGCTTCGTTGCTTAGGTAAAAATTTAATTTCTTTCATATATCACCATCATTACAATCATGTTAATATCATAGACTTCCGAATTGACTCAAGTGGACACGACACTATCCTAACGAAATTCAAGTGACAAAAGTTAAAAATTTAAATTTTATCTAATTTCATGCTCATGGAATATTTTTACCTAAGCAACGAAGCACATAAATGTTAGAAAAAATTTTGTCTAATTTCATGCTCATGCTCATGGACCCCAATGGGCCACCCATATTTAGAAAAAATTATGCCATAAAACTGCATAGCAGCACACTCTTACACTATGCAAATTCATGCAATTGCCTAATAACGAAAGTTAGTTGAAAAGGACCTAGCCAACCAGGATTGATCCACATTGGGACTAGCCAATTGGGTGTTGGCCAGACAACACATGCTGGACGGAACACCATTCAAGTTGTTCTCCATCCAAAACTACCATCTAACAATGCTGACATCCCTCATTCTCCAAAATAAAGAAGAGTCCATGCAATACCCACTCCTCCACTAGAGGAAGTCTCTACTCGAGCCAAAGGCAAAGTGCAGAACACGCTGAACTCAAAAAAGCATAGCATACACCACACAAAGACAAAAATAAGATACACTCGCAATGAAGATGTCAAAGGTATAACACATGCTCAAAACAAAAAATCAAGAAGATATCCATTGATTGTTCATGAAGGACCCATACAAAACTAAGTCTACTAGACTGAAAGAAAGCCTCACCAAGTCCCAACACTTTGGTGAAAGAGAAATACACATATGGAAACATAAGGTTTGAAAAGACAATTTTTAGAAAGACTCCTCAGACATGAACTGAGTGAGATGAAGAAACAGAAAATAGGGAATTAGAAGCACATAAAGTGTCAAGTCATCTCTGGAAGGATAATGACCAACCACTCCACCTTTGATCGGCACTCTGTTGACCATGCCACCTCTAGTTAGCACTCGGCCAACCATGTCACCTCTGAACGGGTCCTCCCTCCTCCACTTGGCCACTATCGCCCTCCATCCAGCACAATCCACTTTTGTGTGCACCCAAGGTAGTCAGTGCGTATCTATCCTCCCATCCTTCGTAATGAAGTAAAATCGATGCCTCCAACACATAGTAGCGTAAGTGAAAGTACAAAATGCTTACTAAGGATTAGTGGTAGAAAAGATATCCAAGTACAATTTTCTGCTTCTAGAAGGTGAAGAGCAAAGGCTTCCAAAAGATCCTAATGCATAGATGTCTCCACACAAACTTAAAAGAGTTCGGCAAGCATGCCATTGCCGTATAGAAAGTAAAAAGCACCTTATAGCTCTAGAGTTGACTTTTATAAAAGAAACTTTGACTTTGACATATCTCCTACAATGGAACTCCAATTGGAAATTTGGAAGTATTGCCAACAACGAAAAACCACTGCGCATGCATTCATGACAAGACAAGATCCGAGCTTTTCCAACCCCGTCGATGGAATAGGGTGTGAGACTGGGTCACAAACCACTAGCGTGACTAAAATGACCAAATCTTTGAATATCGACAAAATGACAACCAGACCTCCTACACCACATAATTGGGCCCTAGAGGCATGAGGGTTAATGTTGGGCATAAAATAACATGTAACAAATGGCATGCTTCGAGCCCAATGAGTGTTGAGTAAGTGAATAATCCCAATTGCTAGATAAATGACCATCAGATAACTAAGCACCGAATATCGTTTAATTATCCGATAAAAGATAATTAGAGAGAGATAACCTCCAATGTCGAGCTAGTCTATCTCTTTGAGTAAGTAACCAACAACAGGTATATCATTTTCCCTATATATATGCACCTTGTACACATTCACACACATGTTAGATGTTAATAATGACATAACCAATAATACACACAGCTCCAATATTATCTCTGTCTATACTTCTTTTTCCTAATATCACAAAGTTAAGGCTTAGATCTCTTTCATCATCACTATTACCTTAACTTACTTAAGCATCGGAGGACCAAAGGCCACCACACCCCGTGGTGATCCAAGGTCCTAACGTGTATTTTCTGTTAACAGGTCCACAGCAAGGAGAAGTACACTTTCATTCTGATATTAACAAAAAATGTCTTTAACACAATCTAAACATGTACTTATAATAGTTGTATATAGTTCAAGGACATTCTGATATTTATTGAAGTAAAAGAAAAACCTACAAAATATTAAAAAAATAAATAAAAGTTTATGTTAGTTAAATTTTTTTTAATTGATATAAAATATAACATGATAAATGTATAATTAGTGTTCTTTTGACATAAAGAAACCAACATTCAACATTTATTACATTGATTTATTTATCTCATTGTATAACTAAAGTATAATATGGTAATTTTATTATAATAAAAAAAAAAGTTTAATATAAAGCTTTAATTTTTTTTGAAGTTAAACTATGATGATTTAGCATAAAAAAGAAAATAAACCATAAAACGTCATAATATTAAGAAATGAAAAGTACATAGCAATTTCTTTTATTTTTAAAAATCAATTATTGTGTCCTAAATTTTTAATATTTTGAGACAAAACTTTCGTGAATTTACTACCATATTTGGGCCCAAATTTTAGGACTTTTACGGCATGTTTGATGCAACGTATTAGATAAGTTAAGTTTAGTAGTATTTGATTAAACTGTATTGAATTGTATTATAATTAGTCTGTACAATGTTTGGTAAAAAGTTGTATAATATAGTCATAATAAATTGATTATATATATTTTACTAAAACAATTTATATTTAAAATAATTTTTTATTATAAAATTTATTTAAATTAATATTTAATTCATTTTTATATTTTTAATACATTTTTAAAAATAAAAAAAATATTATTTTTAATTTGAGATAAAAGAAAAAGTTAAGACATATAATTTTATAATTAAAAAATTAAATAAACTAAATTGATTATCCAGTACGGTTTAGACCCACACATCCTGATCATACAAACTTTATACATAATTGTACTATTTTTATACTATACGATACGATCTGATTTTACATTCAAACGCACGACTGTATATAAATTATACGGTTATGATATTAGTACAGTGTAACAAACATACTGTTAATAATAAGAAATACATTGTAAATATATTGTCAATTTTTTCCTTAAATTTTTTTATTTATAAATACAAAAAGTTTTGTTATAAGACTTAGTAAATATATTTTATTTATTCATATTGAATGACAATTTTTGGTTAAAAGTTTTGGGGTAAAATTTCAATCAATTTATCGAGGACAAAACAATTATTTTCTTTGGTGAAATTTATATTTAATACTATCAACAATGAATATCAAATTTTTGTCACCAAATGTGTCATTTTTAAGAAAAAAATTTCTTTGTTGTCAACTTAGAATTTCATAAAAAAGTTAGCAAAAATAATAAAAATAACATCTTTTAAAATTTTAATAACAAAAATAACATCATTTATATTTAAACTTATAATTTCATAATTAAAAAAATAATTAATATATCGTTTTTCTTTAAACACTTATTTAATTAGAATTGAACGATGATAATTTTGACATGTTTAATATTAAACGTTCAATACTATTAAAATACTAATTTTATTATTATAAATTTTAAAAATATTATTTTTTTTCAAAAAATTATTCAAGTATGAAATATGTTCAATCTATTCATGACAATGACCAAATTCCTACAAACATGGGCCGGTCAAGGAGTTCAAAAGCCTAAGACAAAAGATAGAATCGAAGCCGTAATATTTTTATATTAAAATTATTAAATAAAAATATTACTTTAACTTTTAACAATTTTTTAAACATATACACTATACATGTACCAAACACTTAGAGATAAAAATTTGAACTTAATAATACAAAACTAGACAAAAATTTGAACTTAATAATACAAAACTAGACAGTATTAAGAGATATAAAAAACTACAGCGTTAGATAATAATTTACAGCGTTAAAAAGAATTGATATTATTTTTTATTTTTTTTTGAAATGTAAAAATAAAATAAATAATCTGCATTTTTTGTCAAATATTAATGATAATTAAAAATAAAAGATGAATAATAAAGGTATTCAAATGAACTTTGTTATAAACTAATATCGTGAGGAAATTCACTAAAAATGGAACATTTTAGTCACTTTTTGAATAATAAATTACTATTTTATTAATAAAAATTTTTGAAATTATAATAAAGATAATTTAATAGAGGTAAAAAATTTATTTTATTTTAACAATTTAAAACTTAAATTAAAAAATATAATATTTATTTTTTTATTTTTTTGTTCAATTCTCTTTATATAATTTATATTTTATCAAATTTTTTTGTATTTTTTTAACACTGTTTTGTATTGCATTTTTTATAAGTATCGTATTTGTATGAAAACTGTAGACTTTATAATATAAAAAATAGATGCCTCATAGGTCAAAAAATTACAAGATAATTGGCATAGAACTACACAAATTAGCTATCTTCGGCCCATCATCTTCGAAAACTAGTATTAGAAATTGAACAGTGCATCTCCATTGTATTGCTTAAAGCTGAGTAGTGGTTGTGCCATCCATGTGGTCTCCGTTAATTGTGGAATGAAGAGAGCTTATTTGTATGATTTTAATGCCATTGATCTTGTAATTTTTTGACCTATATAGCCCCTATTTTTGATATTGTAAAGTCTACAACTTTGATCAAAACACAATACTTGTAGAAAAATATGATACAAAAAATTTCTCGAAAAATACAAAAGAAATCCATAAAATATAAAATTTACAAAAAGAATTGACAAAAAAATAAAAAATAAAATAAATTATTGTACAGTTCAAATTAAGTTATAAATTATTAAAATAAAATAACAATTTTTTTCTATTAATTTATCTTTATTATTATTTCATATTTTTTTATTAATAAAATAATATTTTATTATTTAAAAAGTTACTAAAGTGTCTCATTTTTGCTAAGGGATAGACCTAAATGTCTCTTGTGAAAGGAGATTGACTAACATGTCATAGTGACACAAACAAAATGACTCAAAGGATACTTAATGCATAAATAAATATAACAAATAATTTCATAAAATTTATTGGATAAAATCTTAAATTATTATGCATATTTGTTTTCTTACATAAGAAAATTAAAAGTCAAACAACATGTAACATATAACATTTATTTCTAATTGGTTTTTTTATCGGTATTTTTAATTAGTTAATAAAATGTAGAATGACATTGAATTAAATATATAATATTTTTATATTTAAATTTTTTTTGTAGTATTATATATATAATAGATAGGAGTGTCAATTCGTGCGAGTTGGGCTAGTTCAAGCTGGCACAAACTAACCCAGTCCAAATTAGTTCAACCCTAATTCAATTTAAATTTAATTCAAGCTAGTAAAAGTGAGCCCAAACCCAAATCAAACACAAATGAGCTGGCTCAAATAGGCCCAAACTAGCACGAATTGTTAATTATATATATTTTTTAGTTAATATGACCTTTTTTTATTAAAAAAATATGTTTAATAATTAAAGCTCAAATAACATTACATAAAACAATATATATATATATATATATATATATATATAATATATATATATATATATATATATATATATATATATATATATATATATATATATATATAATTAATTATTAAAGCCAAAAATCAATTATTAAATTAATTAGACAATAAATAAATGCATTAAACTCCACACATGCAAAAGTTAGAAGCTTTCATGCCCTTATGAAAACTCACATTTAGAATAAAGAGTTCTTAAGTCCAAATAAATTTTTTTCTAGCTATTAAACAAAATAAATAGAGATAAGTAGATTAAATAAATATATTTACTAAAAAATGAACAGTTAAAGTAAATTAAAATGTTAAACGATAACATAACTTTTTTATATACACAAGAATAAAACTTTGACTATTACATAATATATAATTCTCAATACAATAAACAAGTGGAAAAGAGAATAGCATAACACAAGTTGATAAAAAAATTAAAATTTTTACTTCAAAAATTAATATCTAATGGATTTAAAAATAGAAACTTCATAATATTAATTTAAATTAAATATAAATATTATTTGTTTGCTTAAAGAGTTAGGTAGATTTAAATGTTAAATGCATTAACATTAAAGAATGTAGCATAATATTGTAAAAAATGAATAAATTATAACTATTTATTCATCATCAGCTTATTTTTTAAAAGAAAAGGGAACAAAAATAACTAATATATCATAAAAGAGAAGTACTGAAAGATTATTTTAATTTAATATAGTCTTTTTTATTTTTTTTATTTAAAATTTTATTTTATTTCGGGTTAATGGGTTGGCCCTAACACAGCTCAAATTTTTTTGGGTTATTCGAACTGGGCTGAAACAAGCCCAAATTTAATTTGATTCGTGTTTTTCGATTCAGGTTTCATTCAGTCAATCAAACTATAGCAAAAATTGTCACCCCTAATAATAGATGTTTACAACATGTTGAGACACTTTATCTGATCGGAGGCTGATAAATCAATATTTGTCCTAATATTTTGTTGTAATTTGACATTATTTTTATAGTTTATTTAAATATTTTACCCAAACTAAGGATATTTTCGTCATTTTTAGGTTTATAATTATTTGGGAAGAATTTACAATTTTTGAAATTTTTCTGAATTTTTTATGAATTTAATTAAATAGGTGGATGTATACAGAAATATCTGTGGATGTATTTAGAAATTTGGATTCGTATAAAGGAACCGTGGATCTACTTAGAAAAGTCCAGTCAAAGGCATCATTCACGTCATTGGACAAGTCATCGAAACGTCAATCTGTCATACCAATCATAGGAAGCCACATGTCCGTCAACTCAGTAAGACCGTGCCGCAATTTGGACGAATCAAAAAATGCCACATGTCACGCACTTTATAAGTTGTATATGGTCGGCTTTGCCGCCTAATTTTTTTTTATTCCTTGTTGACTAAGCCACTTATATTTATTAATATATTTTATTTTTCTTTCTTTTTATTTTTATTCTTCTTTTTATGCTGCTAATTATTCTCTAATATTTATTTTAATTCACCCCAATATTTTCTTTCTTTTTACTTTTCTTTTCTTCATATTATTATTATTATTATTATTTTCATATTTCTACTTTTATTTTATTTACTTTACTACTATTAATACTATTTATTTGTTTACTTTACTATTATCATTTTTTATTTTTATTTTTATTTTCTTTATTTATTTTATTATCACTATAAAATAAAAAAATAAAAATTTATTTCTATTTATTTTCTTAAATAATTTTTTTTTTCCTTCTTCAGTAAACATTTTAATTTTTATTTAGTTATTTTTATTATTTACTTTAGTGAACTTTTTATGGTATTTTGATCTTTTTTGTTGTTTTTGTTAGTTTATGCAAGGTAGGAGATCTCTTAGAAATCCACTAGTACCATTCATAGACAACGTCAACAGGAGGCAAGCACATTTGAGACAATTTAACGTTAACATTCTAGAGGAAGAGCAATCACCAATAATGGGAGAGCATTTACCTTCGCCGAGAGAGATGACGATGAAGGAGTATGCAAGGCCAATCATTGGCACTGCAACTTCTTGTATCCAATTGGGGGAAGCAGCAAGAAATTATGAGCTTAAAAATATTCACAATAATATGTTGCCTTCTTTTTATGGGATTGCTAATGAAGATCTGCTAACTTTTATTCGTGATTTCTATGCTACTGTGCAGACTTTTCCGCTATAAGGGCTAAATGAAGATCAGTTGAGGATGCGATGTTTCCCATACACGCTTAAGGACAAGGCAAAGTCATGGCTTATGACTCTTCCACCTGGTTCTCTTTCAACTTGGGATGCAATGTTCAACAAGTTCATGTGAAAGTTCTATTCCTATCAAAAGACTGCCGACCTAAGGATAAAAATTGCAACATTTTCTCAAATGGACGGAGAACCTTTTCATGAGGCGTGGAATCGCTTCAAATTGCTTCTGATTCAAAGCCCACACCATCATTTTTCATTACAAATCCAGAACCAATTTTTCTATGATGGGTTGACACAACAGTGTCAATTTACAGTGGATAATGTCGTCAGAGGAGCTATGGGAGAAAAGACCGCCAATGAGACATATGACTTGTATGAGATGTTGGGTACTAATTCCCAACAAAAGAGATGGCGATGCAAATTGCGGAGCTTACCAAATAGATTGCGCTCCTTACCTCCAAGAATACACCTACACAAGAGGTATGCTGTATTTGTAGTACCTACGGATATGGTGCTAATATTTTTCCTTTTGTTTGTGATCCTAATGTAAGTACAAGTTACGAGCAAGCTAATACAATGAAGGGATACCAACCGAGACCAAGGAATAATCCTTACTCAAATACATACAATCCCAGTTGTAGAAATCATCCCAATTTTTCATGGAAGGGAAATAACAATCCAAGCTATGCTCAGAATAACTTCCAACACAATCCAAACAACAACAACAATCCCAACAATAAAAATTTGCAACTTACTCTTCCCAACAAACCAAGCTTAGAAGATAACTTGAATACATTCATTTAAGTTAGTCGAGAAAACCAAATGAAAAGTACTCAAAGGTTGGACTCGTTGGAGGCTTCTTTGAAAAGGGTTGAAGGACAAGTTGGCCAACTAGCAGAGCATCTCCAACGTCAAGAAAAAGGAAAATTGTCGAGTCAACCCTAGCAAGCAAAGGCGGTTACGATCCTTCGGAGTAGTAAGATCGTAAATAAAAATATACCTAAAGTTTCTCACTATTTACCATTTAGTGCAGAAAACATGGAAGGAGATAGTGCAATCCCCAAGGGGAGTGATGAATCCAAGGCTAAAGATGATAAGCCTTCCAAGGAAGTAATTGGAGCGTCATCCACCATTCCCCAATTGTACAAATCATCGAAGCCTTACCGACCACCCGTACCTTTTCCACATCATCTCAAGGATGATAAACAGGATAAGCAATTTTCTTATCTCTTTAACATGCTTTCCAAAATTCAAATAAATCTGCCCTTACTGGATGTTATTAGAAATGTGTCTTCTTATGGAAAAAATTTTAAAGATTTAAATACTAGGAAGAGAAAGTATGGATTGAATGAGAGAATTATTGTTTCTGAAATCTCTAGTTCAATTCTTCAACAACGTTTACCACCAAAACTTAAGGATCCCGAGAGTTTTAACATTAACATTACTTTGGGAAATAAGAAAGTGGTAAGAGCCATGTTAGGCTTAGGTGCAAGCCTAAATTTAATGCCTTACTCAATTTATTTGCAACTAGGTTTAGAGGAATTGAAATCTACTACCATGTCCCTACAATTAGCTGATAGATCTGTGAAATATCCTAAGGGAATGGTTGAGGATTTGCTTGTACAGGTTTATAAGTTAATTATACCTGTTAATTTTGTTGTGTTAGATATGCAAGAAAATCCATCTATGGACAAAGAACACACTATTCTTCTTGGTAGACCATTTATGGCCACTACCAAGACAATTATAGATGTCCATAGTGGAAGTTTAACTATGACAGTGTTAGGAGAAACTATCAATTTTAGAGTGCTTGATTTCTCCCATTTACCTTCTACATCTTCAATTAATAAATGTTCTAATATTGATCATATTGATACTCTTGTTTATGATACCTTTTTAAAGGATGAACTTGAAGACAGACTTGAGTATGCCTTAACAGTTGATAGGGTAGAGAAGGAGTTGGATGATGAAATTGAGGGATACATTAATTTGTTAGATAATGCCGAACCTTTAGAAGTACCTAGTGTGCCCTTAGAATTACCCAAGACCCCATCTAGGGAAGTCAATACTCCACCTAAGCTTGATTTGAAAGAATTGCCCAAACATCTTATGTGTTTTTAGGGGAAGGAGATACCTGTTCGGTCATCATCTCATCCACTTTGACCCGAACGAAGGAAAGAAAGCTAGTGAAAATACTTAAGAAGTATAGGAAAGCCATAGGATGGAGCATTGGAGATATTAGAGGTATGAGTCCTACCATGTGTATGCATAAGATAATTCTTGAGGATAATACCAAACCGGCACTATAAGGAAAAAGGCTTTTAGGTACAGTTGTTAACCGTACCTATAGACTTTTAGGTACGGTTGTCTTTTAGCGCGTAACCGTACCCGTAGCCCGTGTCGCTATAGGTTGACCTACGGGTACGGTTGTTAACCGTACCCGTAGAGTTTTAGGTACGGTTAACAACCGTACCCGTAGGGTTTTGTAACCGTACCTAAAACTCTACGGGTACGGTTAACAACCGTACCCGTAGGGTTTTAGGTACGGTTAACAACCGTACCCGTAGGGTTTTGTAACCGTACCTAAAACCCTACGGGTACGGTTGTTAACCGTACCCGTAGAGTTTTAGGTACGGTTAACAACTGTACCCGTAGGTATTTGTAACCGTACCTAAAACCCTATGGGTACGGTTAACAACCGTACCCGTAGAGTTTTAGGTACGGTTACAACCGTACCCGTAGGATTTTAGGTACGGTTGCGTAACCGTACCTGTAGAGTTTTAGGTACAGTTAACAACCGTACCTAAAACCCTACGGGTACGGTTGTCTGATTTATTACATGGTTTTAGGTACGGTTAACAACCGTACCTATAGGTTAAATTTTTTTTTTTTTAATAATTTTTTTCTGTGATTATATTTTTTCCTGTTTTTATCCCTGCTCACTATATTTTGTGGCATGTTTGATTCTCGTCAGTTTTATTCAAATATATATGTAATAAAATATTTACAACAAAGAAGAACTAGATTCATCAAATTGCTAAAAACAATGAAATACATCTAATGAAAAGTTTATTTTCGAATTGCTGGTTTTTAGAGTTTGAGCGGGAAAAAACAAAAACACATTTATATTTATATTTATAAATGAGTAATGTGCAAATTCGATACATTTTTATCCAAATTTTAAAATTGCACGATTTATCATATTTTCTTTGTGATGGGATTTATGGATTATTTTTTTATAATAATTATACTATTCACATAATTTTTTTTAAACCAAATTAATGAACCAATATTGTACTAGCATATTAAGCATTTTGAACAAAAAATAAATAATAATAATAATGAACCAATATTATTTAAAAATCTGACTATGAAATCTTTACAAAGCCTTAATATTCCAGCTTCCTTCTTTATTCCAGTCAATAATATAAATGCAGATTGCAAAATAATATTTATACATATCCAGAGAGACAGAGGAAAGAACATAAGAATTAAACTACTCTCATTGTCATATAAAACTAAAATTATTGATAAGTAGAGACTGAAGAAATGAAAAATAAATAGAAAAACCTGAAGCTTGGAGCTGAGAAGAGTGAAGACTAAATCAAAAATGAGAAATGAAGCTGGCGGTGGATCTGCGGGCAGGAGACGATTCTGAAAATTAAACACTAGCTCAAACACAAGGGAGATAGCTGAGGGGGAAATATTAATTAGGTTTGTGTAGAGGGAGGCGGCGCTGGGGACAAGGGGGTGAGAAAGAAAGTTATATATGTGTGGAGCCCGTGGATATATATATATGATTTGACCTACGGGTACGGTTGTTAACCGTACCTAAAAGGCTACGGGTACGGTTAACAACCGTACCCGTAGGTTAATTAAAAAACTTTTAGGTACGGTTAACAACCGTACCCGTAGAGTTTTAGGTACGGTTGTTAACCGTACCCGTTTACTTTTAGGTACGGTTGTTAACCGTACCCGTAGAGTTTTAGGTACGGTTAACAACCGTACCTAAAAGTTTTTTAATTAACCTACGGGTACGGTTGTTAACCGTACCCGTAGCCTTTTAGGTACGGTTAACAACCGTACCCGTAGGTCAACTTTTAGGTACGGTTAACAACTGTACCTAAAAGTTTCCGTAATTTTCCGAAAAAGTTCCGCGTTTTGGTTCACTTTTAGGTACGGTTAACAACTGTACCCATAGGTAATTCTTTTACAATACACGGGCAACCGTACCTATAACTATTTAGGTATTGTTGTTATCAAATTTTTAATTTAACAACCGTACCTATAGGTATATTTTGTTGTAGTGCGGTGAGAGAAGCCCAAAGGAGACTTAACCCTATTATGCAAGAGGTGGTAAAAACAAAAATTTTGAAACTCTTTGAAATGGGATTATTTATCTTATTTCAGATAGTAAATGGGTTAGCTCGGTACATGTGGTACCGAAGAAATCTGGGAACACTGTGGTTAAAAATAATAAAACTGAGTTAGTGCCCACAAGAGTGATTACGGGATGGAGGATGTGCATCGATTTTCGTAAATTAAATTTGTACACAAAGAAAGATCATTTTTCTCTTCCTTTTTTTGATCAAATGTTTGAATGTTTAGCAGGGCATGACTTTTACTATGTTCTTGATGGTCTTTCAGGTTACTACCAGGTGCCTATTGCTCCAGAAGATCAGGAGAAGACCACATTCACGTGCCCACTCGGGACATTTGCCTTCAGGAGGATGCCATTCGGTCTTTGCAATGCCCCCGCCACATTCCAATGATGCATGATGTCAATATTCTCGGATATGGTGGAGAAATGTATAGAGGTATTTATGGATGATTTTTCAATTTTTGGAAATTCATTTGATGATTGTCTGAATAATTTGACTCTTGTGCTTGAACATTGTATTGAAATAACTTGACCCTTAGTTGGGAGAAGAGTTATTTTATGGTTAAACAGGGCATTGTATTAGGGCATGTTATTTTTAGTAGAGGCATTGAGGTGGAAAAAGCAAAAATTGATTTAATAGCTAAATTGCCACCTCCCATTAATGTTAAGGGAATTAAGAGTTTTCTTGGCCATGCGAGTTTTTATAGGAAATTTATTAAGAATTTTTCTAAGATAAGTCATCATCTATGTAATCTATTAACTAAGGATATTTCTTTTGTATTTGATGATGATTTCCTGACTGCTTTTAATGTTTTAAAAGAGAAACTAACTTCTGTGCCCATTATCATGGCACCTGATTGGTCACTCCCCTTTGAAATTATGTGTGATGCTTCTAATTTTGCTATAGGTGCTGTTTTAGGACAACGAGTAGATAAGCGTTTGCATGTCATTTACTATGCTAGTAAAACTCTAAATGACGCTCAACTTAACTACTCAACCACCGAAAAAGAATTCTTGGCTGTTGTGTTTTCTCTAGATAAATTTAGGTCTTATTTGGTAGGATCTAAGGTAATTGTGCATTCTGACCATGCGACTTTACGATATTTGTTAAGTAAATCGAATGCTAAGCCAAGATTAATTTGGTGGGTTTTACTTTTACAAGAATTCGACTTAGAGATCAGGGATAAAAAAGGAGCTAAAAATGTTGTAGCTGATCATTTATCTAGGTTGATTTCTAACTTTGACACTACTGAGAGTAACAAAGAGATTGATATTGTTGAGACTTTTCCTTATGAGTAGTTATTTTCTGTGGGTCCAAACCCTTGGTATGCTGATATTGTAAATTATCTTACTAGTGGTTTGTTGAGGCCTAACATTTCTTTTCAGGAAAAAGAAAAGATTTTTTCATGTATGCAGGCAATACTTTTGGGATGACCCATATCTATTCAAGATTTGTCAAGACCAAGTCATCTAGAGGTGTGTACCGAAAGAGGAGCATGCAAGCATCTTATCCTTCTGTCATGAGCCTCACTGTGGAGGACATTTTGGCGGTAAGAAAACCGCCATTAAGGTACTCCAATCAGGTTTTTATTGGCCTACTCTATTTAAAGATGCTTATGATTTTTGCATACGTTGTATAGATGTCAGAGGACTGGTAACATAGGTAGACGTAATGAAATGCCTCTGACATATAATCTCGTTGTTGAGTTATTTGATGTTTAGGGGATTGACTTCATGGGTCCTTTTTCCCCTTCTTATGGATTTGAGTATATTTTAGTTGTAGTAGATTATGTGTCCAAGTGGGTAGAGGCTATACCTACTAAATCTAATGATGCTAACTGTGTTGTGAAGTTCTTGAAGGAAACAATATTTAGCAGGTTTGGGACACCGAGGGCGATAATCAGTGATGGAGGGAGCCATTTCTGTAATAAACGTTTTGATAGATTGTTATGACAGTACAAGATCACTCATAAAGTGGCTACTCCATATCACCCACAAACATCTGGACAAGTTAAAGTGAGTAACCGACAAATCAAAGGTATCTTGGAACGTACGGTGCGACCTTCAAGAAAGGATTGGGCTTCAAAACTCAATGATGCATTATGGGCTTACCATACGACATATAAGACAGCTATTGGGATGAACCCATATTGGTTAATTTATGGCAAGGCATGCCATTTGCCCGTTGAGCTTGAGCACAAGGCCTATTGGGCAATCAAGCAACTAAACATGGATTGTCAACAAGTGGGAGAGAAACGTTTACTTCAACTTGATGAGCTTGAGAAGATTTGAAATGAGGCTTATGAGAATGCCAAGATTTACAAAGAACGCAGCAAGCATTACCATGACAAAAGGCTTGTTAGTAAGTCTCTCTATCCTGGAATGAAAGTACTTTTATTTAATTCTTGTTTCAAACTTTTTCCAAGAAAACTTTGATCAAGATGGTGTGGACCATTTCAAGTTATTCAATTGTTTCCTCACGGAGCTGTAGAGTTATTAAACCCAAAAACTCAGGTGACATTCAAGATGAATGCTCATCGTGTGAAGCCTTACTTGGAAGGAATAACTAACAACGGGAACATTGAGAGCATAGAAGTGCATGAACCGTAGACTCATGCAACATTTGGCTAAGGACGTTAAACTAAGCACTTTGTGGGAGATAACCCGACATATTCGGTTATATCTTTTCCTTTTTCGTTATATTGTGTGTTTTATTTTCTATTTTATTTTGATTGCTTTTCTGAACATGCACTTATTTTGAAGCATTGAGGACAATGTTTAATTTATGTTTGGGGGAATATTTAAGTAATCTGAGATAACAATTTTCATGTTTGTTTTAATTTATAATAAATAATTAAGTATATTATGCAAATTATGTTTGATATTCTTTAATATTCTCAAAATTTTATTTTAACTATTTGGTTCATATTCATAATCTATAAATCATTTTTTTATTGAAATTGAGATGAATTTGAGTTTAATGTTCAAGAATCAAATAGTAGAGACTACCATATGAGATATTTGAGCATTTAGCACTTTATTCTGAGAGATTAAAATTCTTCTACTCTTTAAACACATTTCTTTATAATTTAAATTGTTAGATGATCTCTATAAGTTTTGCATTTGATAAAGAGTTATGTTGTTTATTTTAATTATCTTAATTAAATGACTTGAGTATGAAAATTAGAGCATGTGTCTAGCATTCATGATCGACTTGTTATGCAAAATAATATATGGGGGTTATATATATATATAGATATCCAAATTTTAGGGTCATTCTTATCCTTAAAAAAAAAAAAAAAAAAAAGAGCCCTTTGAATTCAAAAAAATCTCTATCTATGTCAAGACACATGCTGATATTGTTTACTTAAGAAGTTTGATTAGAATATGATATAAGCAATATGATATCTTTATAATCCTAATATTTGATTCATTTCATGAGATCAATTTGGTTTCATTTGAGATTTTCTTCTTAATATACATATGCGAATATTTTGTTTTTCTTGTTTACATAATTTCTGTTCACATATATTGATGAGTGCTTGAACCTTAGGATCTGTGTGCATTAAAGAGTAAATCTTGCGAAGTTTAAAGTCAAAACGAATTCAAATTCTTGACATTAAATTTAGAGAATTTGATATGAATATAATTATTGAGATATGGATGAATGATGTGAATTTGGTTTGCACGGTAAATTTTGAAATATTGAGAAATTAAGTATGTTGTGCATAAATTTGAATTATAATTTATAAAGAAAAAAATTGAGCATGAAAATTTTGATATATTGAGCTTTAACTTTTGTTTTGCTTGAGGACTAGCAAAATCTAAGTTTGGGAGAATTTGATAAATCAATATTTGTCCTAATATTTTGTTGTAATTTGGCATTATTTTTATAGTTTATTTAAATATTTTACCCAAATTAAGGATATTTTGGTCATTTTTAGGTTTATAATTATTTGGGAAGAACTTACAATTTTTTTGAAATTTTTATGAATTTAATTAAATTAGGTGGATGTATTTAGAAATATGGATTCGTACAGAAGGAACCATGGATCTACTAAGAAAAGCCCAGTCAAAGTCATCATCCACGTCATTGGAGACCTTATCGAAACATCAATCCATCATAAGAATCAGAGAAAGCCACGTGTCCGTCAACTTAGTAAGATCGTGCCGAAATTTTTTATGAATGAGAAAATGCCACGTGTCACGCACTTTATGAGTTGTTTCTCACTTACGGTGCAACACCGTCCAACGAATAACAATGTGACATGTGTCTTGTTCTTCTGCACATTTAGCACCGTCCATCTATTCAAATTCTGCCACATGTTATTTTTGTATTTTCCTCGAGTGTTTCAGCCATTAAAATACTAACACGTGTCACACTCTATCAATTCTAGCTATACATATGCATGAATAATTCAGTTTTCAATTAAATTTTTTTACGTTTTGCATTTCAATTTTACGAGAGAATTTTCTCTCTATCCTTTTTATTTTTACATTATAATTTTACGTTATTTTAAAAAGAAAAATATTATATTATTGTATTATATTTTAAGCTTTTAGAAGAGAAACATCAATCAATTCAAGAGTTTCGGTATTTGTTTTATTATTAATATTTTTATCTCTAATTTTGTAATATTATTATTGTAAACGTTATTCCTTTAGTAATTAAATTTATGATAGTAAATTTAATTATGTTTGCCTAAATTTATATGTGGAATTTTAGTTATGCTACCGTTGATTATTTTGGATTAATAAGTTAATTATTTTATATAAAAGTTTGATATTATTTCATGTTTATTTTTCTTAATAGCTTTAATTATGAATAGTAGATGGACCAAAACACTATTTATGATTAAAGTAAATATTTGTAAATTAGGTTGTTAGACACATCATCTGCATCTAATTATGCCCTCTTGAATATGAATATAAATTAATTACATGATCATTGTGTTAGTTTAGATGGTTATATAATTTCGCTGTACTCATTCCAATTATTTAATTAATTATCTTGATCAAAGAAATTAATTACTTAATTGTAATTGAAAGTTTCCATGATCACTAAAATTTTCTAAATTCAGTAGAAAAATCAATAATATCAACTTATGAACATTTATTAAATTTAACCAAATAATCCAAAATGTGATTGGTTAGCAAGCTAAAATTTCCATAATTATCTCATATATTTTTAGTTAAAAATCTCTATTTACTTTTAGTTAATTTAGTTGTTTGATTAATTAACTATTTTATCACCATCCATTTGCTTTAAGTATTTTTATTTATTTTTTATTTTGTTACTTTTGGAAATAATTAAAGAATTTGAAACTATTGCAACTCTGCGAGAGATCGAACTCGAATGTTTACTTATTACTTGATTATAAGTACCTCGTGCGCTTACGAGTACTATAATTTGCACATCAGAGGCCTAAAACTATTGCCTTATCCACCTAAAGAACTATCCGCTCTTGCCCATAAAGTCAAAATATGATTACTTTTGTCCTAAAAACAAAATGGAATTAAGTACCACGAATGCAACGCGAATGCAAAATATGAAGATGTAACGCTTGGAGTTGCTTCTAACTATAAATTTTTGTCTTAAAAAGTAAAGAAAATGCCACACAAATGTGAAATATGAAGATGAAATGCTTGGAGTTCTTCTAACTCGAAATTTTTGTCCTTAAAGAGTTTAGAAAAAAATTTAGTGTGCAAAATGTAGAATCTGATAAGTGTAATGAGAAATTATGTGGTTAAACTTACATGAGAAAAGAGAGTCTAAATGATGCTGGATACCCAAAATTTTAACTTTAGGTATTATATATAGAGGTATAATTTGAGATGAAATGTTAATAAGATTCGTAATTTAATTATTAGTTTTCACAAACCGTCTTATCCAGGAGCCACCCTACGTGCAATCCGGAGATATTTTCTTTAAAAAAAATATTCAAATAGTAGTTATATTTTAAAATTATATAGTTATATAACTCACCTTATTTATAAACCCCAACTTACATATCTTATATTATTGTAAAGTATCAAACATTTATTAGTTCTCTCCTAGTACATCTTACACATAGATATAATAACAATATTTTATTAGCTATTATTTGAACAACGTAAAAATTTTAGTTCTTTTAATCACTTAACTTTCCTTTAAAACTATTTTTGACAAACCACATTAAGTATTCCACACTTAAATTTATATATTTTAATTACAATAAAATGTCTTTTGATCTTAAAAATATCACATTAAAAACAAAATTATTAACAAAATTTTGTCCATTTTATTGTACTATTTCAAAAATGAAAAAAAAAAATATATTTTTTAATGTATATGATGATCATTTGTAATATTTAATAAAAAAAATATTTCTAGCATTAAATTAAAAACTATCATCTTGTAAAAAAAAAAAAAATAAACTTATTTTTTCAAACACAATAATCAAACTAATATTTTTTTTCTTAAACAGTTAGGTTTTTTAACCCTTATTTTATTTATTATTTTAATTTTTATCTATTTGTGTTTGCTTACATTGAATTTAGATTTTTTTTTATTTTTTGATTTTTATTAATTCATTGTAAATAATGTGTTAACTAATTTCACTAACTTTTAAAGATAAATTATTTATAAAAAGATAATATAAATAAAAATTAACCATTAATTAACATTATACATTTTTAAATCTCTAAGCGTAATTTAAAAAAAAAAATCATTAATATCTTAGCCCTATCAAAAAATATTTTGCACTAATCTTATCTTGTCTCATTTAATATTTAATGATATGAGATGATAATGAAATGATATTAATTAAGATATCTTATTTATCCCTAATGAGCCTCAATGAGATAAGTAAAAATACCAAAATAATAGAAAATATAATACATGATTATTTATAATGTGAATTTAATAAGAAAAGTAATATAATATTATGATTAAAATTAAGCACATTAGGGCTACAATCTAAATGAAATAAAATGAGACAATATTATAATGAGCCTATTAAAAATACTAAATAGAATATAAGATGAGTTGAAATAAAATAGCCTACTTTACATCTCTAATATCATACGGCACAAAATTTTGGGTATCACATGACATAGTATTTAGTTCTAATTGATATTACTTTTCTTTGCTTATTTGAGTAAAATATATTTCAGATTGCCCGTGTTTATTTTTATTGTTATGTGTTATGATAATTTTATTAGATATCAGGATACGTTTAATTTCCATTTTTATATTTATGATCGAGTTCGTTTTCTATATGCTAGTTCATATATTTTTTTCTCTCCACTTGAGTAACTTTAATATTAACTCAATCTATTACGATCTTACGCTCGAGTAAATCTTAAATACAATTTGTAATATACCCGCTATTAATATTAGTTATTGATTTGTCTCAATTTTTTACACCTTTTTTTTTTTTTTAAATAGAGATTCCACCATGTATCAATTCTTCATTATATGCAAGAATCTTTACTTCATGAACATTTAATTAGTTTGCAGAAATTGATTTTTATTGATGTTGCTTCTCTTCTATTAGATTAATTAATTAGTATGCGTTATTATACGCTTTTGTTTATTATTCTCCATAATAATTCTTTTTGAATGAACATTACACAAACTCAAACTCTTTTTACACCGGACAAAACTCTGAATCCACCATTTAAGTTCAATTTAAAGTAAATGTTTACAAAGAATAATCGGATAGCCTGTACCGTATAGGTAGCATATTTTTGTTTTAGAAAGTCTATTATGTGTTTTGAAATTCATTCAAACAATCAAGGACAATAAGTATTTTCTTAAAATGGTTTTAACTTATGTGTTATCTTAATTAGAACTTATGGGAAAAGTCATTATGTTATAAATTTTCAATGCAACTCTTTTAAAGCATGGGTTGATGTGAACATAGTAGGGGTGACAATTTGTGCTATAGCTCGATTAATCGAATGGAACCTAAATCGTAAAACTCGAATTACATAAGAATTGAATTAAATTTAGGCTTCGAATAACCCGAAAAAAATTGTGTTGAGTTAGGGGTAGATTAGAGCTAGCCCATGAAATGAAATAAAATTAAATTAAATTTTAAATAAAAATTTTAAAAAGAAAATAAAAGACTATTAAAATTAAAATAATCTTTTAACTTTTTAAATACTTCTCTTTTATGATATATTAGTTATTTTCTTCCATTTTCTTTTAAAAATAAGTTGATAATGAATAAATAGTTATAATTTATTTATTTTATCAGAATATTATGTTACATTTTTTTAATTTTAATGCATTGAGCGTTTAAATTTACCTAACTTTTTAAACAAAAAATTAATATTCATATTTAATTCCAATTAGTATTATAAAATTTTTATTTTTAAATCGATTAGGTATTATTTTTTGAAGTAAAAATTTTAAATCTTTTTATCAACCTGTGTTATACTATTCTCTTTTCTACTTGCTCATTGTCTTGAGAATTATATATTATATAATAATTAAAGTTATATTCTTGTGTATATAAAAAAAAAAAGTTATATTCTCATGCAACAATTTAAGTTACTTTAACTCTTTAGTTTTTGGTAAGTATCTTTATTTAATCTACTCATTTATATTTATTTTATTTAATAACTAGAAGAAATTCTATTGGAACTTGAGAGCTCTTTATTCAAAATGTGAGTTTTCATGAGGACATGAGAGCCTCTAACTTTTGCATGGGTAGAGTTTGATGGTATTTATCTCTTGCTTAATTAATTTAAAATTTGACTTCTTGCTTTAATAATTAATTTTTTCTCTTATATTTGTATATATTTTTTTATTGTTTTACGTAATGTTGCTTGAGCTTTAATCATAAACATTTTTTTAATAAAACAAAAGTCATTAACTATAAAAAATGTAATTAACAATTCAGGCTAGTTTGTGTCATCTCGT
The DNA here is from genome assembly GCA_029378325.1 of Elaeagnus macrophylla. NCBI lineage: Eukaryota > Viridiplantae > Streptophyta > Magnoliopsida > Rosales > Elaeagnaceae > Elaeagnus > Elaeagnus macrophylla. The sequence continues at coordinate 12,483,976 of CM055645.1, read as the reverse complement.
TTATATTTGGTTTAAGTTCGAGCTCACCTTTGTTGGCTCGAATTAAATTTGAATTGAACTAGGTCTAACCAATTTGGGCCAACTCAAACTAGCCCAGCCCGCACGAATTGACATCCCTAAAATATACTCATACATATTCTTATTAATTTTCATTTACTTGTTTGAACATTTAAGGCTAAGACTATTAATTTGCAATTCTACATGACCAATATAAAAGCCTAGTGGAGGGTTTCGAGCAAGTAGTGTAAAATGGGCCAAGCAATCCTGGCCTAGTCCATCCCAACTTGCTTGAAGCCCAACTCGGTCCAATCCAACCCATTTAGTTTATGTGCCAAATTTTGTATGGTCTTTTATTAAATGTTATGTTTAATTTGTTCAGTACATGAGCCGTTAATTTTTTTTTTTTTAAGAAATCAGAATTACAAATGTCATGTATCCCTTATTCTTCTTGCCTGTTGTCTCCTCAGGACGGCAGGACCTCAGCAGAGAGGAGATGCTGCTACTCTGTTTAGCCACTGAAGCTTTCTCCATTGGCAGAGCTTGAAGGTTCATCAGGTAATGACACAAAAGTTTGCAAAAAGGAAAATGGTAAGGAATAGCTTAGCGAATGCATTAACTCATAGATAAATTGAAAATATAAGAGATCATTAAAGCTACTATTTCCTGGGGGTTTGCTGTAACACATGAACTCATTGATACATATAATACGAACCCATTTGTGTATTATAAAACCCTAAGCAGGCAGCATAGGTGGTAGAATCATCCAGGTAATTGTGTAGAGTTTGTGATTTCGATAGATAACGGGATGCAAGTTCGAGACTTGGAACTTGCGTTCCAATGTTGGGCCTACATAAGGGCTTCGTACTTCCTGTAGTGGATACACAACCTCTTAGAGGTGGGGGCTCACTCCATAGTCGATGAATCGTAGTAGTATCAATGTGAGGCAGTAATCATATCTCCTAAACTCCAGTGAGGCATTTTTTTTACCCAAAAAAACAATTTATGTATTATAAAGTTTTTATAAATTTATGGGATTACCTTTTAATTATTGTTAAAATCCTTCTTTCGGATTAGAGACTTTGATTTCTTCTTTAAAATAATTTGATTTTCAATGATTGTTTATATATTATCTCATCTCTTGCTATAAAAATACAATATTGTTTCATATTTTTGGTTTAGATATCATCTCATCTTTTGTTTCCTCAAGCCATTTCTTGCTCTAGGTTCAACAAAATTTTGTTTATGTATAAACTTTATATTAGTATCATGATTAAGTAATGTGGACAATTTCTTTAACATTTTTCTCAATGTGTAGGTCTTTATCTTTTACAAAGATCAATAACACTTTGTATTTTTAACTTATTTTATTATACTCTATTCAATTTAGGTCATTTGTCTTTTCTTCTTTCACAAGGTGCATTAATTGTTTTTTGCGAGGTGAGACCCAAAATTTTTGGCCCATTAAAAGACTAAAGCTCTGATATCATGTAAATTTTATATAGTGTATAAGTAATATGAAACATTTATTCCTAAAAAATTAACTTCTAAAATAGTTAAGTCTCATGATGACTTATAAACCTTACATTAGTATCATGTTTAAGTAATATGAGATAATTTCTCTAATATAGACAGCTACTTTATCCATTTCTTTGTTGCTGTTTGCTTGCATGTTCACTATTTATCAATTGTTTTGGAGTTGTATACTTGTGAAAATTGTATTTTTTTTCGGTTTGTTCCTAATGGATTTGCTATCTTAGTAGTATCTTAATTTTATTTTTAGTACATTTCTTATCTTTATTATTAATTGATATCTTATTAATACCCACATTTAAAAAAATGTATTAATTTGGTATAATTTTACATGTGACCATTACATGCAATTTTAATGAAGGGTATTTTTGACTTTTTCATTTTTTTTCCTCCCTTATAATAGAAATAGTATTTTTCAATCATTATTGGTATTTTCAACTAATTTTTTGTCGTTTCTCCCCCCCTCAAATAAAAATAGTATTTTTCATACATTTTTAGCTAATTTTTTTGTCTCTTCTCCTCTTACAACAAAAACAATGTTTTTTTTAGCTATTTTTGGTATTTTTAGTCAACTTTTTTGTTTTTTTCCTCCTCTGCATTTTTATCTAATTCATACTCTATAAATAATACATTAACATAGCTGGCGAATACCTTCTTGAGGCATTCATATCTGATAATTTTATATTATAAAAAAATTAAGTGATTTTAACTAATTACGAAAGTGCAAAATATAACATGATATTTGTATTTATAAATAAAACAAGAAAAAAAAAGGAGAGATTAAAAACTATATATTAAAAATAATTGAATAATTTTAGCTAAATATGAGAAATAGGTGATACCATATTTCTATTTTTGTTCAACCAATTATATATTTTTTACTAGAGAAAGTAGATTAGAAGTTTTATTAATATTTTTGGGTCAAAAATTATATTTTATAATCAAAATTTATCGAACAAGAACACATTAAGTAGGTATTGGCCAATTAAAATAATGTGTCATTTATGAGATATGAATCAGTTAAAAATATATGGAAGGAAAGAGACAAAAAAGACTAGCTGAAAATACCAACAATGATTAAAAAAAATTCTTTCTATTATAAATGAGGAAAGAGGCAAAATTGCAAAAAATATTATTCATTAAAATTGCATGTGCTAATCACATATTCAAATTGCATCAAATTTGTATATTTTTTTAAATGTATGTAACACTAAGGTACCAATTATTAATAATAGTAAAAAAATGGTAACAAATAAAATTAAGATATTACTAAGATAGCAAACCTGTTCCAAATCATTATTGGTTATTATTTTATTAAGTATTAAATAATTATATTTTTTTAAAAATAATTATACTAAATTTATATTTTATTAGCTTGAAGTATTGCATAAACATTTATAATAATCTCTTTTTGTTAGTTATCAATAATAAATAATAAATTTGAAGAGTTGAATTGAAAAATGGGCCAGTCATTATATGAAATTTTAAATGGGCCGAGCTAGTCTTGGCACACTAGCTTATTGGGCTAGGCCTAGATGTCCCATTGAATAAGGAAAGGCCCGTTCTACTAGCATAACCCTATCTTCCTAAACACATACCCTTTAATAAAATATTATTAAAATAAATTCAATAAAAGACAAAAAAAATTAAAATGGCTTAATGCATCCCCCACACCCTATGCTGGTTATTGGAATTATTTGTTTTCTGACAGCAGATGTTGTTGACACTGCCGGTGCTGTCACCTACTGGCACCGCAGAATCAGAATTTGTTTCCTCACTCACCGCCGGCACCACTGCTTTGTCAGCATTTTCTTCTATTCTCAAAACTCTAATAGAAACTTCAAATTTTTTATATTTATTCTTATGAAATGAAACCTCCACCAAAACCATTGCCGTCGTCAGTGGCTTCTCTGGTTGAAGTTGGTAAGCTTCCACTGGTGCCCACATCCTGCAATGCACTAGAATGGTCGTTTCCTCTCCAAATATTAGAAAATGAATGGGGGAGCGTAGAGGTAGTCATGCTATTTTTTTCAATATGTTCAACAAACTAGTCCAAACATCTGTAATAATTTCATTAAACATTGCCGAACGTTTTTCAAACATTCAAATATATACACCGAACATTTTGCAAATGTTCAACAAGATATGTCGAACATACATTAAATGTTCACATATATATGTTGAATGTTCATAAAATGTTTAGATTGTTTTGACGAACATTATCTAAAGGCTTGATCATTTTAGAAGTCTTGCAGATTATGCGAATTGGATGGCATTATCTGACATGGGTCCACGATGGACATGTACAGGGTACGGGGTACATGTCCGTCGTGGACCCATGTCAGGTAATGTCATCCAATTTGCATAATCTGCAAGACTTCTAAAATGATCAAGCCTTTGGATAATGTTCGTCCAAACAATCTGAACATTTTACAAACATTCGGCATATATATGTGAACATTTAATATATGTTCGGCATATCTTGTTGACCATTTGCAAAATGTTTGGTGTATATAGGGATGTAACTAAAAATATCTTTTAAGGAGGGCTAATTTATATTAAAATAAATTTTTTAATTTTTTTTATTTATAATATCAAGATTTATAACTAACATTAAGAAAATAATATAAATTTTAAAAATAAACAAAAAAAATTATTTAAGTTGTGTCCGACAATGCTTTAGAGCATAAAGTTCATCGATTATTAATTCAGATTCAATTTCTTCTGCAAACTTCAACAAGTGGTTCTTGAGATAGCTTGCTTTTTTGGTTAGTAGCCTCAATAAAAGTATTTTTAGTTGGTTGTTGGTCATCTATTTTTTTAAAGAATAAATGACGAGTTTTAAATGATTTAGAGTTTTTGTGAGGTTTATCCATTATAACCTACAAAAAAAAAATATTTAATGTAAATTAAAGTATACAAATTAAAAATTATAAATTTAAATAGACCTAACAACAAATAAACAAAAAATTAAAATAACTAAAGAATCAATAAATAAGTTATATGCCTAATCATTTTTTTACCTATTAATGGTAATTGATAAGTATAGAAATTCAAAATAAATTTCATGTTCTAATATAACAATAGGATAATGTATATTTTGAAATAAAAAACTCTAATTAATAATTTAAAGAAGGGAAAAAAAATATATTTAATGAAATAATGGTGAATTGTTATAAAAAAAAGTGCTAAATACATATAAATTTATACTTAAATATACACTTAAATTAATAATTAAACAATATTTATCTATCAAAAATTTAAAAGTTATAATTTTTAGGAATATATAATACATAATTATTGATATGAGTGTAAAATAAAACCTAAATATTTTAAATATTTAATGTTTTTATTTTTATTTTTAAAGAAAAATATATAATTATAATATAATATATTAAATTATATTTATACTACTAATATTAATTAAAAAAAAATTCAAAAAGGTTGCCCTGGCTCAAGCGCGGTACAACCCACACACAGATACGTCACTGGGTGTATATATTTGAATATTTGAAAAATGTTCGGCAATGTTTAACGAATTTATTACAGATGTTCGGATTTAGTTTGTTGAACATATTGAAAAAAAATAGCACGACTACCTCTACGCTCCCTCGTTCTTTTTCTAATATTTGGGGAAGAAACGACAATTTTAGTGCATTGCAGAATGTAGGTACTAGTGTAAGCTTACCAACTTTAACTAGAGAAGTCACCAGCAATGGTTCCGGTGGAGGTTTCATTTTATAAGAATAAATATAAAATATTTGAAACTTTTATTAGAGTTTTGAGAATAGAAGAAAATGCTGATAGAGCAGTGATGCCGACGATAAGTGAGGAAACAAATTGTGGTCCAATGGTGCCAGCAGGTACGGTACAGTAGTGGCAACAACATATGCTGTCAGAAACCAAATAATTCCAACAACTAGCATGGGGTGTTGGGAGTGCATTAAATCATTTTAATTTTTTGTCTTTTATTATATTTATTTTAATAATATTTTATTAAAGAGTATGTATTTAAGAATAAAAATACAAAATATGATAACCGCAAAGAAAGAAGAGGAGGATACAATACCTGATAAAATTTGTCGTTGGCCATCAGTGGAGACCATAAATGGTGGGCTAGAGAGAAAAAAGATTGAATTATGTTTGTTTTTGTATAAAAATGGTCTACAAGAGCCACTTATTTGACCAATTGACGCGGAAAGCTAACTGAAACAGCTTTGCTTGGAAGGTACCCAAATTTGATCTACGAATAGGTCTCACTTGAGTTTGTAAAGATAATCAGTAATATTATATATATCCAATTGTATGTTAATTAAATGTAAAATTTAGAATATAAAATAAAAAATAATTATAAATTTTTTTTATTAATAAAGATTAATTAAAGGTAAGTTATTCAAAGATAACTTATAAATGTAAGGTTTATTTTGTATTGACAATTTTCGTGGACAAAATGTTTGATTGTAATCTAGAATAGGAATTCACCAATTAATCAGACGATACATGGTGATGGAGTCATCAAGCTTGGAACGCTCATATGACAGGTATAATATTATATCATGCATACATCTTCACACAATTAAGCACGACACTTAGTATGGATCGTAACGAAAAATGTAATTGTGCACATGTTGGTCGATCGATCGAGAGTATTGATCGATCGATCGAGTGGTCGATCGATCGAGACTGAGACAACTTCGATCTAGGTGCTCTCTGTTTGGACTGGATCGATCGAGCAATTGGATCGATCGATCGAACCCTTGTCGATCGATCGAGTATAGAACAACTTCGATCCATGTTCTCTCTGTTTGAGTTAGATCGATCGAGTTTTGTGTATCGATCGATCGAGACGGGCTGTCGATCGATCGAGCCAGTATTATATTCCTACTCAAACTCTTTTTGTGTATTCGACCCATGTGTTACTTTTATCAATTTGACTCATTTAATGAGAAAGAAAAATTCTAGTATGAGTAGAAGTGTTAAGAAAGTAGAATCCTTGTGTGAATAAAAGTGTTGTGGAAATAGAGTCCTTATTTGCGTAGGATTGTTTTAATTGTGGAATCCTTGTATGAGTAGAATCCTTGTGTGAATAAAAGTGTTTTGGAAATAGAGTCCTTATTTGCGTAGGATTATTTTAATTGTGGAATCCTTGTATGAGTAGAATTCTTGTGAGAAATAAATGCTGATGTGAATAGAATCATTGTATGAGAAGAATTCTTTTGAGAACTAAATCCTGATATGAGTAGAGTTATAGTGAATTGCAAATCCTATTTGAGCTAGGATTGGACTCTATATAAGTGAAGGGATGTTTGTGCATAATCAATCAACTTGAGCATTTAGAATTATACAGCACTAATACTTTCTAGCATCTGAATTGTGCTTATTCTCTTCATCTATTGTTCTTAGGCTTTCTCATGTTATATTCATATGCCTAATTGATTTGCATGATATTGAGCTTAATTGAATGTTCTAGGGTTTGCTAGCTGATATTGTTTTTACATCGCATGTTAGTATATTTGCTAGTTAGGATTATTCATTGTTTGAATCCGCTCTAGGACACGCATTGCACTTGTGTTATTGTGCTAACGTTACAGGTGACGGCTTCAGTATTTCGTGTGACTCGAAATTACTGAAGGTGACGGGTTCGGTTGATCTTGTGTGACTCAAGTAGATCGGAACGTTGGTCCGGATCCAGACATCTAACTATTGGAGGCTGTGAAAGGAGCAAGCGGCTCGTAAGTAAATTACAGAAAGGGGGATCTATCTGCGACGGGTAGTTCTGGACTCTATGGTTGTAATTGAACATTATTTTCATAGTGGATAGTTAGGTGGTCCGGTGGACCGGTGGTTTTCCTCTTAGGTCATTGTTGTGGCCTAGGTTGTTTCCACCTAAAAATATCGTGTGTCGTTTTATTATTCCGCATTTATCTTTACACGCGATTGCATGTCTGGCCGTTATGATTAGATTATATAATATTGGTTGAAAATTGAAAATAACCTATTCACCCCCCTCTAGGCTTATTAGATCTGTAATTAAAAACTTTTTCAATTGGTATCAGAGCGGGTCACTAGATATACTTAGTGTTTGCCTAGGACCTTATTATGGATCATATGAGAGAGGGTTTTTCTACAACCCGTGCACCTTATTTTGATGGGTCTAACTACCCATATTGGAAAGCTCGTATGAGAGCCTTTTTACGTTCCTTAGATGAAAGTGTTTGGAACTCTGTGCTTTATGGTTGGGAACCACCTACGGTTACCAAGGATAATGTTGTCACACTTAAACCTAGGATTGATTGGACTCCCCAAGATAGAATTGGTAGTGGCTGGAACCAAAAGGGGATCAATGCTATTTTTAGTGCTGTGTCGCCGGATGAATTCCGACGTATCTCTAATGTTGAAACTGCTAAGGCTGCTTGGGATACTTTAGAGGTTGCCCATGAGGGCACGTCCCAAGTTAAACGAACAAAACTTCGCATGTTAGCTACTAAGTTTGAAAATCTTAGAATGAAGGAGGATGAAACGTTTTCTGAGTTTTATGCTGATTTATGTGATATTGCTAACTCTTCTTCAAATCTTGGAGATAAAATTGATGAACGCAGGTTGGTTCGAAAAGTCTTATGCTCATTACCAGAACGCTTTGAAGCAAAGGTTACAGCGATAGAGGAAAGCAAAGACATTGACACCATGAAGATTGAAGAACTAGTTGGGTCAATTCAAACATTTGAGATGAACTTTCCAGCACCCAAAAAGAACATTGGAATTGCTCTGAAAACCACCAATGCTGACGATGGTGATAGTGATGATGAAGAGCTACTCACACTTGCTAGAAAACTCAAGAGAATGTTCAACAGAAAAGATCGTAAGGGAAGAGAATTCACCCCAATGAGTTCAGAAAGTAAGAAATCTAAACCCACTGGACCTAAATGTTTTGAATGCAATGGTTTTGGACATTATGCAGCAGATTGTGCCAACAAGAAGAAGAAAACAGGAAAAGCTGTCAATGCTACCCTTAGTGACACAGAAAGTGATGAAGATCAAGCTAGTGGGTCAGAAAAAGCTAACACCAACTACGTAGCTTTTACGTCAACTGTTGGTGGATACTCCAGTGAGTCAGACTTTGACTCAGATGAAGAGGGAAGTAAACGTATCCTTGATAAATTTAATGCAAACAGTTTTGAGGAGTTATTTATTGATTTAATTAAATGCAAGAAAGAAAAAGATAAACTACTCATAACTGTAACAAAGCTGAATGAACAGATCAATTTGCAAGACCTTAATTTATCAGTTTTAGAAAAAGAAAAAGTTGAACTGTCTGAGCATTTTGACAAGTTAAGTTTAAGTCTTGCAGGTATTGAACAGGAAAATTCAAAGCTTGTGCAGGAATTGGAGCAATCAAAGGAAACTGTCAAAAGATTAACAATTGGAGCTGAACGACTAGACAAGATGTTGAGTATTGGTAAGCCTTTCGGTGATACAAGTAGACTTGGATTTTCAGAAGAAAACTGTACACCTTCCACTTCAAAAACTACATTTGTAAGGTCTTCTAACTTTATCTCTACTGCTACAAATTCTGCACAAACACCCACTAAAACTGTAGGAGCTAAAACTGTTAAGTTTGTGCCTGTTTGTCATCATTGTGGTAGAAAAGGCCATATTCGACCTAACTGTAGATTTTTGATGAATGCTTTTCGATTTAATGATCATCTTCATGCTTATAGGTATAGAACTCATAATTATCATCATAACATGCCTATGTTGAATTTGAATAGGAAATATGAGCCTAAGAGTATGCCTTTAAAATCTAATGCAATTAAGTCTCAACCCAAAAACATAAAGAAATCAAAATTCATGAAAATTTGGGTTAGGAAAGATTGCATGTTTCCTATCAATTGATCACTATTGCTAGACCACCTAGGTACTTTTGTTTGAGTGCTTAAATGACCCTAGGTGAGTATTTTTTTTGTTTATTTCGTTTTTTTTTGTTGTTAATTTTTTTTTTGGATTAAAAAAAAAAAAAAAAAAAAAAAAAAAAAAAAAAAGGTCTACAAGGTTTTGGATTCAAATGATGCTTATACTTTTACAACCTTATCTTTTGTGGCTTATTTTGATTCTCATTGTATATTCTATGCTAAAATTCAAAATTCTGCACATATTTACTTTGTTACCATATGATGACACTATTGACTGAACTTATGCACACACCCACTGAACACTCATGTATGTCATCTATGAAGTTTATGATTAATTCTGAAAGACTCTAAGACTTGAGTTAATCTTGATTGCGAAATTATATTGAGCTCTATTTCTTATTTTTTAAATATTTCATCTTAGGGAGATAACTAGTATTGAGAGGGCTACCTACTATGATGTGTGAAGCTACCGTAGTGAGCGGAGAGGGCTACCTCATAACTAGTGTGAAAGTCATCGTATTAGATTTATGGCTCGTACATGTTTTTAAAAAAAAAAAATTAATTAAGAAATTCTATTTGGCATGTACAAAAAGAAAGAGCAAAAATGTTTAAAAAAAAAAAAAAAAATCTCTTTTTTCATAGACATATTTTATTATGTAAGATTGATGACTCAATTATGATTTAGCATGATAGATGAACTTATTTTCTTTTGAGTCTCTTAAAATTGGTCATAAATGAAATTATTGGAATACAAGTGGAGTTCACATTTGTATACTACCTTAAGTGAATGTCAATATGTCATTACATGTGTTAGTGTGTTTATGTGACCTATTTATTTTGCTAATACAATGAATAATCAAAATTTAAGCAAAAATAATTTTTTCAATTGGTTGTATGCTTATTCGTGTTAAATGAGTTCATTACTTTGTGTGGTAAATAAAAAAAAAAAAAAATTCTTTTGAATTTGTTTTTCGTCTAGAGAGTCATAGAACTTAGGGGGAGTCATTGCATACATATTTCATTATTCTTCTTTTGACTTATGCAATTCCTCCTACATGCTTTGGACATATACATGTGTGCTCTTATGCATTTTTAGCCCACCTTGTTGAGAGTGACCCTTATCATCTTTAGTGTTTCATGATTTGTCAATTTCGTATGCCAAAAAGGGGGAGAAAGGTTCATGTTGCTATGAGATTAGAGGGAGATGTTGCATTTATTAGTTGTGGGGGAGAAAGATTCATGTTGCACATACACTATATTTCATTCGCACCTTTATGTACACTGAACTAATAAGCAATGAGGCTTTCAAGCCAAAATTGTGTGCTATTTGTTTGTCTAATTTCAGTGGACCGAGCGTATCAAGTATCAAGCGAAGATGGTCCACCAGATCATAGACAGTCCACTATGTAATTGATGTAATGATATTTTAACCATGAGCGTTATGTAGTGAGAGAGTGGTTTTGTCACACGAAAATGCCAAAGGGGGAAATTGTAAGGTTTATTTTGTATTGACAATTTTCGTGGACAAAATGTTTGATTGTAATCTAGAATAGGAATTCACCGATTAATCAGACGATACATGGTGATGGAGTCATCAAGCTTGGAACGCTCATATGACAGGTATAATATTATATCATGCATACATCTTCACACAATTAAGCACGACACTTAGTATGGATCGTAACGAAAAATGTAATTGTGCACATGTTGGTCGATCGATCGAGAGTATTGATCGATCGATCGAGTGGTCGATCGATCGAGACTGAGACAACTTCGATCTAGGTGCTCTCTGTTTGGACTGGATCGATCGAGCAATTGGATCGATCGATCGAACCCTTGTCGATCGATCGAGTATAGAACAACTTCGATCCATGTTCTCTCTGTTTGAGTTAGATCGATCGAGTTTTGTGTATCGATCGATCGAGACCTTCTCGATCGATCGAGACGGGCTGTCGATCGATCGAGCCAGTATTATATTCCTACTCAAACTCTTTTTGTGTATTCGACCCATGTGTTACTTTTATCAATTTGACTCATTTAATGAGAAAGAAAAATTCTAGTATGAGTAGAAGTGTTAAGAAAGTAGAATCCTTGTGTGAATAAAAGTGTTGTGGAAATAGAGTCCTTATTTGCGTAGGATTGTTTTAATTGTGGAATCCTTGTATGAGTAGAATCCTTGTGTGAATAAAAGTGTTTTGGAAATAGAGTCCTTATTTGCGTAGGATTATTTTAATTGTGGAATCCTTGTATGAGTAGAATTCTTGTGAGAAATAAATGCTGATGTGAATAGAATCATTGTATGAGAAGAATTCTTTTGAGAACTAAATCCTGATATGAGTAGAGTTATAGTGAATTGCAAATCCTATTTGAGCTAGGATTGGACTCTATATAAGTGAAGGGATGTTTGTGCATAATCAATCAACTTGAGCATTTAGAATTATACAGCACTAATACTTTCTAGCATCTGAATTGTGCTTATTCTCTTCATCTATTGTTCTTAGGCTTTCTCATGTTATATTCATATGCCTAATTGATTTGCATGATATTGAGCTTAATTGAATGTTCTAGGGTTTGCTAGCTGATATTGTTTTTACATCGCATGTTAGTATATTTGCTAGTTAGGATTATTCATTGTTTGAATCCGCTCTAGGACACGCATTGCACTTGTGTTATTGTGCTAACGTTACAGGTGACGGCTTCAGTATTTCGTGTGACTCGAAATTACTGAAGGTGACGGGTTCGGTTGATCTTGTGTGACTCAAGTAGATCGGAACGTTGGTCCGGATCCAGATATCTAACTATTGGAGGCTGTGAAAGGAGCAAGCGGCTCGTAAGTAAATTACAGAAAGGGGGATCTATCTGCGACGGGTAGTTCTGGACTCTATGGTTGTAATTGAACATTATTTTCATAGTGGATAGTTAGGTGGTCCGGTGGACCGGTGGTTTTCCTCTTAGGTCATTGTTGTGGCCTAGGTTGTTTCCACCTAAAAATATCGTGTGTCGTTTTATTATTCCGCATTTATCTTTACACGCGATTGCATGTCTGGCCGTTGTGATTAGATTATATAATATTTGTTGAAAATTGAAAATAACCTATTCACCCCCCTCTAGGCTTATTAGATCTGTAATTAAAAACTTTTTCAATAAAGGATAAAAAAAAAAAAAGAACCAAAATGATGATATGAGCAGTAGACTGCCCAGTGCGCAGGATGTGAAAAGTCAATAAAAATTTCTTATCAGAAGTTGATAAGACGTAACTCATAACAGACAACAATATCTTTAAATAAGGTGATGTTCAATAATAATTTTTATTTATAATTAAATAATTAATTTTATAATTTTTAATTATTTTATAAAAATAATTATTAATATATTTAATAATAATTTATTAATTAATAATTTTTAAGAAAAAAATTAAAAATTTTCTCTAAATTATTTGATGGTGATTTTTTTTTCTTTTAAAATACTTTACGAATAAAGAAAATTTTTGAATATTTTTTAAAAAATTTAAGTTTTTAATTATTTTCTTTCAATATTTATATATTTAAAAATTATAAAATTTGATTTACTTTTTAAAAAAAATGTTTAATCAAAATGAAAAAAAAATAGAAATTAAAAATATTTTTTTTAAGATTTAAAAATCACATAATATTTTGGTAGTAATTTTTAAAAATGTAAAAAATTAAAATAAAAATTTTTTTGAAAAAAAACTAAAAATTAAAAATCGAGAATCAAAACAGTTATCAAGAAAGCAATCTTTAATAGCCGGTATGAATAACAGGCTCTTCTCATCCGATTAATGAGCTTTGTTTTATTTTTGTTGTGCGTTTTTTTATTTTTGTAGCTTTCTAAAAATATGCACAACTAATCTCTACATGGTTATGAAACTTCCACTTCTACTATTGACAATTAGCTATTTAGGAGCCAACAAAACTAGCTCAATGTTCAAACTAGAAATACTATCCTACAAGTTATGGGTGCAAGTGTCTGCAAGCGATAATTTGATAATGATTAATTCATTTAATTGTATAGTATTATGATTTCATTTAAATATTATTCTTCATTTTTCAAGTGATGACTTTTTTGCAAATCTATCTGTATGAATTTTCCAACAAGGTGAAGTTGGAATAGCCTACATACCATCCATATTTCTTGAAGAGGATTGCTACTTGCATTTGAGTATTATCGGTGAAAATTAGTATAGATCATATACTATTTTTTTTTTTATTTTAGTCTTAATATTACATCAAAAGAACAAATGAGTTTAAGTAGCACCTATAGTTATTTAAAAAAAAAAATTCAACTGCATTATCAAATACCAATTTGACTTCAATATCAATAACTGAGAATTTGAAGGAAAAAAAATTAAATAAAAACATAAAAGTTGATAATATATTATTATATTCTTTTACGATCATTTTTTAATTAAATAATGCTAAAAATCTAATATAAAATTTAAATGCCACTTTTCAAATAATTATAGGATCCACCCATAGATCAAATTTGATTCCAAATGGTTTATCTTGCAGTTAGATGATTAAATGTCTGATTTGTCTCTTAGTCTCAAGCTCAATAGCATGCTTCATATATTCTCAACTAGATCTCTATATCTTGTAGTTAGATGATTAAATCTCTCATTTGTCTCTTAGTCTCAAGTTCAATAAAATGCTTCATATATTCTCAAATCTCTATACATATATTTTACAAATGAATAGTGATATGTATCATAAAAAAAAAAAAAAAAAAGTCAATAATTATGATTGAGCAAAACATATGAGTTATATACATTAAGAAATAAATGCAGTATAGATTCTAATAATATATATCCAAACACTATATTTGACAATGGTGGCAGAGTAACTAATATTGGTAATATTGAGCAAAACATGTGAGTTATATACTGATGCCTACAGGTGTTATCAATACATAATATACAAGTGAGCATAAATAGTTTGAAAGATGGGCACATACAACACTTAAAAAGTGGAAACTTTTAATATCTATTAATGGTACATACTATGACAATAAATAATAGAAAAAATAATAAATAATAATACCTCTAAAATTTATAATAACAAAAATAATATCTCTAGTATTAAGTCGGCCCAAGGTCTAGGTAATGTAGGTTATCACTTAGGGCCCCGACCTCATGAGGGCTCCAATTTATTGAGTAAATTTTTTTATTTTTTATTTTAAAATATAACAATAAAAATAATTTTTTCATTCTCTTTCTATTATAGTGTATGACAATTCTACTACAATATGAATACATCAATAACACGATTATTGCATGACCAATATGCAATTGAAGTTAAATTTGTCATTAAATGCTTTATAAATTTAAAAATTCTATATAAATAATAATCTACTTGAAAAAATTATTAAATTTTTTTATTCAATCATATAACACACGAACACAAATATGACACAAACCTATCACACAAATACGGCACAAATATGACACAATTTTTCAATCTAATTTAATCTAATGGAATAAAGAAAGAGCATTTTAAGTTCTAACTAAAATATTTATACTACTTCATTTGAATGTAGGATACTCTCTTTGTATTAATTAATATTATTCCATTATATTAATTATATCATTATTATTTTTATTTTTAGTAAATGTTTTAATCTATAAATATCCAAATTCTTAATCCAATTTTAAATACAATTAGTCTTTAATTTTTACCTATATAAATTTTGAAAATAAACTCTTTTATAGCATTCAAAAAAATTATCAATTATCTTAAATTTATTAAGACTAATTAAATTAGGAAGAGATGTTTTTATTATAGTTGATAAAAAGTATAAAATATTATTTATTTATATAGTTTTTTAATAAAATAAAAGTTAAATAATTTAAATAAAAATTAATACTAATATGAGTTGTAAGAAGGCCCTATAACAGTCCCACCTAGGCCCCTATGAATGGGGTAATTGCCTAAAACGGACCATATGAGTGACAAAACTACTCATAAGGACCCTTACAGCAACTCCTTGAAAAAGGTTATATTTTTAATTGTTTTATAATAATTTCTTTTATTAAATATTTTCTATTAATTTTTCCAAAATAAAGTTCAGAAAAACTTTATATTCTTTTATAAAAATTTCTTTTGTTTTTATTTCTTCTAAGAATTTTAATTTTTCTCTTATGATTTCTGTTTGCTCTTGTGACAAAATTATTTTATTCATTTTTATTTCTATACATGCTAAAAACATTCCTATAAAATCTTTATTAAATTCTTTGTTATTTTCTGTATTTCTGATCAAATTTATTAATTGTTTTAAATTATTAATTTGTCTTTCTGTAAGCATTTTTATTTATGATATAACCATGTTAAATCTTTATTCCAGTTATAGAGTACTTTGTAGATTATCAATTGTGTTATTTCCTTAAGTAATTCTTTAGTTATTTTTTTAATTTGTAATATTAATTATATTGTTTCGTCTTTGTAGTATTTTAAATAATTCATTTTCCTGCTTGAATTTGGTTGAGGATATCTTATTTTATACATTTAGTTTATGAATTTTTAATTTCTTGGCTCTGATACCAACTGTCGGCTCAATTTTAAAGCTTGAGTTGCTTATTATTTATCTCCCTATTTGTTCTTTAAATAAATAAAATCTGAAGATTAAATTATCAAATTCTTCTTTATTTATTTGTACAAATTTTTGTATAAAATAATTTCTTAATATTTTTCGTACAGGATGGTCTATTAAAAATAATATGCTGGAAACATAATCTGTATAATAGTCTGAAAGGGTGTCAAACCTATTAAAATTTTCTAAACATGTTTCATAATCTTCATTATCACAATATTCTTCTAATAATTTCATGTATTTTCCTTCAAAATATTCTATGTTGATCATGATTTTACTATTGAGTTTCAAAGTTTTGTTCTTCTAATTCCTGGTCTATCCAACGACTTAGTTCTATTATTTCCTTATTGTCTTCTATATCCATTTTTACTAGTTCAAGACTTGCTTCTAAGTCTAAGTGTTCTTTATCCTGTTCTTTTATTAAATCATTTCTTTTTTCTTGTTCGGTGAAGTAATCTATTAGTCCTTATAAATTTTCCATTACTTTAGATCTTCCTGCGCTTTTTTCAAAATTTTCTTTTATAGATGTTTTAAAATAGATAATAGATTGTTTAATATATATTACATCTTTTAGTTTTTCTTGATTCTCAGAATATTTCCTGCTCTTACTTCTGTAAAGTATAGTTTCAGATTTCCTTTTCATGTTTATTTGTTCATCATTCATAATTTCATACAGCACAAACAAGATTTTAACAATAATAATGAAATTTCAAGGTATACCAGTCTCTACTTGCAGACTAACCTGTTTCTAAATATGGGTCCACCGCGTTCTTCCGCTTCCAAGCTATCTTCCTGTTTCAGAAAACTAAGCCTCACTCCAGATCCAAGCTGTTAGTCCTCCTGACCCTGCTGATCTTCTGAGATCCGTACTTAATTTAAATGAAAGAAAGAGATAATTTGGAATTTGAAATGGACTCTTTATTTATTAACAGAAAGTATTATAGGATAGAGAACTAGTAACCTTGAAAGAGGTTCTTAGTTCTTACTGGTTATAAACATAGCTAAAGTTTGAAGTAAAAAGATGGATAGTTGTTAGGTTTCGTGTTGTATCCCTTGAGGTACAGAGAGTTCTATTTTATAAGCAATAAGAGTTCTCTGTTTACATTGGAGGGATTACACTATGCCCAACTTTTCCTATTTGGCGTTGAGACGCCTACATTATTGCTATCTACATTATTGCCTTCAGCTGTTGAGGAGGGTCCTATATGGTGGGCTCTGCAGACATGGAGCTGCTGGACGAGCTTGATTCCAGGTGAACCTTATCCTTTATGCAATAATTGTACTTGTGATCTGATGATTGCTGTTTGGAGTAGTAGCAAAAAATCTTTTTTGTTTCCTCGCTTACTTCAATTTCATTGCAATTGAAGTTTGCTTCATAGGAAATTACTTTTTCACTGTCTTCTCCAGTGATAATTTTATTACTTTGAGAAGTAATAATAGTTTTACTTGTACAGTAATTTACTTGTACTTCTGAAGAATTGTTAATTCTTCTTATTTCATAGTAGATTTGACTCAACATTTGTCCCCTTTCGAGGTTTAATTCATCAATATTGAATTCCTTTTCTGGCAAGCCCTTTGGGCGAGTTACTTCTCTTTTATTGCTTGAAACACCAAGCTTAATAAAATGATATGGACTTACTGGTATTTCTTGGTTCCAATCCATTAAAGAACTGAAACACCTTAAGTAAATAGGCTTATCTGTAGCCTTGATTTTTCTCTTAAAATTTCTAATAGATTTCTTAAAATTATCAAGAAAATATATTAATTCTTTTAACTCATTTCCTGGATATATGTTTTCTATAAGTCCTGCATGAAATACTTTATAGACAAATGATGGATCAGCTCCTTCTAAAATATTGAATTTACTACCTGAAGGAAAGTCTTTTTCTGTTGTATAGAATTTCATGTTTTCAAGATGTTTTTCACTTGTTTTTCTTGCTAGGTTGTGTAATCCTAACCATTCCTGTTTTGTCAAGTTTCTTTGTCTTTCTTTTTCTTCTTCGAATGAGTTATTAATTGCTTCTTTAAAGATTATTGGTCTATGGATTGTTCCAAGGTTCCTCATTCTACTAGTTCCTATTGCTGGTTGTTGTACTATCTGGGAATAGTTTTTTGTTATTTCTGATGGGGTTAAGAGTTGAAGGACTCTAAAGTTATTGTAGCTTCCTTCTGCTTCGATTCTGTTTGTAAAGGACCTATGGATGACTCCACTGATCCCATTTACTGCTTTGCTTGCTTCTGGCCAACTAGTGTATATTCCTGGGTTTGGTCCATTATAGACTACATAAATCTTTTTTGAATCTTCCTTTTCAGCTTCGTCAGCCCAATTTATTTTTTGTTTTTTCTTTTCTGAGTTCCTGATTGGTTCTGGGTTATTACTGGCAGTTTCTTCAATTTCTGTTCTTTGCATTTTTGTTCCTATTGAAGTTCCAGCTTCCTCTTCTCCAGAGCTTTCCATATGGAGTTTTGGATTAGTTATGGTTTCTCTGTTTCTTAATTTCTGTTTGAGTTTTAATACTTCTAGTTGTTTCTTGAGGCATTTGATCTGTGTTTCATGAATCAAAATTTCTTTTTTCTTGATCAAAATTTCTATGTCGAGAGAATCCATTCCTGTCATAAAAAACATAGTTAGAGGTGCTAATTCTCTAGTTAAAGCATCTGCTAAACTATTTTTCTTTCTTGGTAAATGTTCTACATCAAACTTGTAATGGTTAAACCACTGTTGCCATCTTATAAGTCTTCCTTGTTTATAATCACCTGCAATATTAGTTCTTAAAAAATGTCCAAAATTTTTATTGTCAGTCCTAACAATAAATTTCGAACTTATAACATATATTACAAATTTCTATATAGCCTTTTTAACAGCTAAATATTCCTTTTCATTACTATGGTAATTTAATTCAGGGCCTTGAAAAGATCCTGAAGTAAACCTGCAAAGATATTCATCTTTGTCATCAACTTTTGCTTTTAATACTGCTCCCCAATATTCATGTGAAGCATCTGTTTCTATTATCATTTTATCATCTGGTCCTGGATGATATAGAGTTGGTAAATCTTTTACCTGTGCTTTTACTTTATCCATATATTTAGTGTCCTGATCAGTCCATTGTCAGACATAATCTTTCTTAAGTTTTGTCTGTAATGGTTTTCTCATTTCTGCTAATTTCTTTATATATGCTTCCGCATATGTTAAACATCCTAAAAATCTTTGTAATTGATTTTTGTCTTTTATTATGCTAGGAAAATTTTGTATATTATTCAAAATATGGGGTTGTAGATGATGTTTTCCATCTTCTATTTCTAACCCTAAGTATTTTATTTTTTGTTGAGCAATAACTGCCTTATTTTCTGATAACACTATTTCTGATTTTCTACATTCTTGTAAAATATTAATAATGTCTAAATAATATTTTGGTAATTCATTACTAAATATTAAAATATCATCTATATAGACACAGCAAAAATTGTGATATTTTTTGAAGATATTATCCATGTATCTCTGGAAAATACCTGGTGCTTGTTTGAGTCCAAATGGAACAACCGTCCACTGGAATTGTCTTTGAGGGCAGCTAAATGCTGTTAGTTTCTATGATTCATTATCAAGTCTTATTTGCCAAAATCCACTTTTGCAATCAAAGCTTGAAAAATATTTTTTTCCTTTAATTAATGATAATAATTCTTCTTTCTTTGGTATAAAATAACCATCATCAATAGTTTCTATATTTAAGGATTTAAAATTTATTACCATTCTCTTTTTTCCTCTACTAAGAATGCTGGACTGGAATGTGGTGAATTACTGTGAATAATTACTTTTAATTCTAAAAGTTCTTGAATTTGTTTTTCAAACTCTTCTCTGTCTTCTGGGGTATAAATCATTAATTTTACTCTTATAACCTTTAAAGGGTCTTTTAATTCTATTCTTGCTATTTCATTAGATCTATTGATATTTGGATCTAATGAATTTTCTAAGCATACTATTTTTAATAATTTTCTTATTCCTGTTAAGGCTTTGTCTTCTCGGATTTCATTTTGAAAGGGATTTTGGTCAACCTCTATGTCTAAAGAAATATTTTCTAAGTATGGTTTTTGTTTTTCTATATCCTTACCACGTTTTCGCTTTTTATGTTGTGACATAAAAGTTGGTGATGAAACAGTTAATGCTTTTCTTATTTTTGATACATAAATTGTTTCTCCATCTAAGGTTGTTATGCTGATTTTATCTAGGTATTGTGTAAATGGTTGATATAGGTTTAGAAAGTTATTTCCTAATAGAATATCAACTCCAATTTCTTGTTGGTAAATTGTTGGTATATGAAAGATTTCTCCTCCTATTGATACATCTATATCTTTTAATACTTTATTTAAATTTATCGTAGTATTGTTTGCTATCCTTACTACTAACTCTTTTGGTGATTGTTTCCAAAGTTCTTCTGGAAATACATATTTACTAGCTACACACATACTTGCTCCTGTGTCAATATATGCATGTAAATGATAGTTTTTATATCCCTTGAATTTTAATCCTATTTTTATATATGTACTGTTTGGATTTGTTATGCTTAATATTTTATCTATCATTCTGAATCAGAATCATAATCAGATGTTTCTGAATCTGTTATTTCTTCTAATAGATAAATACTACTCGTATCATCTATATCAGATTCCTCTATTGGTTTTAATTCCATTTTAAAAGCTTCTTCTAATATTTTTGCTTTTTGTGGGAAATCCTTTTTAAATTCTTTTTTATGTTGAAGTCTACTTGGGCATTCATTTGCATAATGTCCTTCTTCATTACATATCCAACATCTACATTTCTTCTTTCCTGATGGACAATAATTTTTCTTTTCAGGGATATTGTACCTTCTTCTTCTAAAGTACCTCTTTTTATAAGGTTCTCTATTATATCTTCTTCTATATTTCTAGAAGTTTTGTTTTCTAAATTTGTATCTCTTGAATTTTTTGAATTTCTTATATTTTTTATACTTTTTGTAAGGTCTTATATTACAACCATATTTTCCTGGTATTTTGAAATCTCTTGAATCATAACAGATTCTATCATTTCCTTTTATTTGTTTGAATTCTTTTCTTTCTTGACATTTTATTATTATCCAATTCTTAAGTCCTCTTATTCTTTCTCCTAAGGTGTCAGGTATAGTTTGTCTATTCCTATTATTTCATTCTTCTGTCATAGTTTTATGTAATGTTCCAGGTAATTTTTGATAAAACATTTCCTTATAGGTTTCTTGTATGGATGGTGGTAATTTATGGTAATACATTTCATATTCACATATAAAAGAATCTATGTAACACATATCACATATTTCCATATTTGTTAAGTATCATTTGGCTTCATTTATTTCATTTTCACTAGATTCTGTAACATTTCTTCCTTTATCTTCTCCTATAAATTCCTTGTATATTTCATTTATTATTGTATCTAAGTAATCTCTTCCTGTTGTCGCATTTCCTTGCATTCTTAAATATTGTTGATCAGTTAGGTTTGAAAACCAAACTTTTACATTTCTTGTCATTTTGTGAGCTACTAAGACTTTACAAACTGAAGGGTTTATATTTGTGGTTGATGATGTTTGTATAATTACACTCATTCCACTAGCCCATTCATCTAAGGCTTTTTTTCTATCTCTTATGCAGTCTAAATCTAGAATATCAGTTTTATAATTTTCATGTGGTCTGAATTCTGGTGGAATACTTCCTCTAGTACCCCAATGTAATCCTTCTTCCATTTTAGGTGGTTGTCTTCTTCTATATATTGGGTTAGGTTCTTCTGGCCTATACCTTTCTTCTCTATGTGGGTTAGATGTTTCTCCTCTTTCTGGGATTGATCTTTCTGGGTTTGTTCTAGGTATTAATACTGGTTCCATATTAATTCTTTGGGTTGTATTTTCCTGTTCAGATTCATCTTCACTTATTACTGTCATATCATCTTCTTCTTTATTTGTGCAAAGTTTTTCTTCATAATATTTTTCTAATTCTTTATCTGTTAATGTTAATAAACTGATTAATTTTTCTATATTTTTATTTTCAGGATTCATGAATTGTTCTTCTAAGTTTTTCCTATATTCTAATAAATTCATTAGGTTGTTATTATTTGTTTAGATTCTTCTGCTTTTCTTTTTTTCATTTATGGGTATTAATGCATCAGATCTTCTAGGGGATTTTTCTTTTAGTCCTTTTAATGGATCAAATTTTAATCCATTTCCCCTTGATGTGTTATTAATATTCTTTTTTAGTTCTAAAATTTCTTTATACATTTCCAATTGTATTTCTTTTGATTCTTGTATGTTTTCATCCGTAGTGTCTATTTTTTCTGCTATAAGGATTAAGGCTTCCATTATAGATATCTGATTTTTATTTATACTTGTTAGACTATTATTTTCTTCTAATTGTATTTCTAATAGTTTTTATTTTATCATTATTATTTCATTGTGTAGACTAAGTCTTTTACTTCTTCAATTTCCTCTTTTAATTCTTCTATTTCCCTATTCCTTTTACTAACTTCTGCTTGGGTATCTATAAATTTTATTCTTTGTATATTATTTCTTTTTGATGGTATCAGAGGTTTTTCTTTTATGTCTAGATTCCATTCATCAGGTACTTCATATTCTGATAATTTTTCTGGATTCTTTATTACTTGTCCTATATCTTTAAAAGTTTTATCTATTTCTATAAATTCATTTTGTCCATATATTGAACTATTGTGACTGTTTGTTAATGAATATCCTACTAAGTAATGGATTGAAAATGGGTGGTTTTCATCTTTCATTAAATTTTCTCGTTCAAAGTCATAGGCTAAACTTAATACTTGATTTAGATTTTTATCATGGATATTAACAGCAAATCTGGGATATGCTGTAAATTTTAATTTTTGGTATCCTAAGTTTCCATTAATCATTCCTAGCAAAGCATCTTTTCTGTTTGTTATTCTGTTATCTAATAATGCTAACTTAATTGGTGTATCTATTCCTTCTCTAAAGTGTGCTTTTATTAGAATTTGTATTCCTCCTAAATGGATATATCCAATTTTTTCTCTATCTTTTTCAGGGATTTTTGATAATTTTTCTATGATAGTTTCTTTATCAATTAATGGTATATTAAACCTTCCTTTTGCATCAGCTATGGTTACGCTCATTTCTTTATTACTTATGCCATAATATATTATGTCTTTTCTTAGGAATAATTTCCTTATTTAGAGAATGATTCTTTTCTAAATCCATCTTTTTCTTTAAGATTTAGTTTTGATTTTTGAATTTCTTCAAATTTCTTTTTACTGAATATCATTTCTTGTGAAAAACATCCTGAAATGTCTTGTATTTCTACTTTCATTATTTTTTGATTTTCTATTATTTCTGACATTTTAGATTATGTATGTTTTGTATTGTTTTGTAAGCTTTTACAGATTTTTATTACTTTTTGTAAGGTGTTATGATTTTTTGTAAGGCATTTCATATTTTTAATTCTTATGTAAGGGTTAGAGGTCCTTAAGTGATCTTTTTTCATATAAATAGACCCATTAAGACAAATGCCCCTATGAATGCTTGGGCAGGCTTTGAGTTACTCTTTTTGTGTTTAAATTTCACATTTTCTCTCTTCTTCGCTGTACAATCTTCACAAATTTCGTTTGTTATGGAATATGAGTATTATTAGTGGTATATTTGTTGTTAAAATTGTATAATAATCTAATTTAATAAATGATAATGTTAAATAACACTAATCAAAATAAAATATATCATAATAAAAATAGATAATAATTATTATTGATCAAAATATATGAGTCATACACATCAATTAATAAATACAATACAAATTCTAATAATTTATAACTAAACACTTTCTTTTGACAAGTGGTGGCATGGTCACTAATGACCACCTAAGTTGAATTACCACTTTGAATTACCACCTAATTTGAATCACTCTAATTTTTAGATCGATTCAACAAACAACTGACCAAAAATTAAATTTAATTCAGTTATGTTGTTGAAATGACTTTAATTTTTTACTTATATATTTGTTTTATAGTATTATTTAATTTGTTTTATATTATTTTTAGTGTACATTATTATATATTTCACCTAGATAACATATACAGTGTCTTGAAAGGTGGACACAACATTTGATAAGTAGAAACTTTTATTCACTTATTTAATATTTATTATATATTATGACCTAGGATAAATAATATTGGAAATTAAAGTATTTTAATATATGATACAATAAAGCCGCCCCGAAAGTTCCACAGATGTAGATGAAGTATACTTTGAATAAAACAGTCTGGCAAAAGGAAAATAAGACTAAAATAATGGAGAATAATGTTAAGATATAGTATTTAAATAAGTTACGGCTTATAACATCACTTATAAGTAAAATAATTATTAGTTAAAATATTAATTAAATAATAAATATTGTATGAAATTTAATAATATATATTTAATTAATTTTTATTATATAAATAATAATAATATTTTAATAATTTAATAATAATAAATAATATTTTTTATGTTAATTTTTGTTGGGACGTACGACATCCACCTCTTCATCAAAGATTTTTTTTTTTATCAACACATTTTTATTTTTTATTTTTGAACAAAAGATACTTATCATTATCAATCAGAGTGTCAATTACACGAGAGACCTAAAAAAAACTTGAATACTAAAAAACAATTAACATAGTAACCAATCAAAAGATTTATAGAATAGTCAGAGTAATCCCAAAAATGGAACTTTGCAGATTAGCGATTAACGATGTTTTTTCTACTTTTGGACTGTAATAATATTTACAAAAAAATGTACCGGCAAACTAAATCAAGTCAAGTTTGGCTCCAAGCAGTACAAAAATCTTACGTGAAAGTTCTAATATGCATATAAATATGGTTGATTCTAGACAAAATTAAGATACTAATTTTGAGAGTATATATAAAGTAGAAATGACAACTTGTGCCGCAGCTCTATGGAATAAATCAAAAAATTTGAATTAAATTAAATTAAATTTGAGTTAATTTCATATCATCTCAAATAACTTGAAAAAAATTGAATAGAATTAGTATCGGCTAATGTTCAAAATGAAATAAAATAAAATAAAATTTTAAATAAAAAAGATAAAATAAAAGAAAAAATTATGTTAAAATTAAAATAATCTTCAATCTTTTTCAGTAATAAATTAATTATTTCTTCCCTTTTGAAAAATAAATTGATAATAAATATATAGTTGTAATATATTTATTTTGTTACATTGTTATTTTATATTCTTTGATATTAACACTTTTAACATTTAAATTGACCCAACTCTTTAAATAAAAAAATATACTCATTTTTAATCACAATTAGTATCATGAAATTTTTATTTTTAAATTGATTAGACATTAGCTTTTGTAAAAAAAATTCAAATATTTTATCAGTTTGTGTTATGCTATTCACTTTTCAATTAATCTATTGTCATAAGAATCATATATTATATATAAGTCAAAGTCTTATTCTATTGTGACATTTTAAGTTATTTGATTAGTATCTTTGTTTAATCTTACTCATATCTATTTTTTTGCTTAATAATTAGAGTAAATTCTATTGGGACTTAGAAGCTTTTTATTTTAACTATAAGTTTCCATAAAGACAAAAAGACCTTTGGTTTTTACATAGGTAAAATTTGATAAAATTTTCTCTTTGCCTAATTAATTTAGAAGGAAAAGGATTTCTTGCTTTAAGAACTAATTCTTGTTATTTGATGTAATGTTACTTGAGTTTGAATTATTAAACATATATTTTTAATAAAAAAAAGTCTTATTAACTAAAAAATATATATAATTAACAATTTAGGTTATTTTAGACTAACTCATTTATATTTAGTTTAAATTTAAACTCATATTTATTAATTTAAATTAAATTAAGATTAAGTTAATTTTAAGTTTGTTCGTACCAACCTGATATACATGAATTACTACCCCTAATATTTATTGGCATATTACACTTTAAGATGGTTCAAGATTGATTTGAATTGATTGGCAGTAACATTACTGAGTTATATGCACCAAGTTATGAGTTCGAGGGATGAAACAACAGTAATTGTGCATAAAGATCCTCCTCCGACAGCACAAAGTACTAGCCATTATTGGTACTCCGACAACGACAGCATAAAGTGCTAGCCACTATTGGTACTCTCAAAATAAGAAGATATGATTTGAATTGGAAAAAATTTAAATATTAAAAAACATGTCGGTCTCAAAATGAACTACATAATTAATAAATTTAACAAGAAAAGTTAACAACAATTTACGTCTATGTTAGAGATGTTTTTCATATTATTTAAATATAACAATAATATAAATTTTATAAAAAAACATGAATATTATTATTTTTGAAAGTTAATTTTTTAAAAATAAATAAGTCATATTATTTATATACTATCTAAAATTTACATAATATTAAAATTTTAGTTAGAATAGGCTAAAAAAGTTTGGGTTCACCTCATAAAATAAAAATAAAATGTTGGCCCTTATAATTAATGTTTGACTCTAAAAATCTTTTTGGCTTGAAAGGTAAAGAGTCATCTCCCCATGATTCCGTGTCTCTCATAATTGCATATACATTTACAAAAACTTGTGTATCTTTAGGAATAAAATATTCCATAAACTTAGTGTCATTTATTGCCTTTCGAGGAATTAATAGTGGGCCAGGAGGATGTAATCTCAATGTTTCATTCACCACAACTAAAGGTGACAATTCGGGTTGACTCGATTTTAACTCGACCCTAACACGACAAACCCTAACCCGACTTGGTTTTTTTTGGGTCATTTCGGGTTGACCCATTTTGATCCAAAATTAATTCGGTTTGGGTTCGAGTCAGTTTTTTTCATACCATCGAAAATTTCTACCCCTAACGATGTGTATTTGCCTTTCGTCGTATTAAACTATTAGAGATTTAAGGTTTACAAAAGTTATGTGAGTTGTGACTTGTGAGCGAGTGTCTAATAGATAGCTATGGTTAAATTTTTTTTCTTTTTTTTAAAGAACGAGTTGAATGGGTCAACCCAGACCCGACCATTTTTTTGTGTCATTTCATGTTGACCCATTTTTGACCCAAAATTAATACTTGTCAGATTCGTGTCGGATTTTTCATGTCAATTTTCATGTCGTGTCAAAAATTGTCACCCCTAATCACAGCTAGCAAATACGGAAGATTATCAAGATCATTTTCTTCAACCTTCCTATTTGCTCCTATTACTTTTTTTTTGTCAGAACGTAAATTTTATTTAAAAAGAAAAACAATACAAACTAAACATTTCAACATCTGCTATACACAATGCATAGCTTAAGGAATAAGATAACCAACTAACTAGCAACATAGCTAGCATAAACTTGACAATATAAGCAACAACAAATTCCCTTCCCAACTGTCCATCTAGGTAACTTAAGAAAAAGCAGTCAAGCTTATAGAGTCGATACAAACAAACAACACTCATCAAATCAAAAAATAACTAGAGTAATAACAAAGAAACAGAAAGAAACAACACCAATATTCAAGAAAACATAACAATTGAAAAAATAAAATAACTATCATCAAGATCCAATCCACTATCCATGAAATTTTTCTTGGATCCTACACTTTTCTTCCACTGAATATTTGTAAATATTCAAAATCCACAGCCAAGCAAAACTGAACCAAAACACCTCCACTTGGAAATAATTTTTGCACAACAATCAAAGAGTAAGGAGCTTTCTTCAAGACGATCTCCATTTTCTCAGAATCCACAGCCATGTTTCTAGCTATCCAGCTAGATACCATTTTTGAAATTTCCATAATCAGGCGAGTTCCTACTTCAACTTTGGAGATAGAGGCATCAATAAAAATCTTCCTCACATAACCCCTAATTGATGATTTCCATTTTTCAAATACCCTATTCTGTTGAAAGCATAACATGAAGAGATCCTCAAACTCAAGCATTAGAACCAGCTTACCCAAACTAATGAACATATATTCCAATGCAATCCTCAATAGCAAAATAAAGCAGCAATGGTGCACAACAACTCACAAACTCCGTGAGAAAACTTGATTCGCCATACTCATTAAAATATATGAGAAGTACAAAGAAAACAAACAACAGATAATCCAATGCAATTAAACCTTCCTCAATCACCACTTCAACACTGTTATAAGTGGCGAGTTCTAGAGATCGATTTACAAACCAGAGAAAACAACAAGATCCAACACAAGGTTGGGAGGAGAGTTCCAGAGAGCCATTTATAAGAGCTCGCGCAGGAATTTTTACAAATACAGTGTTTGAAGGACTCAAAACAACACGATAAACAAAAACTAACTTGCTAAGTTAAAGCCAACAAGATTAATAGAGCAAAGAAGAAGACAAACTAGTAACAGGATTGATTGTTGCCTCAATCACCATGGAGAACGATAGCAAACAGCGTTGGATAACGAAGAAGAAGACCTGGATGATGAAGAAAATGGATGATGCAGATAAGAAGACTTGGATAGTGAAAACTTGGCGCTGGCGAAGAAGCTAGTGTAATGATATGAAATGGCAGACAGAAACAGAACAACAACGGAGGAAAATATGGTGGAACTGAGAGGTTGATCCTAGGCAACAGTAGTAAAACGAAAACAAATCAGGCCAATGATGGTGAATTTGAGGAGGTAGGTTCGACGATGGTTGGCCGTAATGGTAGTTGAAGGAATGAATGAATGGAGGAGGAGGTGAAGGGATGGAGATGGAAGTGGAATGGTGGCTGATGAAGGTGAAGGAATGGAGGAGATGAAAAGCTAGATCTAGGGTTTTTTTCGTCGTCTAGAGCGATTATTTTGCTTTTAAAAACCAATAAGGTTATTAGTTCATAGTTGCTCCTATTACTTGATCAAGTTTTTCTTTTACCTTTCTCATTGTTTTAGGGTTCTTAAACAGTTCTACCATTGCATACTCTATAACTATGCTCATTGTATCTGTTCCAGCTAGGAACAATTCCTGCATGTAATTTATAACCCAAAATTAATTAGAGTTCTATTGATATTGTTAAGGAATTATGATATATATAATAAAAATAAGAATGATCAATAAAAATATCCTATATGTATAAATGTAAATATATTTAAATTTTTTTTTGATCGGATCGGATAGTATATGGTGAAATCCGTCATTCAATCCAAACTTAACGGATTCACAAAATTTCAATCCAATCCTCGGATAGAAACTATTCAAAAATTAACGGATCAGATTGGATTAATTGGATTGATCGAATTATCTGATTTTTTGCACCCCTACATGCATCTATTATAGCTAGATTAAAAAAAAATGCAACAACATAAAATATTAGTGCAACAAAATTAATAGTTATGAACTTGGTTGATACAAATGTGATATTTTACTAACTTGTCTTAATTACTTTTTAGCTGAATGATGGTGGAACTATGGAAATATTGTACCAACTATGGGGAAACTACCTTTGTGAGTCTTTTCACAAACATCATCATCTTCAGCTTGAGAAAGAAACTAGAGCACATTTGCTTTAATCCATACAAAGAAAAGGAATTGATTGTCTAACCTTGAACAACTTGTCTTTTGTTATTACAACATGAAGCTTAAGATTTGAGACCTTGAAGCCGCAAAAGATAATGCTGATGATCAAAACTTTTTAGATCTTTGCAGAATCATCAGGTGTAGAAGATGATGGCTATTTATTTCAATGGGTTAGGCCATTGCATTTGGGTGATGATGAAGGAAAGTCAGATCCAAAAGTTGCAACGCATGCAAGAGAATTCAGAATTGATGTTGATCATAGTGTCATGGTAGAAGAAATTGTCACTAGTTAATCTAGAAGTTATGACTTTTATGAAATGTTGATGCAGGAAAGGCTTTCTTCCGGTGAAATTTGTCTTGCTGGGTCATTAGGTGACAAAAGAGAAGAAAAAGGTAGTGATGAGCATGATAGGGCAAGAAGTGGTGGTGATGATGATGGAGTTGGAGGGAACGTAACATCTAGCTTTAGGCATAAATGAGCTTTAAGTTCATTCACTTATGAAGCAAAAGATGTAGATCTTGTGTGTGGAGGTGTCAGTTTAGGCATAGGTTTTATTGTAAAGAAATATATAATGAGATATCATGAAAGATACAATAATATGCTAGAATCAAATGGAGGAGTGATTTATCTTCAACAAGCATTAATACATAATAAAGTGATCTCTGAAATAGCATGTGTGTCTAATTTTTATGAAAATTTTGGAAACCCACAACAACGTACAATTTGTAAATTATTGGGTAAACCAGCAGTTTCTTATTTTATATGGCATGTAACTATTAATATATTGAAAAGAATACTAGATACATTATTATTTAATTTTCTCTATTTTAAATTATTATCTAAAATTAAATATTTTTCGTACTTTTTTTTTATAACTTTTAAATGAATTTTTATCAATATCAATAATATTCTCGATATTTTCATAAAATCAAATTGTCGATACATCCGATAACATAAATATTTTAATCAATGATTTGAATTCACATTAGACGTTATTTTTTGGGAAATATTCTCTCAATAAGTTAATTATCTTTCAATTAATAATTATAAATATCTTTTAAGATATGAAATATTATCCATATACTTTAGAAGATGATATTTTTCCTTTCAAATATCTTGAGATATTACACAAATACCTCGATGAATATAGATTACTATGGCTCAATATAGCCTTCATAACTCATTTATGAGGTAGCCTAAACTTGTCATACTAAAACCCTACTAAATATCTCTCTCAAAAGTACAAATTTTATTTACATATTGGAGTGAATTTGACACAACATGGTGTCAATGTCTATTGTTCTACAAGGTCAAAACCACATAAATGCAAAGAATTCGACCAACAGTAATCAACTTCAGATCAACATATGGTGTAACTTATAAAAAAGTTTATGATTTAATTATAAATAATGACAAAATTTAAAATGATTTTGTAGCATATGTTCAAAGTGAAAACGAGGATAAAAACTAACAAACTAATACTTATGAAGTTATCCCCTCTTTATTTAGTAGTAATTAGAGAAGTACATTCACATTATTCGTAGTAAGAAAAACAAAAAAACAAATAGTACATAACCAGAAACAAGCACGTGTTTCTTGAATTTAACATGTTGAAATAACCATACAAATGTAACGTAGTTATTTAAATAACTAGAACAGTAGAAACAAGCCACTTTCCTTCAGATGAGAAAACGCTTGATGGGTATTGCTTCTAATGCACGAAGCTTTTTCAAAGATATTCCTACCCTCTCATTCATGTCTATATCATCAGGAGTCATATTATTAGGAAGCTGCCAATCAAAATAATGGAGGATTGAACCCAAAAGGAATGGTAAAAATCGGTGAGCCAATGGCATGCCAGGACAAATTCTTCTACCAGATCCAAAGGGAAGATATTCAAAGTATTGGCCCTTATAATTAATGTTTGACTCTAAAAATCTCTCAGGCTTGAAAGAAAAGGAATCATCTCCCCATGATTCTGGTTCTCTCCCTAATGCCCATACATTTATAAAAACTTGTGTATTTTTTGGAATAAAATACTCCAAAAACTCAGCATCAGTTGTTGCCGTTCGAGGAACTAATAATGGGCCAGGAGGATGTAATCTAAGGGTTTCATCCACCACAGCTTGCAGATATGGTAGATTGTCAAGGTCACTTTCTTCAACGTTCCTATTTGGTCCTATTATTTGATCAAGCTCTTCTTTTACCTTTCTCATTACTTCAGGGTTCTTAAACAATTCTACCATTGCATACTCTATTATTATACTCATTGTATCTGTTCCTGCTAAAAACATTTCCTGCAAATATTTGTAACTCCAAATTATTTAGCACATATATTATATAATATGAGTGATTATCATTGAATAATAATAATAATAATAATGAATACATATTCATCGTGAGTTGTCTAGATGTTTGTTGTCTAGATGTTTGTAACTGATTAATATAAATTCAATATATGGAAAGTTAATAAACTAGACTTACCATTACAAATAAGTTGATCTGGTGGTCAGAGTATTTTAGAGGGCCATCTTTTCCGTCACCTTTATAATCCAACAAGGCATCCAAGAAGTCTGGATTGGTTTTCTCAAGTTTGGTTCTTGATTTCCTCTCCTGAATCCTCTCACTTACGAACCCAGAAATGATTTTCATAGCATTAGCAATATCTCGATCAGCTTTTCTTCTAATTCCCTGAGGATCTAACCATCTCAAGTAAGGTAAAAAGTCTGATACATTTGGCTTACCCAACCATTTGATTATGTTGGTCATGGAAGCTACAAACTCTTGTCCTTGTTTGGAGTCAGAATCCAATTTCAAATCCTTAGAAAGAACAACATTTCCAACAAAGTTGTAGGACATTTGAAAGAAATGGTATGACAAGCTAACCTCACCAGTCGACTCACCTCTTGCAATTTTACCAACTGAATCCTCCTCTATTTGCTTAATCAATTCATCCACACACTTTCTTCTAAGCTTAGATGTTTCATTGATTCTCTTGTTGGTCATAATCTCAGTTAAGAAAAGGCGTCGAAGGGAACGCCAATATGTGCCATATGGACCAAAGGCCATTGAGCCCTGATAGTAGTCATGAGATCTTGTAGACTCAGGAAACTTACGATTAGAGAAAGTGAGATCATGATTTTTGAAAAATTGCTCGGCAGTTTTGGCTGATTGTATGACAACAGTGTCTAAACAGCCAAGCCTTAACCAAACAACAGGACCATATTTTTGTTTGAGATTAAAGAGGCTTAAGTGAGGTAAGCTTCCTAGTTCTAACATGTTTCCGATAATAGGCCATCCTTTTGGACCCGGGGGTAGCTTATATTTTTTGGTTTGTTTTCTGAATCGACTTAACAATACAAGAAATGATATGGACATGCAAAGAGTACACAACCAAAATAAGAAATCAGATGTAGTATTGGGAATTGCCATTACTAATTTCTCTCTTTAGTTTACACTCTTTTGTATATGTTGTAGATATGGGATATGAGGCTATGAGCTATAGCTTCAGATGTTATGGTATTTATAAGCACATATTTTTGTTTTCTCATGCACTCACATTTTTTTTTTAATTTATTATTATTATTATTTCCAAGTTGTAAAAGTTTCAATTAATATTGATCACGTCTACAATGACGCATTGTTGTATTAATTATTAAGGCCCTATAACAGTCCCACCTAGACCCATATGAATGCTTGGGCAGGCTTTGAGTCACTCTTTTTGTGTTTAAATTTCACATTTTCTCTCTTCTTTGCCGTACAATCTTCACAAATTTCGATTGTTATTGAATGAGTATTATTAGTGGTACATTTGTCGTTAAAAATTGGATAATATTCTAATTTAATAAATGATAATGTTAAATAAAACTAATCAAAATAAAATATATCACAATAAAAATAGATAATAATTGTTATTGATCAAAATATATGAATCATATACATCAATCAATAAATACAATACCAATTCTAATAGTTTATAACTACAATACAAATTCTAACAATTTATAACTAAACACTTTCGTTTGACAAATGGTGGCATGGTCACTAATAATATATATATATATATTTTAAATTACCTCCTAAGTTGAATCACTCTAATTTTAGGTCGATTCAACGAACAACTGACCAAACTTAAATTTAATTCAGTTATGTTGTTGAAATGAGTTTAATTTCTTACTTCTATATTTGTTTTATAGTATTGTTTAATTTTTTATATTATTTTTTGTGTACTGTTGAAATGATTGTGAATTTAAATAAAAAGGAACGAAGAAAAAGTGCAAAAATTTACACTCCCAAATGTTAGTCTAACATTGTTTTTTTTACTTCTCTTACGAGGTGTTTATATAGAAAATAATTTACAAGTAGGATTGAGCCTCAAGGGACACTCACTTTTGTAGAAGGAAGAGTACCTAGTCAATTATGGGTCTACTACACACGCGTGAGCCACCGCCACCAGCCGTGCCGCGCCGAATGCGTGAGGTGAGGTGAGGTGGCACTTTATTTTTTAGAAAAATTTTATTTATTAAAATTATTTTTTCAACAGTTACGTTCTTATTCATTATCTACATTATGACCGTTATTTTTTTTTACCGTTCAATTCTATTCAAATCGAGTCTTGCGGAACCGTTTGCTTGTAAACTTTGCATGTTCTTCGAGCAACAAAAATATTTTATAATATGTAGCATTCCGGAGTTCATTAGTAAAGTGAAGCTCCGAGACAGAAAAAGATTCTGGGCTGTTTTATTCTGCGGACGACAAGGCTGTGTTTGCTTGCACAATTTTGGGCAGAGTCAGGAAACGTCTTAAAGAGAGCGACTTAGTCCATGACTCAACCCAAGCAGTGTCATTTCAGTATATTGGTAACTTCGTTCCTCTTTATTTTACATATTTGTAGCAACAATTTTAAGACGTTAAATCTGTCATATCTACTTAAATGTTAACTGTTGATCTCAACAAACCTTTTCATTTTGAGAGACTACACTTTAAGAGATGGAGACAAAAAATGTTGTTTTTCTTAACCATGAAAAAAGTCGCCTCTATTCTTACTACTAAAAAATCAACACTACCTAATCCTCCTACTGAAGCTATAATTAAGGATTTAAACACTTAGATGAAAAATGATATTTTGTGTAAAAATTTTATTCTTAAGGGTTTAGCTGATGATTTGTATGACTATTATAATTTTGATAAGTCAGCTAAGGAAACTTGGGATGCACTTCAAAAGAAGTATGACATTGAGGAAGTTGGAACCAAGAAGTATGCTGTTAGTAGATACCTAAAGTACCAAATGACTGACGATAAATCTGTGGAAGCTCAGTCACATGAATTGCAGAAGATAGCACATGAAATAACTTCTGAAGGTATGACTTTAGATGAACAATTTCAAGTTGCTATTATTATAGATAAATTACCCCCTTGCATGGAAAGACTTTAAGAATATTCTTAAACATATAACTAAAGAATTTTCTCTCGAAAGTCTATAAACCGTCTATGAATAGAAGAAGAAGCCCGAAAACAAGATCAAAAAGATGAAGTACTAGTTGTCTCAAACAATAGTGCCAATAAAAAATCATACTTTGTAATTCTTAAACCTAAAGGAAGAAACAAGAAAACTAAGAATCGCATTAATAACTAGAACCGTAATAACCAAAACAAAAACAGAAATTCTCCACAGAATGGACCTGGATCTAGACCTCAATCCCCTTAGAAAACAACACATTTATGTGTTATAGTTGTAACAGGCTTGGCCATTTGGCTAGGAATTGCAGGAACAAGAATCGTCTTGCCCTGCAGGTGAACCTTACCGAAGATCAGCTTATAGTTATGATATCTTAAATGAATTTTATTGGTGGATCTGAGGGGTGGTAGGTGGACACTGGTGCTTCTTGCCATGTTTGATATGATCGTGACATGTTCAAGTCCTATTCTGTGTCTGAGGATAAGAAAGTACTGCTGGGCTACTCCCACTCCACTAAAGTTGCTGGTACTGGTGAGGTGGAATTGAAGTTTACCTTTGGAAAGACTGTGATCCTGAAGGATGTCCTGCATACTCTAGAGATGAGAAAGAACTTAGTTTCGGGCTATCTTCTCAACAAGGCTGGATTTACTCAAACTATAGGGGCTGATTTGTATATAATAACAAAGAATAATGTATTTGTTGGGAAAGGATACGCCACTGATAGCATGTTTAAGTTGAATATTGAAATTAATAAAACTTCTTCTTCTGCTTATATGTTGTGTTCTTTTAATGTTTGGCATGCTAGACTTTGTCATGTTAATAAACGAATAATAAAAAACATGAGTAACTTAGAACTTATTCCGAAATTATCTTTGAATGATTTTGAAAATGTGATTTTTGTAGTCAAGCTAAAATAACAAAAACTTCACATAAATCAGTAGTTAGAGAATCTGAACCATTAGATTTAATTCACTTTGATATATGTGAACTTGACGGTATTTTAACAAGAAATGAAAAATGCTATTTTATAATTTTATTGATGACTATTCAGTCTACATTTATGTATATCTTATGAAAAATAAAAGTGAAGCATTTGACATGTTTAAAATATTTTTGACTAATTTGAAAATCAAGTTAACAAAAAAATAAAAAGATTTTGAAGTGATAGAGGCATTGAATATGATTCCAATATTTTCAATAATTTTTCTAAAATTCATGGAATCATACATGAAAAAATTAGACCTTATTCTCCTGAAATGAATGGCAAAGCTGAAAGAAAAAATAGAACTTTTACTGAATCAATTGTTGCAATTTAATTAAACTTTGGTGCTGCTCCCTATTGGTGGAGAGAAATTTTATTAACTGTTTGCTATGTGCTAAATAGAGTGCCTAAATCAACACGTAAAATTTCACCTTATGAAATTTTAAAAAATAAGAAACCTTACTTATCTTATTTTAAAACTTGGGGATGTTTAGCCTATGTTAGGATCCCTGATCCAAAAAGAAATAAACTGGCTAGTAGAGCATATGAATATGTATCCATAGGATATGCAGTGAATAGTAAAGCTTATAAATTCTATGATTTAAATGATCATGTAGTTATAGAATTAAATGAGGCAGACTTCTATGAACATAAGTTTCCCTTTAAATTAAAGAATAGTGGGGGCTCGTCTTCTAGTAGTTTACCCATAACTAAAACTAGTGAACAAAATGAGGAATTAGATACTAAACTTAGGAGAAGTAAACAATTTCGAACCTATAAGAATTATAGGTCTAATTTCTATGCTTATACCTTAGAGAAAGATCCTCAAACTCTTCAAGAAGCCTTATCTTCTTTAGATGCCACTGATGTACGAAATCGGTACCTAAATACTTTAATAAAGTAAAGAAAATACTAATCTCGTAAATGCTTATTTAAATTTATAAAAATCTCGCAAGTGCACGAATCATTTTGTAGAAAATGATAAGTATACTCCCAAGGTCGGTCTAAGGAAGGAATTTATGTGGTTTTTAATAATTATTCAAACTCTTAAAAACGAAATTAAAACCTAAACATCCTGTCACGATATTTGAGTTTGTTTGAGTCTAATCTAAAATGGGAAAATAATATAGACATGAATTCAATAAATAATCATGCAATTATATCATTCATAAACAGTGGAGAATTAATGGATAATAATAAGTTAATTATGCTTGCTTCATATTATATAGGTTATGAAATATTTGAATTAAAATTATTGATTCTCTCTTTTATGTATAAATACCACCTTTGGTGGGGTTAGATATTCTTTGTTAATTAACCAAATTAATTACCACCTTTGGTGGGGTTAGATAATTAATTTGGTTAATTAAATTAAAATCATTTTTCTAAGAGATTGAAAATGAACCATTTAAATGCCACCTTTGGTGGGGTTAGACATTTTAAACTTTATTCAAGGTGTCCAAGTTAAATTTAAGAATTTAATTATCTGAATACTAACTTTCATGTTTTAAAACTATTACAGAAAATATGTTGTCAATACATTTTCAAATAATAATTCTTTGTGAAAAACTTTTGAAATAGAGTTTCGCATCAACAATACCAGGCGATTGTACCAATAAGTAGAAGAGCACTACTCTAAATTAGACCAGATAATTAAAACTTAAAATCTAACTTTCAGATTTAAAGTTTGTAATGAAAAATAATGTATTTCTCTATAACAATCCTTTATATGAAAATCTTGAATAAAAATAATATTTAATTTTGTGAAAATGTTTTACCTATTAATATTTCACAAGCATAACGACAGTATTATTATCTCATTTTAATAAACAGCCAGACATGCTTAATTTAATAATTAGCTAGAAAATTAAATATAGCATGTAAAAACAAAACATAAGAAATAATGCTGAAAATAAATGATACCTCAACATATCTCAGAATTGTTTCTGGAAAAACTTCCAAACGGAATTGCATTCTTATTTAATAAATCTAAACTAAAATTATTACAACAAAATAATTAAATTAAATTAAAAAAATAAAATAAAATAAAACTGTAGAAAAATTGGGAGAGAAACTGCCTAAGAGAAACTAAGAAAAACTATCAAAAACTCTCTAAGAAAAAATGCTGTCTAATTTACTGCCCGGACGCCTCTATTTATAGATTTTCCAAATTCACTGTGCGTGCCACGTGGCGCAATGGGATTCGCGGATGGGCGCTGATGCAGCTGGCTGTTGACTGAGTGCGATGCCACGTGGCACGCGCTGATTCGTTGGACAGCGCTGAGGCAGTGAGTGCGATGCCACGTGGCGTTTCCTGATTCGCTGGTCGGCGCGGTGTGTCAGTCAATGTCTGCTGAGCTGTCGTCCACGTGTCACTTCCTGATTGGTGGTCAACGATGACGTGGACGATGACTGTGCGTTGACTGGGCTTTGACTGGGCCTTCCTAAGTACATCCACTTTATTTCTATATAAATCCACATATCTAATTAAATTCATAAAAAATTCAGAAAAATTCCAAAAAAATTGTAAATGATTTCTAAATATTTTTAAACTTTTTAAATGAAGAAAATGTCCCTAATTTGAGAAAATAATAAAATACAATTAATTAATTTATTTTGGAGGCAAAAATTCCTGAAAAATAATAAAATTATATGTGATTCCAAAAATATAGATTTATATGAAATATGATAAAATCATGTAAATATAAATCTATTTAATCAATTAAAGTACATTGAATTCGCATATTTTTAGCATCTTTTAAGCACTTATCAGCCACCTTATGAGAAGAAGCCATAAATGATGAAATGGACTCTCTGGAGTCTAATAGAACTTGGCATTTACTTGACTTGCTCCTGGTTGCAAGACCATAGGATGTAAATGGATACTAAAGAAGAAATTAAAACCTGATGGTACTATTGAAAAGTACAAGGCTCGCCTTGTAGCTAAAGGGTATAGGTAAAGGGAAAATGTGGACTTCTTTGATACATTTTCACATGTCACAAGAATAACTTCCATACGTGTGCGTTTTTCCCTTCCTGCTATCCATGATTTAGTAGTGCACCAAATAGATGTTAAATGATGAATTAAAAGAAGAGATTTATATGGACCAACCTGAAAGCTTTGTAGTTGATGAGTGCTCGAAAAGCACTAATATTTCGTAATTAATTGTGCTTAATTGTTTAAAATATAGATTTGTTATGATTGTTTATTTGATTATTTTCATAAATCTATCCATTCGGAATCACGGGTATGTTTTAGTGCATTTCAGGTGTTTTTAGCATCAAATGAGTCAAATAATGAAAACACGCAAAGATGGAACACTTACGGCGCTCGGATCACGAGTTACGGGCTAAACGAGACAAATATGTAAGCCGTACATGTCGAGCCAGCACATATGTAAGGGGGTACATGTGAAGAAACTGAAGACAACGCACGCCGTGGTGAGGAAAAGTCATGCCGCAGCGGGGAGCTCTCGGGTTTTGACATTATTTCAAAAATTTGTGTTGCGCCGCGGCAGGAAAAATGTATGCCGCAGCGCACCTATTCCTATTGCAATCAGGATTTGTGTAAACCCTTACATCTGTAAATACCCCCTTAGACTCCCCCTTACAATAACTTGAACAACTTTGATACAACTTTACACTTTACAATTTTGCGACCAAACAAGAGATTCATTCAATTTTGGGAGTTTTTCCACACTAAAACGAAGTGAGAGAAACCATTCTAAGAATCCAAGGAAGCCGTTGACGATCGAAGATCAAGCTTTTGGAGAAGAACACTATCCCATCCAGAAGTGGTATTTAGATCTAGGTTTTCCTTGTTGTTATAGAATTCTATTTTCTTCTTCTTTCGTTGAAGTATATGATTATATTATATTTGTCTATGAATGTTAATATGAACATGAGCGGCTAGTTTTATTATGGATGTTTAGTTTGTGTTGCCATGTTTGCTAGAATTGTGTATGGTGTATATTTTATTGATTTAATATAAATGAATTACCTTTTGATTAAGAGCATGTTTAGATATTTAATTATGAATTATCATGGGCCAATTTGAGATTCGTAGTTAGGTTGAAAAATCTGAGAATTTAGTTATAGGAACGTCACCTTAACTTTATTCCGAAACACTTAATCAAAGCTTCAAATTAGTGACTTAGTCATAGCATTAGTTTGATTGGCATGTATTTCCTTGCGCATAATTTGATTGCTATTTGATTTACCCCGACCGAAGGCAGTTAATTAGTTAATCAACAAAGAGATTTACCCCGATCGAAGGCAGTCTCGTAATTAAAAGGAAAGCCGGTAATATTGTTTATTTAGAACGTTCATGTTATTTCACCATACCTTTTCGATGCAAGCATGGTCAACCAAGCTAAACGTCCATACATCCTCCATTGATCTTCAAATCTATTTGAATTGATTGTAAATCTGCAATATTGTTTTCGTTTAATTATTTGCTACCATTGATCTCGTTACAAACCAAACTCCCTTTTACAATTTTATTAGGTTTAAGACTCTAGTTGCTTAGAGTTTTAGTTTCACTAGAACTCTATTTAATTAGTATTTTACTTGCTTTAGAACTCTATTTAGATTAAGAAGAAGGTTATTTAGAACTGCTACAATTCCTTGAGAGACCGACCTCGGAGGTTGCTTGTCACTTTTCTAAATTTATCACATCAGTAGTCCCAGGTCAAAAAAATAAATTATGTAAACTAGATAAATCTCTTTATGGTATAAAATAAGCACCTAAGTAATGACATAAAAAATTTGATAATCTAGTTATCTCACATGGATTCAAAATGAATGAAAGTGACAAATGCATTTATCATAAAACAAAAAATGAGATTTGCACCATTATATGTTTATATGTGGATGACTTGCTTATTTTTGGGTCAAATATTCATGTTGTAAATAATGTGAAAAACATGTTGTGTGCTAACTTTGACATGAAAGACCTCGGTGAAGCGAGTGTAATCCTAAGTATAAAGATTACTAGGTCTGAAGAGGGACTTTCTTTAGATTAATCTCATTATATTGAGAAGATCTCAAAGAAATATAATTACTTTAACTGCAAACGCGCATGTACTCCTTATGATCATAATGTAAAGTTGTTCAAGAACACCGGAGACGATGTTAGACAAAATGAGTATGCGAGCATCATTAGTAGCTTACATTATGCTACTGATTGCAGTAGGCCCGACATAGCTTATGTTCTGTTCTTAGTCTAAGAAACAGACAATTTTGGCTCAATCTACAATGGAGTCTTAAATGATAGCACTAGCTATTGCTAGTGAAGAAGCAGACTGGTTAAGAAGTCTGTTAGCTGAGATCCCTTTATGGGAAAGACCGATACCAGCTATCCTGATCCACTGTGAGAGTACCGAGGCTATTGCAAAGATTCAGAACCGTTATTACAAAGGCAAGAGACGACAGATATGTCGTAAGCACAGTACTATTAGAAAAGTACTCTATAGGAGCTATAAGAGTGGATCATGTATGTACTGATGATAATTTGGCTGATCCTTTGATGAAAGGATTAGCAAGAGAGAAGGTTTTCCAAACCTCGAAAGGAATGGGACTAATGCCTTTAGAATGAAGAGTCACTCGTGATGGTAACTCGACTTATAGACTGAAGATCCCAAGAAATAAGTTCAATAGGTAATAACAAGTCATGAAGTGATATGAGATGAATCATGCTATTATGAGTCCTATTCTATACTGTTAGAAGCATGAATTCTTGAAGTGATAGAAGGATGAGTTAATTATTAACACTTAATGAGTTCTATACTCTATGTGGAGTGGAGTACATAGCTACAAAGTACTCTTGATAGACTCACCTATGTGAATGTGGAAGTGTGGCCGCTTCTTATGGAATTTGGGGCAAAATTTACTAGAGCATTCACTATACTGGAATACACGTGCATGGTCGTAAAGCATGGACTTTTCAAACTACACCTTGAAAAGGTTGTGTGTATAATGTTATTAAAGATAGAGTTTAAAACTACAAGTTACTCTAATATATTCTAAAGCATCATCACTATGCAAAGGTTCAAGTCGATAGACACCTTCTACTTATCTAGATATTCTGCTATCTTTGATTGATTGGTTGCTTGAAGAAAATTATTTTTATATAAAATTCAAGTGGGGGATTGTTGGAATTATTGTGAATTTAAATAAAAATGAATGAGAAAAAAGTGTAAAAGTTTACACTCCCAAATGTTAGTACCACATTGCTTTTTTATATCTCTTAGGAGATGTTTATATATAAAAGAATTTACAAGTGGGATTAGGCCCTAAAGGGCACCCACTTTTGTAGAAGGGGAGAGGACCTAGGCAATTGTGGGTCCAACACACACTCGAACGCGAGTGCGTGCTGTGAGGTGAGGTGGTACTTTATTTTTTGGAAAAATTTTATT
This sequence comes from Elaeagnus macrophylla, assembly GCA_029378325.1. Lineage (NCBI taxonomy): Eukaryota > Viridiplantae > Streptophyta > Magnoliopsida > Rosales > Elaeagnaceae > Elaeagnus > Elaeagnus macrophylla. The sequence continues at coordinate 12,441,541 of CM055645.1, read as the reverse complement.
TATTAAATTATTTTTTCCAATAGTTTCGTTTTTATCCGTTACCTACATTATGACCGTCATTTTTTGACCGTTTTGTTCTATTTAGACTGAGTCTTACGGAATCGTTTGCTTGTGAACGTTGCACGTTCTCGACCGTTTCTCTATGAATGCATGTTCTTCATGACCGTTTCTTTATGAACGTTGCACGTTCTCATCCACTGGCCCCGTTATTTATGACAACCCTCAGCTATAAATAAAGCCTTTGAGTTCTCAGTTCAACACACCATCAGCTCTCAACTCTCTCTCAATTTCTCTCCTCTCCGCTCTCACTTATGAGCTTATCAGAAACTCAGAAAAATACAGAAACACATAAACTTAGAAATATTTTCCAGAATACATTATTATTATTTTAGTTTCCGAGCAACAAAAATATTTTATAAGGTATAGCATTTCGAAGTACATCAGTGTAATGAAACTCCGAGATAGAAAAAGATTATGGGTATTTTATCCTAGGGACGACGAGGCTGTGTTTGTTTGCACAATTTTGGACAGAGTTGAAAAACGTCTTAAAAAGAGCGACCTAGTTCGTGACTCAACCCAAATAATATAATTTTAATAGATTGATAACTTCGTTCTTCTTTATTTTACATATCTACAGTAACATGTACATTGTTACATATTTCGCCTATATAACATACGCAGTGTCTTGAAAAGGTCGACACAACATTTGATTAGTAGAAACTTTTTTTCACTTATTTAATATTTATTATATATTATGACATAGGATAAATAATATTGGAAATTAAAGTATTTTAATATATGACAAAATAAAGCCGCCACGAAATTTCCTGTGGATGAAGTATACTTTGAATAAGACTTCTGGCAAAAGGAAAATAAGACAAATAATGGAGAATAATGCTAAGATATAGTATTTAAATAAGTAACGGCTTGTAACATGACTTATATGTAAAATCATTATTGGTTATAATATTAATTAACTAATAAATATTCTATAAAATTTAATAATATATATTTAATTAATTTTTATTGTATAAATAATAATAATAATAATAATAATAATAATATAATATAATTTAATAATAATAAATAATATTTTTGTGGTAATTTTTGTTGGGACGTACTACATATACCTCTTCATCAAAGAATTTTTTTTATCAACACTTTTTTTTTTTTTTGAACAAAAGATGCTTATCATTATTAATCAGAGTGTCAATTACACAAGAAAATGTTAGACCTAAAAAACACTAGAATACTTGGCAAAACAATTAACATACTAACCAATCAAAAGATTTATAGAATAGTCAGAGAAATCCCAAAAATGGAACTTTGCAGATTAGCAATTATTGATGTTCTTTCTACTTTTGGACTATAATAATGTTTATAAAAAATGTGCGGATAAACTAAATCAAGTCAAGTTTGGCTCCAAGCAATAGAAAAATCGAACACGAAAGTTCTAATATGCATATAAATATGGTTGATTGATGTACAAATTATAGTACTTGTAAGCGCATGAATCACTTATAGTCTAGTGATGAGTAAACCTCCGAAATCGATATCTCGCGAAGTTGCAATGATTTTATAATTCTTTAATTATTTCCAAAAGTAACAAAACATAAAATAAATGAAAAGACTTAAGCAAATAAATGGCGATAAAATAGTTAAGTAATTAAAAAAATAAACTAACTAAAAATAAGTGAAGAACTTTATTTAAAAAAAAGATGAGACAAGTAATGAAATTTTAGGTTGCTAACCAATCATATTTTAGATTATTAGTTAAATTTATTTATTTATTTATTTATTTTTTTGCTACAAAGAATAGACGTGTTGTCGAAAGACAGCCGTCTATGAGAGAGACTCTTGTAGAGTTAAGAGTGTCCAGCTAAATCAGGAGGTAGGAGAGAAATGTCAATGTCGCCTACTCTGCCTTGGTGAGAAGCCCATCTTATTAAGTTGTGAGCTCTTTGATTGAGGTCTCGAGGAATCCATCTAATAGAGATCATGTTGAAGCCGGATAGATGATGGTGCATTTCCACTAGAGTTTGATGGGTGGTGGGATTAAAGTCATTCCAGTTTTCTGCAAGAAAAGCATGAATGATATTTTGATTATCCCCTTCAAGGTAGACAGGTTGGTGGGAGAATTTTTTTAAATAGAAAAACGCAGCAGCAAAGGCTAGAGCTTCAGCTTCTTCAACGTTAGTAGTAGTACAGTAGTTAGTCCAGGCATAAGTGGTACGGCCATAATGATCTGTAACAATGAAGCCCAAACCTGCGTACCCATTGTGCCAGGCAGCATCAAAATTTGCTTTAAAGGCCTGTGGAGGTGGAGGTTGCCAGTTTGAAGGAATGAAAATAGTTTCACCATTTTCAGTTTCCCTGGGTCCTGTATTCACTAGTGCACCTTTGAATTCTTCAAACCTATTAAAAAGACGGTGAATAAGTTGCTGCTTGTTTAAAACCTGTTCTTTAAATAAGACTGCATTACGTAACCACCAAATTTGTTCAAGCATGATCGCTGAAATGAGAGTGAATTCTGCTGAAGTAATGGTGTTTGGTAGCCAATGTGCTGGAGGGCTGAGGATGAAGTGGATGTAAGAGAAGAGATCAAGATTTCCTAGAAATTCCCATTTGAGGTTCCATTGCCATGTTAGCCACCACGATCGAAGAATATCACATTTGAGGAATAAATGTGTGGTGTCCTCTGGAGCTTTGTGACAAAGAGGGCACATAATATCTTCAATATTAGTGAATCTGGCAATATTCGTTTTTGTGCTAAGACAGTTATTTACTATTTTCCAGAGTAAGAGTTTGTGTCTTTCATGGAGTTTTGCTTTCCAAAGTTTCCGCCATAACATTGAGTGTGAGAGAGGTAGAACTCTGGAGGAGATTTGAGTCCAATAAGCCTCCTTGACTGAGTAGATGCCTTTGCCAGATCCATACCATTTTAGTTCATCTGAGGTATTTGAAGGGGGCCGAACATTAAGAATAAAAGGAACCATATTTGGTCCTATCAAAATTTGTAGGCGGTGATGATCCCATATCCAATGGTTGTGCCAGTATCAAAGGTCAGTGATGTGATTTAAATGTTGCAGATTTTGTGAAGCCAGGATAGGTAATTTCTGGTGTGGTAGGCCCGGTAACCATGGATCTTGTTTAAAGTTGAAGTCTTGACCATTGCCTAGTTGCCAGTAACTACCTGCTTTGATGAGGTCCCGAGCCCATAACAATCCTTTCCAAATATATGAGTCACTTGTGCGAGGTTGGACATCCAGTAAGTGGTGAAGTTGTAGATATTTAGCTTGGAAAACTAAGACCCACAACTTAGCAAGTTGGGTTATAATTTTCCAGGCAGCTTTGGATAGCATCGCCTTGTTAAAATCTTCCATTTTTCTAAAGCCAAGTCCTCCGAAGGATTTTGGAAGACACAGTTTGTCTCACGCCATTGGGGAGTAGTAATGGGTAGCATGAGTATTGTTTGCCCACCAGAGTCTTTTGATAATGGAGTCCGCATTGTGACACACATTCAGAGGAATTTTAAACGTACTCACAGAGTAAACCGGTAAGTTCAGAATCACAGAGGTGATTAAAATCATTTTGCCTGCCTGAGAGAGCAGTTTGGATTTCCAGCTGTCCAATTTGTTGTGTAGTTTCTCTAAAATGTTGTGAAAAGCCATTGTTTTTCTTCGTCCTATAGGAAGTGAGTGACCCAGGTATTGAACATTGTCAGACAAGTTTGTGATAGATAAAGATTGGCAGATCAGGTGTTTCTGAGCGTTGTGCATATTTGGAGAGAAAAAGATTGCAGATTTTTGGTAGTTTATTTGCTGGCCGGACCAGTGACAATAGGTGTCCAAAATCTGTTTGGCATGTTGTGCTTCCCTTGCATTTCCTTTCAAGAAAATAAGTATGTCATCAGCATAAAGTAAATGTGAAATTGCAGGTGCAGCTGGAGTGAGTTTAATGCCATGTAATTGGTATTGACTGTCTGATTTGAGTAACATCCGAGACAAGCATTCCGTTATCATTATGAATAGATAAGGAGAGAGTGGATCTCCTTGGCAAAGGCCACGCTGAGGCTTGAAATTATCATGTGGAGCACCATTAACAAGAATCGAGAAGGATACTGTAGAGATGCATTGATAAATGAGCTGGCACACTTTTGGGGAGAAGCCCATAAGCTTCATGATATGAATCAAAAAATTCCGTTCCACCATATCATAAGCTTTTTTCATATCTAGTTTCAAGCCCATCAATCCTTCTTTCCCTCTCGTTTTGCGCTTGATTTTATTCGCAATTTCATGTGCTATAAGAGTGTTTTCAGCAATCCAACGACCCGGTATGAAAGCAGCTTGGTAAGGTGAAATATGTTCATCAAGATAAGATCGCATTCTTTTGACTAGAATTCTTGCAATGATTTTGTAATTTACATTACACAAACTGATAGGGCGAAAATCTGTGACATGAATAGGATTCCGAACTTTTGATATAAGAGTGAGGTATGTATGATTCCAGTTGGGATTGAGAGTCCCAGTAAGAAAGAATTTCTGTATTTCTTTGATGATATCACTGCCAATAATATCCCAACTATTTTTGTAAAATAGGACAGAAAATCAATCTGGACCTGGAGCTTTTAGTGCATGCATATCCCATAGAGCTGATTTAATTTCTTTCGGTGATGGTATACTGGCCATCTGAGCATTTTGTTGTGTGCTGATCACAGCTGGAAATAAATCCCTGATTTCCTCACCAATGGTTGTGGATGTTGTTGAGAACAAAGTTCTAAAATAATGAGAAAAAGCACCCTCAATTTTATCCCTGTTCCAAGTAATTTCTCCACTGTCAAGTTTTAGAAGAGAAACATGATTTGATTGCCGATTGATGAGTGTTGAAGTATGGAAGAATTTTGTATTACGATCTCCTTCAGTGAGCCATAATTCTCGAGATTTTTGTTTCCATAAAGATTCTTGTCTCTCTAGTTGCTCATTCAATTGATCTTGTATCTGTTTCTCTAACTGTACTTGTCGATCATTGATGAGTGCTCGAAAAGCACTAATATTTCGTGATTAATTATGCTTGATTGATTGATATATAGATTTATTATGACTATTATTTCGATTATTTTCATAAATCTATCCATTCGGAGTCACGGGTATATTTTAGTGCATTTCAGGTGTTTTTAGCGTCAAATGATTCAAATGATGAAAACACGCGAAGACGGAACACCTACGGCGCTCGGATCACGAGTTACGGACTAATCAAGACGAATATGTAAGCCTTACATATAGTGCCATCACATATGTAAGGGGGGACGTGAAAAGAAGGAAAGCATTGCGCGCCGCGGCGAGAGAATTGCATGCCGCGGCGTGAGGCTCTCGGGTTTGATCCTGAAAACATAGAAACATTGCGCGCCGCGGCGGGATAATTGCATGCCGCGGCGGGGAGCTCTCGGGTTTTTACATAATTTCCAGAATTTGTGTTGCGCCGCGGCGGAGAAAATGTATGCCGCGGCTCGCCTATTCCTATGGCACATAGGATTCGTGTAAACCCTTACATCTATAAAAACCCCCTTAGAGTCCCCCTTACAGACATCTCGAAATAACTTGACCAATTCATACACAACTCTTCCTCTTCTCAATTTTGCGACCCAAACACGACATTCAATCAGCTTTGAGAGCGTTGCCACACTATAACGAAGCGAGAGATACCATTCTAAGGATTCAAGGAAGCCAACGACGATCGAAGATAAAGCTTACGGAGGAGTACGTCAACCGATCCATAAGCGGTATTTAGATTTAGGTTTTCATTGTTGTTATAGAATTAATTTATCTTCTCCATTTGTTAAAGTGTATGATCGTATTTTATTTGTCTATGAATAACAATATGAACATGAGCGGCTAGTTTAATTATGGATGTTTAGTTTGTGTTGGCATGTTTGCTAGAATTGTGTATGGTGTATCTTTTTGACTTATGAATAAAATACTTTTTGATTAAGAGCATGTTTAAATGTTTGATTATGAATAATCATGGGCCCATTTGATGTTCGTAGTTAGATTGAAAAACCTAAGAATTTAGTTAGAGGAACGTCACCTTAACTCTATTCCGAAACACTTAATCAAAGATTCAAGTTAGTGACTTAGTCATAGCATTAATTTGATTGGCATGTTTTCCTTGCGCATAATTTGATTGCTATTTAATTTACCCCCGCCAAAGGCAGTTAATTAGTTAATCAACAAAGAGACCTACCCCCGCCAAAAGGAGTTTCATAATTAAAAGGAAAGCCGGTAGTTTTGTTTATATAGGACGTTCATGTATCTCACCATACCTTTTCGATGCAAACATGGTTAACCAAGCTAAACGTCCATACATCCTCTATTGATATTTGATTTGATTGATTGTTTGATTGCGATTTTGTTTTAGTTTAATTGCTCGTACTTTGTTCCCGTTACAAATCAAACACCTTTTTACAGTTTTACTAGCTTTAGGATTCTAGTTACTTAGAATTTTAGTTTTACTAGAACTCTATTTAATTAGTCTTTTATTTTCATTAGAACTCAATTTAGATTAAAAAGTTAGTTATTTAAAACCACTGCAATTCCTTGAGAGACCGACCTTGGAAGTTGCTTATCACTTTACTACGAGTGATTCGTACACTTGCGAGTACACATTTTAACACATCAAGTTTTTGGCGCCGTTGCCGGAGAATTGGCGTTTTAAATAATTTTCTTTTTAACTTTTTACAGTTTCTTAATTTTTTTTATTTGTTTATTTATTTTATTTTTATTTTATTTGTTATCTTTTATTTATTTATTTATTTTTATTCAAAAAAAAAAAAAATTCAAAAAAAAAATCAGAAAATAAAAAAATCAAAAAAATAGTGCTTAATTTTCAAATTTCACTGCTGCCTTGATCTTTGTTTGCTTTTTATTTGTGCATGCAGGGTAGGAGATCACTTAACAAGGAACTCTCTCCTTTCATTGACAACATACATAGAGTCAAACACCGATCAAAGAAACTGGATATTCAATTTCAAGAGGAAGAAGTCCAACAACAGTTACAAGCAGCAATGAGTGAAAACGTAGCTAGGCAAATGATGAACAAAGAGTTTGCAAGACCGATCATTGGGACCGCTACATCGTGCATTCGACTTACAGAGGCGGCTAGGAATTATGAATTGAAAAATATTCATTATTCCATGCTTCCCTCCTTTTACGGTATCCCTAATGAAGATCCTTTAAATTTTATGCGTGAACTATATGCTACTGTGCAAACTTTTCCACTGCAGGGACTTAGTGAAGATCAACTACGCATGAGGTGTTTTCCATACACTCTCAAGGATAGAGCTAAGTCTTGGCTAATGACGTTGGCACCCGGTTCTTTGGTCACTTGGGACGATGTTTACAATAAATTTATGGGTAAGTTCTATTCCCATCAAAAGACATCTGATCTAAGAACGAAAATTGCTACTTTTTCGCAGATGGACGGAGAACCCTTCCACGAGGCTTGGGACAGATTCAAATTGCTGTTGATACAATGTCCACATCACCACTTCCCATTGCAGCTACAGAATCAGTTTTTCTACGACGGATTGACGCTACAATGTCAATTCACAGTTGACAACGCTGCAGGAGGAGCTATGGGTGAGAAAACAACGGATGAAACTTATGAGCTATTCGAGATGTTGGGAGCCAACTCTCAACAAAAGAGCGCTAGAGGAAGAAGAGCTGGAGTCCACGAATTAGGCTCCAACAATGAAATGGCCATGCAACTTGCTGAATTGACAAAACAAGTGCAACTTCTCACAACCTCCAATGTTAATCAAATGCCAAAACACGAGGTATGTGGAGTTTGTGGTTCATATGGACACGGAGCTAATGTTTGTTCTTTTGCAGGTGATCCTTATACAGGTACTACTGAAGAGGCTAATTCAATGCAAGGGTACCAACCTAGACCTAGGAACGACCCTTATTCAAATACCTACAACCCTGGATGGAGGAATCACCCTAATTTTGGATGGAAACAAAACAATAGCCAACCATTAGTCCAAAACCAAACACAAGGCCAAAATGTAAACCGACAATTTCCACAAAATAGGCCAACCGTAGAGGAAACCCTAAACAATTTCATACACTCTTGTAATGGAAGGATGGACTCTATAGAAGCTTCAGTGAAGAGAGTGGAAATACAAGTTGGGCAGCTAGCGGAACAAATGTACAAACAAGAGACGGGAAAGCTACCTAGTCAACCTGAACAAGCAAAGGCGATCACAGTTTTTCAAAATGATGAGGAGGTACTTAATAATTTACCTGATAATTTACCTGATAATTCTAATGTTTTGTTGTCTAGTACAGGTAACTTTGAAGGTGAGAATTCAACTCTCAAAGGAGATGATGAGCTTAATACCAATCAAAATGAACTTCCCAAGAAAGAAACATCCAACATTTTTCGATTGCACAAGTCAATGGACCCATACCGACCACCAATACCACCAATAAACCAGTTTGAGGAGAAAAACCAGGATGAGCAATACTCTGACACTCTTGCTTTATTTTCTGGAATTAATTGTAATTTACCTCTTTTGGATATTATAAAGAACAGTTCAACTTATGATCCAATTTGCAGGAACTTTATCATCAAGAAGAATAGAAGCAAAGAGAATGAGATGTCAAAAATTGGTAGTCCAATAATCCAACCGCACTTACCTCTCAAAATGAAAGATCCAGGTAGTTTCCACATTAACATCACTATGGGAGATAAGAGGGTATTCGAGGCTATGCTAGACTTAGGAGCAGGTATAAACCTAATGCCATATTCAGTATACTTGCAACTAGGATTAGGAAAGCTTAAAGAAACAAGGATGACCCTTCAACTTGCAAACGGTTCTATTCAATACCCAAAAGGAATAGTGGAAAATTTGTTAGTACAGGTGGACAAGTTTATTGTACCAGTGGACTTTGTGGTGCTTGAGATGGACTGAAACTTTCTTCAGGACAAGGAACATACAATTATTCTTGGTAGACCTTTCATGGCCACAACCAAGACAACTATTGAGGTCCATAATAGGAAGTTAACAATGACGGTTTGTGGAGAGACTGTAAAATTTGGAACTTTTCAACCCTCTCCTATTTCTTCTAACATTGAATTGCAGGATAGCAAAAGTAACAAAATTGAGGTTCGAAACGTTGAATGGAGAGGGAAGGACAAGCAGATAAATTTAAGTCGGGATGATGCCTACAAAGAACGCATTAAGCATTCTAATTACGAAAACCCAACTTGGAGGACTAAAGCTCATTTCAAGAAAGATAAGGGAGGAAAAAAACAGTACAATTACATATTTAACCCCCATTGACACGAGATCAGTCACGTCTTGCTAAGACGTTAAACTAAGCCCTTAATGGGAGGCACCCATTCGGTATCATATCTCTTTCGTTGTTTTTATTTCTTTTATTTCTTTTATCGTATTTTTATTTTATTTTGGATTGTTTAACTTTGTTTGATGTTTTTGTGTTTTCATTTGACTTAGTTATAATTAAAAATTGGGTTTGAATGTGAATTGTGTGCATACACTTTGAGGTTCAATATATGTTCATATACATACATTCTTCATGAGAGAAGCGAGGAACAGTGAACCGGAGCATAGCGAGGAACAGTGAACCGGAGCATAGCGAGTAACGACACAATCTCATACGAAAGGGGGGTAACTTCTCACACTTTTTTTTCTTATTTCTTTTGTTCTTCTTTTTCAACATTGAGGACAATGCATAAATTAGGTTGGGGGTGGGAAGAATATTCCATGAGCATGAAATATGACCAATTTTAAATTTTTAACTTTGTCACTTGAATTGTTTTTAGTTAGTGTCGTGTCTACTTGATTCAATCCGGAAATCTATGATATTAACATGATTGTACTGACGATGACATGTGAGAGATGTTAGATTTTTACCTAAGCAACGAAGCACACAAATGTTGGATTCATCTAATTTGAGAATTTTGTGGTACTTGTGGTAGTATGCATGGTTAGTTTAACTATTCTGATTTGTGGAATGTATACATGTTCATGATATGTTTTAAGTCTCAACAATCTCTAGAACTCATTTGAAAACACGTTGAAGCGAAATAATAGAAACAAACACCACTTAGAAAATGATTTAGGCCATCTTTGGACCGTTTGAACTTTTCATGCTTCCCCGCAATATTTTATCAATAGCACACCCTTGAACTCAACATTGACATACATTGAACTACCCTTAGTGATAAGAGTACTTAATGTAATATTTGATTTTCATGAGCAATTATGTTGTGTTTATCTTGCTTCATCATAAAAAAAAAAAAAAAAAATGATGATGATTGAAACAGTAAGCAAGAATAAAAAAAAAAGAGAAGAAAATCAAGCAAAAGATCCAAAGGACATTTGAATTGAAGGGAGGATGGAAAAGAACACTTGGTAGAAAAAGTTGAAAATATGTTTGTGAAATAAAAAGTACTCTTATCATATGAAAACATCATTTTTGTACTTTCATGATCACACACCTAGCCACAACTTTACAAGCTTAATGAAGTCCTATTGATTCTAGGTAGTTTAGTTTCTATATTAGTGGAGATGGGTTTGAAAAATGAGCATATGGAGTTTGCAAGTGCAAAATTCACATTCATATTTTACTTGCACATTTATGAGATATTGAAATGTAATCTATGAATATCATGCATGACACGGTCAGATAGTATAACTAACGGGTTTGTGGTTTGATTGGTTGTTCAAAATTCGATTACCATGATGAGTTTGATGTTTGGACTGTTTTTGAGCTTAGGTGATATTTGACTATTTCGTGTGCCACTCGTTATGAACAATTTTTGAGACGTATGCATGGATTGATTCAAGTATTGTTAGAGTCTTTATTAGTTTTGAGTCTTTATTTGTGTCAGTTACGATGTTTGTGGGTATCATCACTGGAAACCCTCACGAGACTATAACTCGTCCACTAGGGCCACCTAGGGGTTTAAAGGCTTGTTGCATACGCTAAATGCAACCGTGACAATCTACGGAAGTGATTTAGGTTAGGTTAGTTTATTTCATTTGTTTTTAATTTTATTTTAGGTCGCTTCACTTGCTAGAGACTAGCAAGAAGCTGGTTGGGGGTTGTGATGAGTGCTCGAAAAGCACTAATATTTCGTGATTAATTATGCTTGATTGATTGATATATAGATTTATTATGACTATTATTTCGATTATTTTCATAAATCTATCCATTCGGAGTCACGGGTATATTTTAGTGCATTTCAGGTGTTTTTAGCGTCAAATGATTCAAATGATGAAAACACGCGAAGACGGAACACCTACGGCGCTCGGATCACGAGTTACGGACTAATCAAGACGAATATGTAAGCCTTACATATAGTGCCATCACATATGTAAGGGGGGACGTGAAAAGAAGGAAAGCATTGCGCGCCGCGGCGAGAGAATTGCATGCCGCGGCGTGAGGCTCTCGGGTTTGATCCTGAAAACATAGAAACATTGCGCGCCGCGGCGGGATAATTGCATGCCGCGGCGGGGAGCTCTCGGGTTTTTACATAATTTCCAGAATTTGTGTTGCGCCGCGGCGGAGAAAATGTATGCCGCGGCGCGCCTATTCCTATGGCACATAGGATTCGTGTAAACCCTTACATCTATAAAAACCCCCTTAGAGTCCCCCTTACAGACAACTCGAAATAACTTGACCAATTCATACACAACTCTTCCTCTTCTCAATTTTGCGACCCAAACACGACATTCAATCAGCTTTGAGAGCGTTGCCACACTATAACGAAGCGAGAGATACCATTCTAAGGATTCAAGGAAGCCAACGATGATCGAAGATAAAGCTTACGGAGGAGTACGTCAACCGATCCATAAGCGGTATTTAGATTTAGGTTTTCATTGTTGTTATAGAATTAATTTATCTTCTCCATTTGTTAAAGTGTATGATCGTATTTTATTTGTCTATGAATAACAATATGAACATGAGCGGCTAGTTTAATTATGGATGTTTAGTTTGTGTTGCCATGTTTGCTAGAATTGTGTATGGTGTATCTTTTTGACTTATGAATAAAATACTTTTTGATTAAGAGCATGTTTAAATGTTTGATTATGAATAATCATGGGCCCATTTGATGTTCGTAGTTAGATTGAAAAACCTAAGAATTTAGTTAGAGGAACGTCACCTTAACTCTATTCCGAAACACTTAATCAAAGATTCAAGTTAGTGACTTAGTCATAGCATTAATTTGATTGGCATGTTTTCCTTGCGCATAATTTGATTGCTATTTAATTTACCCCCGCCAAAGGCAGTTAATTAGTTAATCAACAAAGAGACCTACCCCCGCCAAAAGGAGTTTCATAATTAAAAGGAAAGCCGGTAGTTTTGTTTATATAGGACGTTCATGTATCTCACCATACCTTTTCGATGCAAACATGGTTAACCAAGCTAAACGTCCATACATCCTCTATTGATATTTGATTTGATTGATTGTTTGATTGCGATTTTGTTTTAGTTTAATTGCTCGTACTTTGTTCCCGTTACAAATCAAACACCTTTTTACAGTTTTACTAGCTTTAGGATTCTAGTTACTTAGAGTTTTAGTTTTACTAGAACTCTATTTAATTAGTCTTTTATTTTCATTAGAACTCTATTTAGATTAAAAAGTTAGTTATTTAAAACCACTGCAATTCCTTGAGAGACCGACCTTGGAAGTTGCTTATCACTTTACTACGAGTGATTCGTACACTTGCGAGTACACATTTTAACACATCAATCATCCACAGGGCATGATTGTAAAAATTTGAGCTTCTATTCCAAATTGCCTAATTGCTGTTGCACATAACCAAAACAATCTTTATTCCAAGTATTCAATTTTGAGGATAGTGATTGCAGTTTGGAATAGAGATCTAGCCTTGGATGAAAAGAGTCCCAAGTGTCCTGTATGATTGTTTTACATGATGGGTCTCGGAACCACATAGCCATGAAACGGAATGGTCGGATGCGATAAGGTTCCCGTAGCCCTGAGGTATGCAAAATTATGGGGTTGTGGTCTGATGTAAACTTTGGTAAATTAAAGACTTGTGCTCTGGGAAATTGAGTAAGCCAATCTGAGGATGTGAGTACCCTATCAAGTCTTTGTGAAATTCTTTCTGAAGCGTGCCTGTGATTACACCAAGTAAAACGGGTGCCAGAACTACCAATATCAATAGCATAGTGGACACAATGAACTGTTGGAGTGGATTATTCAGATGAGGCTTGAAGGTCACACCGCCTATCTTTTCTGATTGCTTTGTGATATTGTTTAAGTCTCCAATTAAAGCCCAAGGTTTGTGTTGTTGGTGTATGAAATTAGTGATTTTATGCCAAGTTTGTTGTTTTAGTGCTGCATAAGGCGGAATGTACACACAACAGAAGCAGATTTTATTATTATTATATATAGTTACAGGGTGATATAAGTCAAAACAAACATAACTTGCTCCCACTTCAGTGATCTGTAAATTATAGTTATCATTCCATAATAAAAGATAACCACCCCTATTGCGATCAACTGGTATTGTTCTGCTATGTGTGAAGCCAAGATAATATTGTAACAAAAGCGAGCCATCTGCACTTAATTTGGTCTCCATTAACCATAAAACATCTGGTTTGTTTTTCCGGATGAGATAGCGCAGAGCTCGTTTGGCACGAGGTTTCCCTAAACCTCGGCCATTCCAACTGAGTACTCTCATTTTCCATTGGGGGGCAAATTAGAGGCTGCCTCCCCGCCTTCAGCAGAAAATTGTGGTGTGAACTTAGCCAGAGAAAAGTGATCATTCAGACAAATCAAAGAATCAGAGGCTGTATGGATGTGTGATTGACCGACAGAAGGTTTCTTTGGATCCTTGTGTAAATTGTTGTAAGCCTTGAGCTTTCTAAATTCTGTTCCATGAGCTGTGGAAACAGCCTTAATTGCTCTTTGGTTGGAAACAAGCTTTCTATGTCCACGAGGCCTCTGATTTGTAGAGCTGCTATCAGAGGGTGTCTTTAAGGCCGTGGAGGGAGACCAAGCATCAAGCTGGAGAGGAGAATGGTTGCTGGGTAGTTGTTCGGATAGCGTTGGGGTGGGTAGCTGCTGGTGGAATTTCTTGTGAAAATGAAACAGTTCGCATAATATTTGAGAAGAGAAATCTGGTCTCGTATAAAACGGGTCCTTAAAAACTTCCTGAGCAATGTGAAAAATCTGTGTGGAGTGGAATGTAAACCAATTTCTGTCCATGTCAAACTCAAGTTCGATCCCAATAGCTTGAGCTAGTATTTTGAATCGCAGATTCATGTCAATATGTTCATCACTGAGTCGAAAATACCAATCATGAAAAAAGGCAGCAAAGTTGACAAGATCCAGCACATGTATCATTTGTATGAGTTCCTGTACTTCAGCATGAATACGATCCGCTTTGAGTGAAAATTTTTCTTGTCTATCAACAGTTTCTGAAAGTGGTTCGACAGTAGTTGCAGCATTTGAGACCCTGTGAATAGGAGTTATGTTGGCTTTTGGAGGATAGAATAGATGTGAATTGTCAGCTTCAGCCGATTCTGTAGGGATAAGTTGAGCTGTTGAGTTTCCTTTGTTGGGTGTGGACCAGTATGGTGACATTGGTGATAATAATTCATGATTTGCACGTAACCAATCTCCATATAAAGGAATGAGGGTAGAATCAGCCACTTGGTAATGCATTTCTGAAGAGACATTACAGTTGTAAGTTGCATGATTCAGAAAACCGCATTTGGAGCAGAAGTCTGGGAGTCTCTCATATTTGAATTCAATCCAGAGTTTATCTTTGAGTCTGGGAGTGCCTATATTTTTCCAAGGGATAAGACAGCCAGTGACTATTGGTTTGTTGAGATTAATATCAGCTCTGAAGCGAAGGTAATTGCGAACCAAGACAGAGTCTTCACCAAAGAAATCATGCTGAATGAATGTCCCTGCAAGATCAGCAAATTTTTTAGCATTCGATAAACGCATACCTGCAAAATGAAGGCCATGAGCTTGTATCCAGAAAGTTGCAGAATCAAACGTCAATTCTTGGATAGTAAGATGATGATCCCATTCCCTCAAAACCAGTAAGGCTCCATTTACATGCCAGATGTGGCGATCCCAGACCGAGTCCCTTTCTTCAGCAGATTCAAAAGTGAATGAAAAAATATTATTCCTATAATCCTTGGAAGCTACCAAAACATCCCCTTTTGTATTCCAAGCTTTGTTGACTGCGGATACTACCTGGAATTTTTTTATTGGAGTTGGAGAGAGCAGTTTGCCGACTAACATGACAGAGGCAGCTCTCTGAGCTTCTTCATTGTTTTCTTCAAGTTCCAGTACAGGAATGTCACAAGTTAAATGTTTTGTTTGTTCAATTAGGTCACCTATCTCTTTATCAGTAACTAGCTTGGAAGCAGCATCCATGGTAAAAGTTGCGTGAAAGACGACGAGCAAAGTTTTGGGTTTTTCTTTTGGATTTTTGAAGAGCTGTGTGAAGAAGATCAGCCTAATTGAATTTATAGATCGAATTTGAATAGGCATTTGAGTAGCTATCTTGAGTAGCAGAGTGGTGGTATTGGGAAGTGAAAAACGTTTCATTTCCAGAGATGGTTAGGGCGTGTTGAAAGACGGCGCGATGATTGCAAAGCGGTGCTGAAATTACAGGGTGGAATTGGGATGGTTGAGTATAGAATTGCAAATTGAGGTAGAAGATATGCGTCGAAATTCGATCGGTATAGGTGTGATCAGGCGAAGTATGGCGCTGTGAGGTACTATTATTTGGTAAAGAAATGACAAAACAGAATGATCATAGCAGAATTGGTTGATCAGAAGGTGAGCCAATTTGAGACGAAAACTCGATCCGAATTAGTAATTGAAGAAATCAGCAACGAGAAGATAGAGGAAGTCCCAATTCGAAGCCCTAAACGAAAAGGGCGCAACGAGAGAAATCCTTATAAGTTTATAAGTTTATTAATTGTTTATAAGTTGATATTATTGATTTTTTCACTAAAGCTATAAAATCTCAATAATCATGGCAACTTTCACTTACAATTAAATAATCAATTTCTTTGATCGAGACAATTATTTAAATAATTGAAATAAGTGCAAAGAAATTATATAACCATATAAACTAACACAATGATCATGTAATTAATTTAGATTCATGTTCAAGAGGGCATAATTATATGCAGATGATGTTTCTAACAAACTAATTCACAGATATTTACTTTAACTATAAATAGTGATTTGATCCATCTACTATTCATAATTAAAGCTACGAAGAAAAATGAACATGAAATAATATCAAACTTTTATATAATAGTTAACTAAAATCTCATATATAAATTTAGCCAAACATAATTAAATTCACTATCGTAAATTTAATTACTAAAGACATAACGTTTACAGTAATAATATTACAAAATTAGAGATAAAAATATTAATAATAAAATAGATACCCAAACTCTTGAATTGGTTGATGTTCTTTCTCCAAAAATTTGAAATATTAAATAATACTATAATATTTCTCTCTCTAAAATATCGTAATATTATACTGTAAAAATAAAAAGTTACATAAAAATAAAAAGAAAAGAGAGAAAATCTCTCGTAAAAATTGATTGTAAAACATGTAAATTACGATTAGGTAACTTGTAAAAAAATTGAATTCATTCACACATATATATAGTCAAGAGGCGGTGAGATGCTGATTAGAGTGTGCCACGTGTCAGCATTTCATTAGCTGAAACACTGCAGGAAAAGACAAACGTGACACGTGGTAGTACGTGAATGGATGGACGGCGTCTCAAAAATGCAACTGGATACGGAGTAGAAAATGTGTGACACATGTCTACTGATAATTTGTGGAAGGGCACTGACGAAGCAAAGCAATCCACGTGACGCATTTTAATTGGAGAAAATTGCGGCGCATGTCTGGCACGCGGCTGGCCATTGTCTTCCACGTATCTTTCTATTATTTGTTGGACTTTGATGTCGTGGCATTGATTGTCTTATGTGGTTGATGACGTGGATGATGACTTTAACTGGGCTTTCTAAGTGGATCCACGGTTACTTCTGTAACCATCAACATTTCTAAGTACAATCACAAATCCTTTTATATAAATCTACCTATCTAATTAAATTCATAAAAAATTTCGAAAAAATTCTAAAAAATTGTAAATTCTTCTAAAATAATTATAAACCTAAAAAGACCAAAATGTCCTTAGTTTGGGTAAAGTATTTAAATAAATAATAAAAATAATGTCAAAATACAACAAAATATTAGGACAAATATTGATTTATCAAATTCTCCAAAACTTGGATTTTACTGGTCCTCAAGCAAAACAAAAGTTAAAGCTCAATATAGTAAAATTTTCATGCTCAATTTTTCTTTATAAATTATAATTAAGATTTATGTACAACATATTTAATTACTCGATATTTCAAAATTCATCATGCAAACCAGATACACATCATTTATCCATATTTCAATAATTATATTTATATCAAATTCTCTAAATTTAATGTTAAGAATCTGAATTCGCTTTGACTCTAAGCCTAACAAGATTCACTCTTTAATGCACACAGATCCTAAGGTTCAAGCACTCATCAATATATGCGAACAGAAGTTGTGTAACAAGAAAAACAAAAGAATCGCATATGTATATTAAGAAGAAAAGCTCAAATGCAGCCAAATTGATCTTATGAAAGGAATCAAATATTAGAATTGTAAAGATATCATATTACCTATATCATATTCTAATCAAACTTCTTAAGTGAACAATATCAAGCATGTGCCTTGAGATACATACAGATTTACATGTTTTTGACTTCGAAGGACTTTTTTTTTATATAAAATTTTTGGGTAATAATGACCCTAACATTTGGATATATGACTCATAGTGAATGGCTATATATATATTTATATAATTTTTTTAACCCCATATATTATTTTGTATAACAAGTCAATCATGAAGGCTAGACACATGCTCTAATTTTTATATTCAAGTAATTTAATTAAGATAATAAAAATAAACAATATAACTCTTTATTAGATGTAAAATCCTAACATTCAATGCAAAACTTATAGAGATCATCTAATAATTAAAATTATAAGGAAATGTGTTTAAAGAGTAGAAGAATATTAATCTCTCAGAATAAAGTGCTAAAGGCTCAAATCTCTCACAACGTAGTCTCTACTATTTGATTCTTGAACATTAAATTCAAATTCATCTTAATTTTAATAAAAAATGATTTATAGGTTATGAATATGAATCAAATTGTTATAATAAATTTTTGAGAATATTAAAGAATATCAAACACAATTTGCATAATATACTTAATTATTTATTATAAATTAAAAAGAACATGAAAATTGTTATCTCAAAATACTTAAATATTTCCCCCAAACCTAAACTAAACATTGTCTTCAATGCTTCAAAATAAGTGCATGTTCAAAAAAGTAATCAAAATAAAATAGAAAAGAAAACACACAATATAACTAAAAAGGAAAATATATAACCGAATATGGCAGGTTGCCTCCCACAAAGTGCTTAATTTAGCGTCCTCAGTCAGACGTTGCTAATTCATTTCTATCCACCATCATCAAAGATCTTGAAGTGTATGATTTCAAAATTTTGAGCTAAAATTTCATTAAGCACATTCTTCCACCTTACTAATAGTCTCATTTGAAGTACACACATATTTCTCCATACATTTAATATTTTGTTATTTTTAAGCTGGTGGATCTCTTGTAAAAGGTGAGAAAAAGGATTAGGGGGTTCACAAGTTTCAAATGTCCTATGCAGCATAGGAGGTGAAAATGATAACTCATTGCTCTCATTGTAAGGTTTTAAAATTTGACTTTCCTTAGCTTTACCTTTTTTGAGATTTTCTTGCTCTCTATCTGTATTTTCTAATGGTAAATCATTAATATTGTCAAAAAATCATTGTTAAGAATTTTACCACTTTGAAGGACTGTGATAGCGTTTGATTGTTCAGGTTGGCTAGGCAGCCTTCCTCTTTCTTGTCTTTGAATTTGCTCAGCTAACTGTCTCACCTGTACTTCCACTCTTTTTATTAAAGCCTCCATAGAGTCCATCCTTTGTTGAAATTTTGAGTGGCGATCCTGACTGACTTGAATAAAAGTATTCAAGTTGTCTTCTAAGGTTGGTCTATTGGGTTGATTTGGTGAAAATGGTTGATTCATGCTTTGGCTCTCTTGGTTTGGCATTTGATGCATATTCTTGGTAGTTAAGAGCTGCACTTGTTTAGTCAACTCTGCCAATTGCATGGTCATCTCATCATTAAAGCCTAGTTCATTGACTGCAACTCTTTTTCCTCGAGCATTTTTTTATTGAGAATTGGATCCTAACATCTCATAAAGGTCATATGTCTCCTTTGCTATTTTCTCTCCCATTGCTCCACCTGCAGCATTATCAACTGTATATTGACACTGCTGGGTCAATCCATCATAGAAAAACTGGTTGTGCAATTATAGTGGGAAGTGATGATGTGAAAATTGTATCAATAGGGGCTTGAACCTATCTCATGCTTCATGAAAGGGCTCTCCTTCCATCTGTGAAAATGTGGTAATCTTGGTTCTAAGGCCAGAAGTTTTTTTATGGGAATAAAACTTATCCATCAACTTGTTATAAACGTCTTCCCAAGTAGCCAATGAACCTGGAGCTATTGTTATGAGCCAAGACTTAGCTCTATCTTTTAGTGTGTAAAAAAAACACATCATCCTGAGTTGATCTTAACTAAGCCTCTGTAATGGAAATGTTTGCACAGTAGCATAAAAATTACGAATAAAGTTCAGAGGGTCCTCATTAGGAATACCGTAAAAAGAGAGAAGCATGGAATAATGAATGTTTTTCAATTCATAATTCCTAGTTGCTTCTGTCAATCGTATGCATGCTCTGGCAGTCCCAATGATTGGCCTTGCATACTCCTTCATAACTATTTGCCTTTCTATAACATCCTCAAGTTCTAATGGTTCTTGATTTAGCTCTTTTTCTTATTGAATTTCAGTATCTAGCTTTTTTGAATACTCATTTATCTTATGAATGTTGTCTATGAAAGTTTCCAATTTGTTTCCAAGTGATCTCCTACCTTGCATAAACTAACAAAAACAATTAAAAAGATCAAAATATCAAAGAAAGTTCACTAAAGTAAATAATTAAAATAACCAACTAAAAACTAAAACGTCTACTGAGGTAAAGAAAACAATAAAATAATTATTTAAGAAAATAAATAGAAATATTAAAATGCAACTTTTTTATAGATTTTTTTTAAATTTTATAGTGATAATAAAATAAATAAAATAAAATGAAAATGAAAATGATAATAGTAAAGTAAACAAATAAATAGTATTAATCGTAATAAAGTAAAGAAAATAAAATTAGAAATATGAAAATAATAATAATAATATGAAGAAAAGAAAAGTAAAAAGAAAGAAAATATTAGAGAGAATTAAAATAAATATTAGAGAAAAATTATGAATAGAAAAAGAAAATAAAATAAAATATATTAATAAATAAAAGTAGCTTAGTCAACAAGGATAATAAAATAAATAAATAAAATAAAATAAAAATAAAAATGATAATAGTAAAGTAAATAAATAAATAGTAGTAATAGTAATAAAGTAAAGAAAATAAAAGTAGAACTATAAAAATAATAATAATAATAATAATAATATTATGAAGAAAAGAAAAGTAAAAAAAAATATGGGGGTAAATTAAACTAAATATTAGAGAATAATTAGCAATAGAAAAAGAAAATACAAATACAAATAAAAAGAAAAGAAAAGAAAAGAAAATATATTAATAAATATAAGTAGCTTAATCAACAAGGAATTAAATAAAAAAGCATTAAGCGGTAAAGTCGACCATATAAAAGTAAAATAAATAAATTACTAAATAAATAAATAAACAAAGGTGGTTCAGCTAACTATAAATAAAAATTGCAAGCAGGAGGCTCTTTATTTAAAAGAAAAACAAACAAAAATAAAAGATACAATAAATAAACTATCTAAAATGAAAAATAAATAATCAATTTAAAAAAGCCAACTCTCGTGCCAAAAACTTGATGTACAAATCACTTATAGTCTAGTGATAAGTAAACTTCCGAGATCAATCTCTCGAGGAGTTGTAGTGATTTTAAAATTCTTTAATTATTTCCAAAAGTAACAAAACATAAAATAAATGAAAAGACTTAAAGCAAATAAATAACGATAAAGTAATTAAGTAATCAAACAACTAAACTAACTAAAAATAAGTGAAAAATTTTAATTAAAAAAAAGATGAGACAAGCAATGGAAATTTTAGTTTGCTAACCAATCATATTTTGGATTATTAGTTAAATTTAATAATTGTTCATAAGTTGGTATTATTGATTTTTTCACTCAAGTTATAAAATCTCAATAATTATGGTAACTTTCACTTACAATTAAATAATCAATTTTTTTGATCAAGATAATTAATTAAATGATTGGAATGAGTGCAAAGAAATTATATAACCATATAAACTAACACAATGATCATGTACTTAATTTAGATTCATGTTCAAGAGGGCATAATTAGATGCAGATGATGTTTCTAACAAACTAATTCACAGATATTTATTTTAACTATAAATAGTGATTTGATCAATCGACTATTCATAATTAAAGCTATGAAGAAATATGAACATAAAATAATATCAAACTTTTATATAATAGTTAACTTATTAATCCAAAATAATCATGGTAGCATAACTAAAATCTCATATATAAATTTAGCCAAACATAATTAAATTCACTATCGTAAATTTAATTACTAAAGGCATAACATTTACAGTAATAATATTACAAAATTAGAGATAAAAATATTAATAATAAAACAGATACCCAAACTCTTGAATTGGTTGATGTTCCTTCTCCAAAAATTTGAAATATTAAATAATACTATAATATTTCTCTCTCTAAAATATCGTAATATTATACTGTAAAAATAAAATATTACATAAAAATAAAAAGGAAAGAGAGAAAATCTCTGGTAAAAATTGATTGTAAAACATGTAAACTACAATGAGGTAACTTGTAAAAAATTGAATTTATTCACGCATATATATAGGGAAAGAGGCGGTGAGATGCTGATCAAAGTGTGCCACATGTCAGCATTTCATTGGCTGAAACACTGCAGGAAAAAACAAAATGTGACATGTGGCAGGACGTGAATAGATGGACAACACCTAAAAAATGCAATTGGATACGGAGTAGAAAACGTGTGACATGTGTTTGTTGATAATTTTTGGAAGGGCGCTGACAAAGCAAAGCAATCCACGTAGCGCACTTTAACTTGAGAAAATTGCGGAGCATGTCTGGCACTCGGCTGGCACATGCCAGGCGTGTGTTTACTGAGTTGTCTTCCCCGTGTCTTTTTATTATTGGTTGGACTTTGATGTCGCAGCACTGATGTGTCTTACGTGGATGATGACTTTGACTGGGCTTTCTAAGTTGATCCATGGTTCCTTCTGTAACCATAAACATTTCTAAGTATAATCACAAATCCTTCTATATAAATCCACCTGTCTAATTAAATTTATAAAAAATTTCAAAAAATTGTAAATTCTTCCAAAATAATTATGAACCTAAAAAT
Source organism: Elaeagnus macrophylla (assembly GCA_029378325.1). Classification (NCBI taxonomy): domain Eukaryota; kingdom Viridiplantae; phylum Streptophyta; class Magnoliopsida; order Rosales; family Elaeagnaceae; genus Elaeagnus; species Elaeagnus macrophylla. The sequence continues at coordinate 12,418,880 of CM055645.1, read as the reverse complement.
GACCAAAATATCCTTAGCTTGGGTAAAATATTTAAACAAACAATAAAAATAATGTCAAAATATAACAAAATATTAGGACAAATATTATTTAATCATTAATTCTAGACAAAATTAAGATACTAATTTTGAGAGTATATATAAAATAGAAATGACAACTTGTGTTGCAGCTCTATCAAACAAATCGAAAAATTTGAATCAAATTAAATTAAATTTGGGTTAATTTTAAGTCAGCTCAAATAATCTGAAAACAATTGAATAGAATTAGGACCAGCTAATGCTCGAAATAAAATAAAATAAAATTTTAAATAAAAAAGATAAAATAAAAGAAATGTTATGTTAAAATTAAAATAATTTTCAATCTTTTTTAGTAATAAATTAATTATTTCTTCCCTTTTGAAAAATAAACTGATAATAAATATATACTTGTAATATATTCATTTTGTTACATTGTTATTTTTTATTCTTTGATGTTAACACTTTTAACATTTAAATTTACCCACCTCTTTAAATAAAAAAAATATATTCATTTTTAATCACAATTAGTATTATGAAATTTTTATTTTTAAATTGATTAGACATTAGCCTTTGTAAAAAAAAAATCAAACATTTTATCAGTTTGTGTTAATGTATTCACTTTTCAATTAGTCTATTGTCTTAAGAATCATGTATTATGTATTAGTCAAAGTCTTATTCTTATGTGGCATTTTAAGTTATTTGAACTTTATTTTTTAATTAGTATCTTTGTTTAATCTTACTCATATATATTTTTTGCTTAATAATTAGAGTAAATTCTATTGAAACTTGGATGCTTTTTATTTTAATTATGAGTTTTCATAAAGACAAGAAGGCCTTTGACTTTTGCATAGGTAAAATTTGATGAAATTTACTCTTTGCTTAATTAATTTAGAAAATGATTTCTTGCTTTAAGAACTAATTTTTGTTCTTTGATGTAATGTTACTTGAGTTTGAATTATTAAACATATATTTTTAATAAAAAAATTCTTATTAACTAAAATATATATATAATTAATAATTTAAGTTATTTTAGACTAACTTATTTATATTTAGTTTAAATTTAAACTCATATTTATTAGCTCAGTGGGTAACATTATTTGGGCTATATGCACCAGATTATGGATTCGAGGGGTGAAATGGCAGTGGATAGCCTAGTAGGTAACATTATTAGGCTATATCCACCAGATTATGGATTTCAATTGAAAAATAATTGAATATTAAAAAACATGTCGGTCTCAAAATGAACCACATAATTAACAATATTTAGTACGACAAGTAAAGTTAACAACAACTTACGTCTATGTTAGAGATATTTTTCATATTATTTAAGCATAATAATAATATAAATTTTATAAAAAAACATGAATATTATTATTTTTGAAAGTTAATTTTTAAAAAATAAATCAGCCATATTATTTATATACTATTTAAAATTTACATGGTGTTAAAATTTTAGTCGATTGAGTTAAAAAAGTTTGGGTTCACCTCATAAAAAAATAAAATTGAATGGGTTTTACAAAAAAAAAAAAAAGTCAAGTGACTCAAATATAATATTTGTAATAAAATAGGATAAAAATTTGGGTCATAAATTTGACCCAATATGAAGTATTTTCATAAATAAAACCGAAAAGTTTATTTTTTTTAATTAATTCAAACAAAAAAACCAAAAAGTCAACTGTAGATCTAAAGGTGAACTCTAAATGAAGCTAAAAAATTTGTTAAAAAAGAAGAAGTTCAAAGCGAGTAATTAGGGTCCCTTGTTTTGCTGGGCCAAAAGCCACATGAATGCAAAGAACCCGATGAATAAAAATTGACTTCAAACAAATAGTCTAACTTATGAAAAAAGTTGATGAAGCAAAGTGTAAATTACGACAACATTTAAAAATGAAACATGTAGTTAAGCCTTTGTCAAAGAGACAATATAAGTAGTACATGCAGTTTTATTCATAGTAAACAAACAAAAATAGAAATAAGTAGTAGTACATTAACTTCTACATGCAAGCGTTTCAGAAATTTATATAATCATACAAAAGCAAAGTTAAGAAATTAAGTAGAACAACATAAAGAAACCAACTTTGATTAAATGACAAAACGTTTGCTAGGTATTGCTTCAAGGGCGTAAAGCTTTTTCAGAGATATTCCTATCCTATCATTCATGTCTATATCTTCAGGAGTCATATTATGAGGGAGCTTCCAATCAAAATAATGGAGGATTGAAGCCAAAAGGAATGGCACAAAACGGTGAGCCAATGGCATGCCAAGACAAATTCTTCTACCAGCACCAAAGGGAAGATAAACAATTAACGTTAGACTCTAAAAATCTTTCAGGCTTGAAAGACAAAGAGTCATCTCCCCATGATTCCAGGTCTCTCATAATTGCATATACATTTACAAAAACTTGTGTATCTTTAGGAATAAAATATTCCATAAACTTAGTGTCATTTGTTGCCTTTCGAGGAATTAATAGTGGGCCAAGAGGATGTAATCTCAAGGTTTCATTCACCACAGCAAGCAAAAACGGAAGATTATCAAGATCATTTTCTTCAACCTTCCTATTTGCTCCTATTACTTGATCAAGTTCTTCGTTTACCTTTCTCATTGTTTCAGGGTTCTTAAATAGTTCTATCATGGCATACTCTATAACTATGCTCATTGTATCAGTTCCAGCTAAGAACATTTCCTGCATATAATTTATAACCCAAAATTAATTAGTTAATACAACATGAGTGATTAATATTTAGTGAAGGGTTTGAATATTTTCTTAGTTTTGCTGCTGATAATGCAAGTAATCATGAATGAATTAAGTGTCCTTGTCTGAAATGTGGGAACCAAAAAGGACATAATGTGGTAGAAATTCGAAATCATGTATTTAAACATGGTATTGACAAAACTTATAAAGTATGATTTTGGCATGGGGAAAAGATTGTGAAGAATAATAACGAGTTTTCAAATGCACCCCCTATACAAAAGAGAAAGTGCAATGAAGCTTTTTGTTGATACTATTGAAATGTTAGATATATTGCAAGATAATTTGAATGCCGATAGGTTGGGTCAAGAGTTTAATGAGATTTTAGAGGATGCCGAAAAACCATTATGGAATGGGTGTAAGATGTTTACTAAGATATCTGCATTAGTCACATTGTACACTATTAAAGCAAAATGTGGAATACCTGATAAGTATTTTAAAGAGCTTCTGACAATAATAGATGATATGTTGCCTGAGGATTATAATTTGTCTCATTCAATGTATGATGTTATAAAAATACCTAATGAGCTAGGTATGAGATATGAGAAAATGCATGAATGTTGGAATGACTGCATCCTCTATAAGAAAGAGTATACAGATGCACGTGAATGTTTTATATGAAAGGAATCAAGGTGGAAAGAATCCAAAATTGGATTACATGAAAAAATCAAAAAAATTTCATCGAAAGTATTGAGGTATATTCCATCAATTCCACGAATTCGAAGCATTGATACATCCAAAAATTTATTTTGGCATGCTGCTCAAGAGGTAGTTGATGGTAAAATATAGCATCCATCACATTCTCGTTCTTGGAACCTCATCAATAAAAAGTGGCATGAATTTGCTTCAAAATCCAAAAATCTTAGACTTTTACTTGCAGCTGATAGTATCAATCTGTATAGCTTAATGAGTAGTACGTATACTTGTTGGCCCGTTATGTTGGTCAATTATAATCTTCCATCGAGCTATGCATGAGAAGGAATTTTATCATGCTAACATTGTTGATATCAAGTCCTAAGCAACCAGGAAATGATATTGATGAATTTTTAGAGCCATTAATAGATGATTTAAAACTTTTATGGAATAATGGTATTGAAGTATTTGATTCATATCGTCAAGAGAAGTTCAACTTAAAGGAAATTCTAATGTGGACTATAAATGATTTTTCAGCATATGGTAATTTGTCCTGTCATGCTGTAAAAGGCTATTTTGCTTGTCCAGTTTGTAGCACGAATACATATGCTGATAAATTAGCCCATTGTCATAATATGTGTTACAGAGGTCATCACAAATTCCATCCACTTGGGCATAAATATAGATATCAAAGACAATATTTTGATCGAACACAAGAATATAATGAAGCTTCATTACCACCAACTGGAGATGATATTCTAAAAGGAGTTAATGGAAAAACTTTTCCTCGTGGTAAATCAAAAGATCAACAAAAATTTTTAAATACTTCAATATGTTGGAGGAAGAGATCAATATTCTTTGAGTTAGAGTACTTGTGACATTTGCCAATTAGACACTTTCTTGATGTCATGCATATTGAAAAAAATGTGTGTGATAGAATTCTTGGCACCTTGTTGAATATTCCTGGAAAAATAAAAGATGGATTAGGTGCTAGACTGGACTTAGCAGACATGAAGTTATGTCCAGAGTTGCATCCTCAATTTGAGGAGCGTCGCATTTTCTTCCTCCACTGTGTTTTACTTTGTCTAAAGTAGAGAAAAAAAGTTTTATGGAAGCACTATCCAATGTTAAAGTTCCTTCTGGATATTCTTCTAACATACGGTATTTGGTTTTCACTTCAAATTAGAAATTGAATGGAATGCAGTCTCATGATTGTCACACTTTAATACAACAAATATTGCTTGTTCTAATTCGTGGTATGTTGCCTAAGGATGTTAGAAGTGCAATCGTGGATATGTGCACATTTTTTAATGATATATGCAAAAAGTCTGTGGATGTTAAAAGGCTTGAAGAAATTCAAAAGAAAGTTGTGATCACATTATGTAAATTTGAGAAGTATTTTCCACCATCATTTTTTGACATAATGATACACCTAACAGTGCATCTCACAAAATAGTTGGAGTTATGTGGGCCTGTGTACCTAACATGGATACCCTTTTGAAAGACATATGAGTGTGCTTAAAGGTTATGTTCATCGTCCATAAGGGTGTATGGTAGAGTATTATGTGGCAGAAGAATCAATTGAATTTTTCTTTGAATTTTTAATTTGAGTGAAACCAATTGATCTTTTAGTTGACTTGATCAAGAACTTAAATTGTGAAAACATATCCGAAAAGCAAGATAAAGGTGGGTGGATTGATTACATTGATCGGGCACTTTGAGAACAAGCACATTGTAATATTTTGAACAACTTAGAAATAGTTCAACCTTACATTGAGTATGTGTACTCCTTATACTTTTTTTGTTTAGATTTATGTATCAAATATTTATTTTAGTTTCACATCTTTTCAATTAATTTTGTAGGAAACATATGAAGCACATTCTTCATACCAATCAAAACAAAAGAGAAAAATGAATATTAAAAGAACATAATCGCACGTTTATATATTGGTTACAAGCTCAAGTAAGTGAATTATAAGTTATATTTACTACACATATAGATTTAAATATATTATTTAACACTATTTATACTAATGAGTTATAGAATCTAATTAATTTTTTTTGTTTAGATTTCAAATGAATTGAATAAAACAAGTTGCAATATCGCTGAGGAATTTAGATGGATAGCGCAAGGTTCGAAGTTTAATGTCATTAAGTATCATGGTTATACTATAAATGGGATCCATTACTAAACAAAAAATAGAAGTGACAACCGTGTTACCCAAAATAGTGGAGTTTCTATAATGGCAAAAACTATGCAATTTTCAAGTGCCAAGGATATGCAAACTATTGAAGGAGACATTGATTATGGAGTTATTGATGAAATATGGGATCTAGATCATGTAAAGTTTAGAATTCCCTTATTTAAGTGTAGTTGGGTTGATAGCAAACATGGAATAAAGAAGGATGCTCTTGGTTTCACATTGGTTAATCTAAATAAGATTTCACATGTAAATGACTCTTTCATATTGGCCTTACAAGCTAAACAAGTTTTCTACATTCATGATGCTCAAGAAAAACAATGATGGAATGTCTTAACTCCTCCTCGTCGGGATTATAATAACACTCTTAATATCGACGTATTACGAGACATTGTAATGGAGCATGATGAGGTTGTTAGTTTGTTAGATAAAAGTGACATGCTAGACTAACAAGAAGATGACAAGGTTGATTATTGTCGATTTGAGTGTGAAGGAGGAACATGGATTCTACACGGCGAAGAAAAATAATGTCCTACTCATAATTGTATTTGTAAGTTATACTTTAATTTAATTAATTTATATTTTGTTATTATATATGTTTAGTTGTTAATTATTCATTATATTGTGTACTTATATTCTTAAAATATTGCATGATGGATTTATCTCAACGTTCAGGTAGTAGAACAAAGAAGAAAACAAGAAGTCATACCCAAATGAATAAGTTGGTAAAGTTACGAAGTGAGGTAATTAGGACCTCAGTACTACTTAATTCAGAAAACATACCTGTCAGAGAAAATTCAAATGATTTCTTTAGTTATTTTGGGATATTAGCACGTGCCTCAATTCCAATTAATTATAAGATATGTACAAATGTGCCTGAGGATTGCAAGGAACTTTTATGACATGATGTTATAGTAAGTAATACTATTTCTTTGCATGTACAACTTTTATTTGATCATAATTATATATGGTTTTAAATAATACTAACATGTTTTATGTAGACCACTTTTATATTTTCTAATATCGACTTAGAGATAGCACGAGTATATACGATGAAGAAATTCGGTGATATGTGGAGAAAATATAAACATAAGTTATACAAGGAGCATGTGGTGCCTATTTTCGAATATGTTGAGAGCACCACCTGAAAAATATGATTTTATTACCCAAGAACAATGGGATTAGTTTGTGGAGTGGACACAAACTAGAACTTTTAAGGTAATGATATATAAATCAGTTACATTAAATATATATCGTATTATTATCACAATATGTGTATATATATATATATATTTGAAGTATTTAACTGACACAACTTTTTATAGGATTTGAGCAAGGAATTCAAACAAAATAGAGAACAATTAGTGTACGTAACTTATACGGGTCGAACAAGTATTGCAAATACCAACGACTCAGTGGTATTAAAACTTCAATATGTAATGATATTACTTAACAGTACATATAAAATTTATCTATCTAACTTCGTAAGTGCTATTATTGTAGAAAACAAATTTTCAAGATGGAATTATTTCAGGAAGACACATTACTTGGAGGCACACGCATTCTAGAGATGGAGTTCCAATTAATGAAGCTGCCTAAAAGGCATTCGAATTGATTGTAATTAATTAAGTTTAATATAAAATATATTAATTTTAACTTTTTTTAATATTATCATGAAGTTTATATAGTGATTACTTAATTTGTAGGAAGAATATGAAAGAAAGACTGAGTATGGAGAATTTAAACCTGTTGGTCTCAAGGATTAATTGGGTTAGTCATTACAGACATAAGAACATCCTAGATGTATTATGGTGCTAGTTATGGGGTTACCATACTTAAGAGATATCACAAGCCCATACGTGAAAAGAACCCAATAAAATCAATTAAAGGTAAAGCGAAAGTTGACAATAACAAACAACTTTTAGAAGACAACTGTAGGTTAAGGGCAGAGAAAGAAGCACTTAAGGCAAAAAGTCTTGGTATCACTTAAGAGAGCAATACTTTCATTCCTCTAACGAATCCAACAATTCCTATGAACGACTTAGAGGTATGTATAACATATAATTACAACTGTAACTTATTTTATTATAAGTAGTGCTAATATGAGTTTAATAATATTGTTAGGGAACTCCATGTTATTTAGCATTAGATGATTTGAATAATATTGTAGCTAAAGGTAAAGTTTACTAAACAAGTGACCCATGTACTAAAGTGCATCATATACTTCTTGGTAAGTATAATGCAAGAGTTAGCATTGATAAGTCACTTAATGATGAAGAATTTTTTCCAATTCCTATTGGGGATGAGTTGATGTGTGTTGGACATACTGAAGGATGTATGGTAGCTTGGCCAAAAATTTGGATAATTCCTCAAAATGATTCGGTTAGTATAAATGAACATTAATTGATTTGCTTATATACATATTATAAATATATTTATTAACAAAATTTCACATAATCATAGGCCTCCCAAAAGCAAATGAAATCAAAGAATAATGATACTTTTAATGGAAAAAGAATAGAAGATTTTTCATGTGTAGGTGATGGAGGTGTCATTGAACGTATGAAAATGTATGCATGCACCAATATGATAAGTGATGGTGAATCATTCCAAATCTTTGTCATAGACGCATTGGGCATTGAGGAGCCCTTGGAGGTTAAGAGCGAGGACATAATGCCATTATGTATTATTGGGTGGCTACAAGAAACAATTATTGTAGTATATGAAAGGTAATATTTATTTTAATATTTTATATTGTTTATAAGTTCTTTTGATTAGTCATATAATAATTATTTTTTCTTCTAAGTATAGGACTTTATTTTATCACTTAACAAAAAATGTAAAAAATCTTAACTTATATCGCTTTCTACATCCTGTACTTATATCAAATCAATAGAGTCTTACTCTTGATGATCAAATTGATTATCTAGTTGAACGAATGCTTAGAGTAGGAGAGAATGAAAACTTATTGTTCCATACTAGCTAGCGTGAGTATTTTATTAATTTATAGTTTTCTTATGTTCTAATTTTGTTAATTGTTCATTTTTATTTAAATCATTTACAGTTAATTGTAGAAATTATTGGATGCTTAGGGTGATCCACCCATATAGTGGTATTGTTGAGTGGTTTGACTCATTTGGAAACAGTCCACCACAAAGATTTCAAGATATGATCATTGGGTATTATTAGCTTAATATATTTCATATTATTGATTTTAAATTATTTCTAATTAATTATGCATAATATTTTATTGTGAATAATTTTTATTTTATTATGTTGATATTATAGTGTTTTTTCTAGATGGTACCAAACTATATCACGTTCGTTTAAGCCACCACCTAGTTTTTGGCCTATTAAGGTTAGTATTAATTTATTCTTAAAATATATGTATGTATAGTTTTAATTACAAGTTAATATTTTGCTAACCTAGTTAATATTAATTAATTATACATTTATGTTGTCTTATACATTTGTGAAGGCACCTATTCAAAATAATGGTATCGAGTGTAATTTTTTCGTGATGAGAGATATTATATAACAACTAAGAAAGTCTCGATCACTACTAGTAAGTTAAAAAAATAATTCATGCATGTACATACATAATATGTTAATAGCTAGTTTAATGTAAGCTTTTTAAATCATCATATTAACTATCTTGTAGTTTCTTATAACTATATATCTAATTATATTTTTTTAGTTTGCAGAAAAGAAAACATACACATGGGAACTTGTTGTTTGTCAAAAAAAATATGTCAATTCCTTATTGATAGTATTGGACAAATGCAATAGGTAGTTAATTATATAATTAACATTTTGATATTAATTAGTTTTAACTTATATGTATATATAGTTGATTTTAGTTAGTGATATTAACTCTTGTATTTTAATATACTGATGTAATTAAGTGACATGTATATATGTTTGTGTTTTTTTATTAATGAAATATATATATATATATATCATTGTAGGTGTATATATGTATATATGAATTTATGATAAAATACTGAAATGATCATGTATAAATAGCGTCAAATGAGCAGGGCATACAAATAGGTCAAAAAATAAGAACTAAAAATAATTATTAAATTTTTTTTTTAGCTATAGCTGTTAATTGTACATAAAAGTTTAAAACAAAATAAATAACCGTACCTAAAAGGTTTTAAGTACAGTTGCTAACCATACCTATACTTTTAAGTAGGGCTGAGCATCGGTTCGAAACTGCTTATTTTAGTCAATCCGAATCCAATCAAAATCTAAATCTAGTTAATAATCCGAATCCGATAAATAATCCAAATTCGATTGGATTGATCAGATCAAATAGGGCCAAATTCATAAATTCAATATATAACATGAAAAATTACAAAATTTTATAATAAAACTATTATCCATACAAATTCAGCACAACCATCATAATTAAAAAAGTTTAACATGAATTACAAATGATAGCTTCAAATATCCAAAGTTTTAATACATTAAAATAAAATAAAAATTATTTTATAAATTATTTCCTGCAAAGCTTCCATATCCCAATCTTCAACCATGTAAGAACACCGAATACCTATAGTTTGAAAAAATAAGAAAGAGTTATCATAATCATTATATAAAATAAAAAATAAAATAAAAAAGTGGAAAAAGTATTTGCTAGTAACATGAATTATTCAAGGTTTAAATCAGCAATACCATTCAAAACATCTACGTGATGAAAATTTGAAAAGTTAGAAATATAAATAAGTTAGCAATAAATCTATAGACATTCAAACTTTAAATTATAGTTGAAAGTTTTGTGAATATACTTGACTCTAGAGCCTCGATTTCATCAAGTGACTCTTGAATATCAATGACTCTTGAATATAATTTTTTTTTTCTAAGCAATCTTTATATAAACTAGTTTTATTTATATTAATTAATTTCATAATCAAAATACACCTACAAATATTGCTCTTGTTTCTTCTTATTTGTATATCTCATTGGCTAGTATAACAATAGGCATTAAACAAACAGAGTCACAAAAACAAAACCTGTTTACACCAATATGAATAATTTTACCCATTTACCCCTCATTATTTGCAATTACAAGACATTATCTAAAAAGTTATTGCATTCAAAACTTAAATGTTCTGGTTAATATATTAACAGACATGTACTTCACTAAAGAAACCATGCAAGCAGTCAATAAAGTTCTAATGGGAAGAAAAGAAAGAAAATGTTTGTTTCAATGCTCAATAAACAGCGTGCGACTGTTTATTGGATCAGATTTATACGGATTTGAAATTTTTTAATCTGAAACCGATCGAATTAGTTATAATTCGATCCAAATCGGATTCGAAACCAATCCACTATTTCGGATAGGATCAAATTTTTCGATTTTATTAGATTGATCGGATATTTTGTTCAGCCCTATTTTTAAGTACGGTTAGTATACCGTACCTAAAAACTTTTTGGTACGGTTACTGTTATATAGGTACGGTTGTTAACCGTACTTAAAAGTCTATATGTACGGTTATTAAAACATTTTAGGTACGATTGTTAACCGGATCAAAAAACTTTTATATATAGTTGACAACTGTACTTAAAAGGTGTACCTATGTTGACAACCATACCTAAAACCTTTTAGGTGCGGTTAACAACTGTACCTAAAACTCATTTTTTCTTGTAGTGATATAGTACAAACTATAACAGAATTAGTTACAAGACTATAAAAACTTTTACTTTGTTACAAAAAATATTCAACACTCTCCTATAAGCTCATGGTCTACACAGAACATTGCGCTTAGTTTTTAAATTAACAAATCTCTGACTTGCTAAAGGCTTTGTGAAGAAATCAGCTATTTGTTCTTGACTTTGTGTATACTCAATAACCAATGTTCCATCATTGCTTTTTCTCTAAAAAAATAGAAATCTATCTCAACATGTTTTGTTCTTGAATGTAGCAGAGGATGTTTTACAAGACAACCTACATTGACATTATTACAAAAAATCAAAGGATGATGACTTGTTTGAACTTTTAACTCAAAAAGTACTTTTTATATCCACATCATTTCAGCCACAGGATGTGCCAAAGCTTTGAACTCAACTTCAGTTGAAGACTGAGATACTACCTTGTGTTTTCGGGAATTCTAAGAAATGAGAGAAGATCTTAACAAGACACAATAACCTCTTGTAGTTCTATCATCAGGGCAAGATGCCCAATTAACATCAGTATAGCCAGTCATATCCAAAGACTTAGATTTATAAATCATAAGCCCATGATTGGCAGTATCATTGAGATACCTTAGCAATCGTTTTGCTGCAACCGAATGTGCACTAGTAGGTTAATGCAAAAACTGACACAACTTGTTGACAGAATAGTTGATTTCAGGTCTGGTCAAAGTGCCATATTGCAACACTCCAATAACAGTTCTATATTGAATAGCGTTTGGTAAAGGCTCACCATCATTTTTAGATAAAATCTTACCAGTGGCCATTAGTGTAGAAACATGTTTGGATTCATTCAACTGAATCCGTGCTAGTAAGTCTCTGATATACTTTGATTGGCAAAGATGCATACCTTCTACTATATGAGTTACCTCTATGCCCAAGAAGTATCCCAATTCTCCTAACTCCTTAAGTGAGAAACATTCATTTAATCTCTTGATAATATCCTTAATTAACATAGAGTTATTTCCAATGATAAGAATATCATCAACATAGATAAGGAACACAACATAATCACCATGCAAATCATACAACATCATTGATGCATCAAAATTGGAACTTTTGAAACCTATATTTAGAAGGCACCTACTGAGCTTTAGAAACCAACCCTGTGGGGCTTGTTTAAGACCATAGATTGCCATTTTCAGTTTGCAAACATAATCAGGGAAATCTTGACTCATAAATCCCTCAGGTTATGTCATAAACACTTCCACCTGTATATCTCCATTCAAAAAGGTTGTATTAACATCCAACTATTGAACACTCCAACCTCTTGATAAGGCAAGAGATAAAATAATATGAATAGTAGTTGGTTTTACCACTGGACTAAATGTCTTAGTGTAATCAATTCCCTCAATTTGTTGAAAGCCTTAGGCAACAACTCTTGACTTATACTTATCAAGTGTATGATCTGCTTTGAGTTTAGTACGAAAAACCCATTTGTTGTTAATAACTTTGCCATGCACAGGCTTAGGGACAAGTTCCCAAGTACCATTCTTCAACATGAATCAAATTCAAACTATATAGCAGCCTTCCATTCAAGAGAAGAAAGAGCTTCCTTCACAGAACTAGGTTTAGGTAAAATGATAGAAGAAATATAGACCTTTGGCTTGAATACACCATGTTTAGATCTTGTGGTCATAAAATGTGTATTAGATAGAGATGATGATCTAGGAGGACCAATAGTAGAAGACACTGGTAGATCAATAAGAAGATCAAGACCATATGGATCAAAGACACAAGTGGGTGGTAAGACATTTGAAGAAGGTTTAGACGAAGAGCTACAAATAGGAATAGAAGAGTCACTGGTGTGAGATGAAGAATCTAAGAAGCCAAAACGAATAGGACTAATAGAATTATGAGAGTTGCTAGCATGTGATATACCGTGGGAAGACATAGAAGAGGAGACATTATTAGAAAATGAGATATTATTAGATGAATTAGAATTTAAAATTGGATCAAGTGAAGAAAAAGTAATGGGCTGAATAAGCACATGGGTTATGACAGAGGCAGGACAATGTTGCTTTAATATGGTACCGTGGTTAGACTTGGCACCAAAATGGTTAGAGGAATTTGTTACATGTAATGATGGTGAGACAGACAAAGAAGGATTTAAGGTAAGGAAAGGGAAAGATGACTCATAAAAAAAATGAAGATTGAGATAGACATGTTTAGAGACAATGTCCATGAACCAATATCCTTTGGAATGAGGAGGGTAGCCTAAGAACACACATGGAATGGATCTAGGCTCAAGTTTTCTAGAGTTATAAGGCTTAAGAAATGGATAGCAAAGGCACCCAAAAGTCCTTAGATGATCATAAGTTGGCTTTTCACTACACAACAACTCATGGGGAGATTTCAGAAGAAGCAGTAACGGACCCATTGATGTGAAAAATTTAGTACTCGCAAGTGTACGAATCACTCGTAGAAAAGTGACAAGCAAACCTCCAAGGTCGGTCTCTCAAGGAATTGCAGTAGTTCTAAATAACCTTTTTCTTAATCTAAATAGAGTTCTAACGAAAGTAAAACACTAATTAAATAGAGTTCTAGTGAAACTAAAACTCTAAGTAACTAGAGTCCTAAATCTAGTAAAATTGTAAAAAGTGTTTTGTTTTGTAACGAAATCAATGGTACGAACAATTAACGAAAACAATATCGCAAATTAACAATCAATTCAAATAGATTTGATAATCAATGGAGGATGTATGGACGTTTAGTTTGGTTAACCATGCCTGCATCGAAAAGTAATGGTGAAATAACATTAACATTCTAATAAACAATTTTACTGGCTTTCCTTTTAATTACGAGACTGCCTACGGTTGGGGTAAATCTTTTTGTTGATTAACTAATTAACATCCTACGTTCGGGTATATCAAATAGCAATCAAATTATGCCCAAGGAAATAAATGCCAATCAAATTAATGCTATGACTATGTCACTAATTTGAAACTTTGATTAAGTGTTTCGGAATAAAGTTAAGGTGACGTTCCTAAAACTAGATTCTCAGATTTTTCAACCTAACTACGAATCTCAAATTGGCCCATGATAATTCATAATTAAATATCTAAACATGCTCTTAATCAAAAGGTAATTTGTTTATATTAAATCAATAAAATATTCACCATACACAATTCTAGCAAACATGGCAACACAAACTAAACATCCATAATGAAATTAGCTGCTCATGTTCATATTAAAATTCATAGACAAATATAATATGATCAAACACTTCAACGAAAGAAGAAGAAAATAGAATTCTATAACAACAAGGAAAACCTAGATCTTAATACTGCTAATGGATGAGATGGCGTTCTTCTCCAAAAGCTTGATCTTCGATCGTCGACGGCTTCCTTGGATCCTTAGAATCGTTTCTCTTGCTTCGTTGAATGTGGCAAAGCTCCTAAAATTGATTAAATGTCTTGTTTGTTTGCCAAATTGTAGAGTGTAAAAGTTGTATGTAAGTTGGAGTTTAGAGGGGGTATTTATAGATGTAAGGGTTTACACAATTCCTGATTGCAATAAGAATAGGCGCGCCGTAGCATACATTTTTTTGCCACGGCGCAACACAAAATTGGAAATATTGGTAAAAACCCGAGAGCTCCCCGCCGCGGCATACATTTTCCTCGCTGCGGCGCGCGTCGCCTTTCCTTTCATTGTGTAAGGCTTACATATTTGTCTCGTTTTACCCGTAACTTGTGATCCGAGGGCCGCAAGTGTTCCGTCTTTGTGTATTTGCATTATTCAACTCATTTTGAAGCTAAAAACACCTGAAATACACTAAAATATACCCGTGATTCCGAATTGATAGATTTATGAAAAATAGTCAAATAAACAATAATAACAAATCTATTTTTAAACAATTGCGCAATAAACCACAAAATATTAGTGCTTTTCGAGCACTTACCACCCACATAAGGGCTATACCAGGCTTGAGCCCAGATAGCTTTTTGAGATTTTTTTTATATATATAATCAAAAGAATTAGTTATATAAAAAAAATATTGTTGGTAATGTCACCTCTACGAATAAATAAAAAGCTATATTTAGTGACAGACTCATACCCAATATAGGCTTTTTGAGGTTTTTATTTTTAATAAATATTACTAATATTTTTGTAAAGGAAATATATTATTTATCACCAAAATTTTGTAAATAAACTTAGACTAATATACCATTTTTCGATATTATATTGTCCACAACTCTGTTCCTTTTCTGCTTTGTGATTCTGTTCTTTCGTCTGTGGCTTGCTCCTACTGTATAAAGTCAAAGTCTAGTATTTTTTTTAAAAAATTATTAAAGTTATCTATATTCTTTTTAAAAAAATATTAAATATTCAAAATATTTGTATTTAAACGTACAATCAAATCAATAATTGTATGTTATATACTCTGAAAAATGATAACTTTTAAACTTTTAATCGACAAATATCATATAATTATAATTTGAGTACCTATGTAAGTATAAATTTGTATATATTTAGCACTAATCTTTCTTCATAGCAGTTGACTATTATTTCTTTAGATTTGTTGAACTTTATTTGATAGTTAATGAATTGTATGAAGTATCGTCGGAACAACTTAAATAAATTTTTTGTTTGCTTTTTTTAAGCTTATATATATATATATTTTTTTTTTCTTTTTAAGTTTATATTTTTTTTAATGTTAGTTATAAATCTTAATATTATAAATAAATTTTTTTCTAGAAGAATTTTTTTAATATATATTAACCCTCCTAGAAAAAAATTCTTGGGTCCGTCCCTGAGAAGAAGTGTCTTAGATGACATTCGATTAATCAAATGAATGGCACACCTTAATGCATATTCCTAATACTCTAGAGGCAAACCAGCCTTGAATAACATTGAAAGCCCAGTCTCCATAACATCTCTATTCTTTCTCTCCACCACACCATTCAGTGAAGAAGTATAAGGGCATGAATCCTTCTTTTGAAACCACCTTGGAAGAGCAAAGTGTCAAGAGCTTTGAACTCCCCACCTTCATATGATTGAAGCTACTCAATTTGTGAGTCATATTGCTGGTCAATAAAAACAACAAAATGCTTAAAAATGTTAATGACCTAAATTTTCTAAGCCATGACATAAAACCATTGATAACAAGTTGAGTCATTGACAAATAACAAGAAAAATCGAGAGCCAGTGCTAGAGACAACAGAAGCAAGTCCCCATACATCTACATATACTAACTCAAAAGGGTGAAAGGCTCGAGGATGAGTGTGCATCATAGGTAACCTGTGAAACTTTCCCATCTGACATGCAAAGTACTATTAGTATATTTTAGGCCCAAACGTGCAAGTATATGTTTGACTACCTCTACATGAGGATGGCTTGGTCTATCTACCACAAGCTACCATTGACTACTTTAGCATTATGATTTTTAACATTACTAACTGAGCATACAATAGTACTCAGTGCACCAGAGTTTTTAGTAATATTCAATGTTAAGAGAGATACTAAAGGACAAAGATTGAAGAACAATGACAGCCTGTGGTAGCTTGTACAATCCTTAGCTCATTTTTCCAGTGAAAATGGCCTATCCAGGAAGATCGATCATCTTTGACACAAAACCCTTCTAGTAAAAATTCAACAGCAACATTGTTGTTAGCACATGCTACTTTACTAATATTAGATTCTTGGCCAATTGAGGCACAAGTAAAACTTTACACAACTTTAAAGATAGTGAGCCTGTAACCAAAACACCTTCACCACTACAAGTAATCAACACTGTGCCTCCATTTCCAAGCATGACCACCTCAAACACTGTATAAGGTACTGAATGAACAAACACCTTTGGATCATTGGTGAGATTGTGACTAACTCTTGTATCCATATACCAACATTCATCAAGAACCATAGGAGTATGCTTAAGCAAAGAGCTAGTGTTAGAATTGCCACTTTCAACAAAGGAAGCAACTGGAGAATAGTCAATTTCAAAACTACATTAATCAAAGCAAAAAGAAGGTTGTGAATCGGAATACTTATCTTGTGCTGTTGAATCTTGAGTATAATGACTCTCATTTTCTTGAACTTGAGAGAGATGTGCCTGTGGGGGTTTGGAATTGTTCGAACCTGAATAATGAAAGAAACATCTTTGTGCACTATGTCCTTGTTTCTTGAATATATGACAAGTGCCTTTATTTTTCGAGCCACCTTTACTATTACTTTGGTTTTAATTATTGGAAGACTTCCCTTGAGAGTTGTTTGTGGCATAATTAGAGGTAGTATAACCCTGTTGATTATTGTAGTTTTGAGAGAGGTTAGGCTATTAGTTTTTGTAGTAGGGAACTCACTTAGCAATATTAACTTGTACCAAATGTGAGGTGACATTATTCATTCTTTCCAAGTGTTTTTCTTGCATCCTGAAAGAACTAAACAGTTCATCTAAAAAAGTTACTCATTTCTTCTAAGTGACATTATTGATTATTGATTATTGATGCATAGTCACTTCTCAATCCACCAAGAACGTACAAGATTTGCTCTCTATCTGAAATTTCATCACCTGTAGCTTCTATGTGATCTATCAAATTCTTTTTTATCATATTGAATAACCATAAAAAAGCTAATTGTTATTTAATTAACTAGAACAATAAGGTATTGCTTCAAAGGGGTGAAGCTTTCTCAAAGATATTAGTAAATCCTCATTCATGTTTATATCTTCAGGAGTTATATTATTAAGGAGCTTCCAAACGAAATAATGGAGGATTGAGGCCAAAAGTAATGGTATAAAACGTTGAGCCAATGGCATGTCAAAACAAATTCTTCTACCAGCTCTAGAGAAAAGAAATTCAAAGTGTTGACCTTAATATTAATTTTTGACTCTACAAATCTCTCAAGCTGAAAGACAAAGAGTCATCTCCTCATGACTCTCCCAATTGCCCATACATTTACAAAAACTAGTGTATCTTTTGGAATAAAATTCTTCATAAACTCAACATCGTTTGACACCAACATTCTGGAGGAAGAGCAAACACCAATGATGGGAGATCCTCTACCTCCACGTAGAGAGATGGTGGTGAAGGAGTATGCAAGGCTAATCATTAGCACTACAACTTCTTGCATCCAATTGGAAGAAGCGGTTAGAATCTACGAACTCAAAAATATTCATTATTCTATGTTGCCTTCATTTTACTGGATTGTTAATGAAGATCCATTGACATTTATTCGTAATTTTTATGCTATTGTGCAGGCTTTTTGCTCCAGGGGCTTAATGAAGATCAATTGAGGATGAGATGTTTTCCATACACACTCAAAGACAAAGCCAAGTCATGGCTTATGACTTTTCCACTGGGTTCTCTTTCAACTTGGGAAGCAGTGTACAACAAATTCATGGGAAAATTCTATTCCCACCAAAAGACTGCTGACTTGAGAACAAAAAAATTGCAACATTCTCACAAATGGATGGAGAACCATTTCATGAGCTGTGGGATCGCTTCAAGTTACTTCTAATTCAGTGCCCACACCATCATTTTCCATTGCAACTCTAGAATCAATTTTTCTATGAGGGATTGACACAACAGTGTCAATTCACTGTGGACAATGCCGCTGATGTGTTAAAATGTGTACTCGCAAGTGTACGAATCACTCGTAGTAAAGTGATAAGCAACTTCCAAGGTCGGTCTCTCAAGGAATTGCAGTGGTTTTAAATAACTAACTTTTAATCTAAACAGAGTTCTAATGAAAATAAAAGACTAATTAAATAGAGTTCTAGTGAAACTGAAACTCTAAGTAACTAGAATTCTAAAGCAAGTAAAACTGTAAAAAAGGTTGTTTGTTTTTGTGACGAGAACAATCATACGACACTCAAACGAAAACAAGATCGCAATCAAACAATCAATTCAATTAAATCAAATATCAATAGAGGATGTATGGACGTTTAGCTTGGTTAACCATGTTTGCATCGAAAAGGTATGGTGAGATAACATGAATGTCCTATATAAACAAAACTACCGGCTTTCCTTTTAATTACGAAACTCCTTTTGGCGGGGGTAGGTCTCTTTGTTGATTAACTAATTAACTGCCTTTGGCGGGGGTAAATTAAATAGCAATCAAATTATGCGCAAGGAAAACATGCCAATCAAATTAATGCTATGACTAAGTCACTAACTTGAAGCTTTGACTAAGTGTTTCGGAATAAAGTTAAGGTGACGTTCCTATAACTAAATACTCAGATTTTTCAACCTAACTACGAACATCAAATGGGCCCATGATTATTCATAATTAAACATCTAAACATGCTCTTAATCAAAAAGTACTTTATTTATAAATCAACAAAATACACCATACACAATTCTATCAAACATGGCAACACAAACTAAACATCCATAATTAAACTAGCCGCTCATGTTCATATTATTATTCATAGACAAATAAAATATGATCATACACTTTAACAAATAGAGAAGAGAAATTAATTCTATAACAACAAGAAAATCCTAGATCTAAATACCGCTTGTGGATTGGATGACGTTCTTCTCCGTAAGCTTTATCTTCGATCGTCGTTGGCTTCCTTGAATCCTTAGAATATTGTCTCTCGCTTCGTTAGAGTGTGGCAACGCTCTCAAAACTGATTGAATGTAGTGTTTGGGTCGCAAAATTGAGAAGAATGAGAGTTGTGTACGAATTGGTCGAGTTCTTGTAAGGGGGGTCTAAGGGGGTATTTATAGATGTAAGGGATTCCTGATTGCAATAGGAATAGGCGCGCCGCGGCATGCATTTTCTCCGCCGCGGCACAACACAAATTCTAAAAATAATGTAAAAACCCGAGAGCTCCCCGCCGCGGCATGCATTTTCCCGCCGCGGCGCGCTTTGTCTTCAGTTTCTTCACATGTACCCCCTTACATATGTGATGGCTCGTTATGTAAGGCTTACATATTTGTCTCGTTTAGCCCGTAACTCGTGATCCGAGCGCCGTAAGTGTTCCGTCTTTGCGTGTTTTCATTATTTGACTCATTTGACGCTAAAAACACCTGAAATACACTAAAATATACCCGTGACTCCGAATGGATAGATTTATGAAATTAATTGAATAAACAATAATAATAAATCTATATATCAAACAATTAAGCACAATTAATCACAAAATATTAGTGCTTTTCGAGCACTCATCACAACCCCCAACCAGCTTATTGCTAGTCTCTAGCAAGTGAAGCGACCTAAAATAAAATTAAAAACAAACAAATAAACTAACCTAACCTAAATCACTTCCGTAGATTGTCACGGTTGCATTTAGCATATGCAACAAGCCTTTAAACCCCTAGGTGGCCCTAGTGGACGAGTTATAGTCTCGTGAGGGTTTCCAGTGATGATACCCACAAACATCGTAACTGACACAAATAAAGACTCAAAACATACTTGAATCAATCCATGCATACGTCTCAAAAATTGTTAATAACGAATGGCACATGAAATAGTTAAACATCACCTAAGCTCAAAAACAGTCCAAACATCAAACTCATCATGGTAATCGAATTTTGAACAACCAATCACACCACAAACCCGTTAGTTATACTATCTGACCGTGTCATGCATGATATTCATAGATTACATTTCAATGTCTCATAGATGTGCAAGTAAAATATGAACGTGAATTTTTGCACTTATAAACTCCATATGCTCATTTTTCAAACTCATCTCCACTAATATAGAAACTAAACTACCTAGAATCAATAGGACTTCATGAAGCTTGTA
This sequence comes from Elaeagnus macrophylla, assembly GCA_029378325.1. Taxonomy (NCBI): domain Eukaryota; kingdom Viridiplantae; phylum Streptophyta; class Magnoliopsida; order Rosales; family Elaeagnaceae; genus Elaeagnus; species Elaeagnus macrophylla. The sequence continues at coordinate 12,397,892 of CM055645.1, read as the reverse complement.
AAGTTGTGGCTAGGTGTGTGATCATGAAAGTACAAAAATGATGTTTTCATATGATAAGAGTACTTTTTATTTCACAAACATATTTTCAACTTTTTCTACCAAGTGTTCTTTTCCATCTTCCCTTCAATTCAAATGTCCTTTGGATCTTTTGCTTGATTTTCTTCTTTTTTTTTTTATTCTTGCTTACTGTTTCAATCATCATCATCATTTTTTTTTTTATTTTATTTTATGATGAAGCAAGATAAACACAACATAATTGCTCATGAAAATCAAATATTACATTAAGTACTCTTATCACTAAGGGTAGTTCAATGTATGTCAATGTTGAGTTCAAGGGTGTGCTATTGATAAAATATTGCGGGGAAGCATGAAAAGTTCAAACGGTCCAAAGATGGCCTAAATCATTTTCTAAGTGGTGTTTGTTTCTATTATTTCGCTTCAACGTGTTTTCAAATGAGTTCTAGAGATTGTTGAGACTTAAAACATATCATGACATGCATACATTCCACAAATCAGAATAGTTATACTAACCATGCAAACTACCACAAGTACCACAAAATTCTCAAATTAGATGAATCCAACATTTATGTGCTTCGTTGCCTAGGTAAAAGTCTAACATCTCTCACATGTCATCGTCATTACAATTATGTTAATATCATAGATTTCCGGATTGACTCAAGTAGACACGACACGACACTAACCTAAAACAATTCAAGTGACAAAAGTTAAAAATTTAAAATTGGTCATATTTCATGCTCATGGAATATTCTTCCCACCCCCAACCTAATTTCTGCATTGTCCTCAATGTTGAAAAAGAAGAACAAAAGAAATAAGAAAAAAAGTGTGAGAAGTTACCCCCCTTTCGTATGAGATTGTGTCGTTACTCGCTATGCTCCGGTTCACTGTTCCTCGCTTCTCTCATGAAGAATGTATGTATATAAACATATATTGAACCTTAAAGTGTATGCAACACAATTCACATTCAAACCCAATTTTTAATTATAACTAAGGCAATTGAAGACATAAAAAAAAAAAATAAGAATCAAACAAAGTTAAACAATCCAAAAATAAAAATAAAGATAAAAATAAAGGAAAATAAAAGAAAATAAAGAAAAAGAAAATTAGTCCCAAAATAAAATAAAACAAAACCAAAGAAAAATTACAATCAGGAGGCTCAGTCCTCCATATCTTCAGGTTGTTCATTATCTTCTTCGGGTTGGTTCGCTGGCGGCACAAATGTGAAATCATGTCCGGTATATTGTGGAAGTGGCTGAAATTGGGTGAGATCTACTCCACTCTGTGTTAATTGGCAACTCATCATACTGTGGAGTAGGGCTTGGTAATCATGTTGATACTTCATGTGATCACTGAGCCATGCTTGTTGATGGATTTGGTATTGACGCATCTAGTGCTGATGTTGATGCATCTCATTGACCTTTGCTTCTAGACTTATCATCCTATCTTTTGCGGAAGCGTTTCTTGAGGATTCACCTTTTCTGCTTCCTTGCCCAACCTTCGACCCGCTCGTAAGGTGTTGCATATAGGCAAACGTCAATGTTTCAGCCGGTTGCAATAGGACCTCGCCCGTGTCGTATTTGACTCCATGTTTGACACATAGGGCGGTTATGAGCTGGGGAAAGAAGTAACTAATGTTGTGATGCTCAGCTGAGTACACAACCCTTTGTTGTATTACCAATCCCACGTCAATTGACCGCTCGGTCTCTATAGCAAACTGTAGAACAGCCCTTTCCCGATCCACTGTACTGTAATGCCGAGTCGGCATTAGTCTTGAGCAAACAAAGTATTGCCAGATTCAGGAATGGGTCCTTAAGTGCTTGGCTTGAAATATATTCACCATATCCCCTTTATACTCCCACTCACTGTATCCATCGGTTAAGGTGCTAATCACTTCTTCGTAATCAACCTGCGTTAAGTAGGTTTCATACGCACTGTTCGGAACATCCCTCAACCCATAGTACGAGTTGATCACCGACCTATTGAAAGGGACCTCAATGCCCCTCACCCAAACCATTCCTTCTCGTGCCTCCGGTACATTAGCATAAAATTCCCTAACAAGCGAACTCACACCCGCCTCCGGGGCATAAGCAAATTTCTTCCAACCTAGTCTTTCAACTATGTCGGATATTCCCATTACTCCTACTTGTCCAAAATCCATTCCCCTCTCATTTACAAAACCTTTGTTTCTTTTGGCGGCACCCTCGTACCGCTCTTGTGCTTCTCGGCTTACAAACCGAGAAGCATCATAAGTCCTATCTTCCACTACTTTCCCCTTCCCTTTTGACCTACTACTTTCACCAGGTTTCCTTTTTGGACCCATTTCAGTCTTTAAACCCAATAAATTCAATTAACAATCCTATAATTCAGAAATTTCACGAAAACCCCAAAATTGGTTCCCCTCTTCTCCAAAATTTTCACTTAATTCCAAAATTCAGAAAAATTTCACAATCTCCAGGAAATAAATACTGAATTGAAGAAGAAAAGTGACGAATTTACCTTGTAGAAAGCAATTGAAGTGTTGGAGCAAAAAGCCCCAAATTTGTTCTTGAAACCCTAGCCTTGAAATTGGAGAGGAATTTGATTTTTGATGCGATTCTGATGAAATTGAAATGAGAATAGGTGTTAGCAATGATGAAATGATGAAATGGTGAAGAAAAGTTTTGATTTTGGTGAAGATTTTGGGCAAAAATTGAAGAGAGAAGTAGAGAGAAAATGAGAGAAAGTGAGAGAAAGTGTGGGAAAATTCTGAAAATTTGATTTGAAATGAAATTTGGCTTGCCCGAGTGCCTTTTCTGCCCAGTATTCAGAGGCGCGCAGCGGCATAACTTTTTCCCCGCCGTGGCGTGGTTAAAATTTTTAATTTGTTCGTGAAACAGAAAGTTCCTCGCCGCGGCACAAATATTCCCCGCCGCGGCGCACATATGTTTTTCAAAATTTTGGCTCGAGACAGAAAGTCCCTCGCCGCGGCACAAATTTTCCCCGCCGCAGCGCAAATTGGTTTTGAAAAATTGTTTTAAAAACAGGAAGTATCACGCCGCGGCACAAATTGTCCCCGCCGCAGCGCACAATATTTTTGAAATTTTTTTTTTTTTTTTTTTGAAAAATTTGGAAACGAAACGTGTGCAACGCATCCACCCCCAACCTAAACTTGGGAATGTCCTCATTGCCTTAAGAAAATAAAGAAAAGAAATAAAAACAACGAAAAAAATACAATACCGAATGGGTGCCTCCCATTAAGGGCTTAGTTTAACGTCTTAGCGAGACGTGGCTGCTCTCGTGTCTATTTTTCGAGGAGATGTATTAAATCGATACTTTGCAAATTTTCTCCTTCCAAGTATGGCTTGACACGATGCCCGTTTACCTTAAACGGTTCTTGCGTTTTCGGATTGAGCAACTCAATTACTCCGTGTGGAAGTACGTTTGCAATTGTGTACGGTCTGCTCCACCTAGAATGAAATTTTCCTGGAAACAAACGCAAACGTGAATTATATAATAGAACTTTCATTCCGAAAACGAAATACTTACCGAGGAGTCCTTTGTCGTGATAGCGCTTAGTGCGCTCTTTGTAGATTTTGGCATTTTCGTAAGCTTCGTCTCGAATTTCCTCAAGTTCGCTCAATTGAAGTAATCGTTGTTCTCCAGCTTGTTCCATGTCCATGTTGAGTTTCTTAATAGCCCAATAAGCCCTATGTTCTAGCTCAACCGGTAAGTGACATGCTTTACCAAAAATCAACCGGTAGGGACTCATACCTATTGGAGTTTTGTACGCCGTACGATATGCCCACAAGGCATCATTTAGTTTAACTGACCAATCTCTCCTTGAGGGGCGCACTGTGCGTTCCAATATCCCTTTGATCTGTCGGTTGCTCACTTCCACTTGCCCCGAAGTTTGGGGATGGTATGGGGTATCCACTCTATGAGAAATGTTGTACTTCTTTAAAAGTCCATCGAAGAGTCTATTGCAAAAATGGCTGCCTCCATCACTAATGATCGCTCTTGGTGTGCCGAATCTGCTAAAAATGTTATCCTTCAAAAATTTAACAACCACATTAGCGTCATTAGTTCTAGTGGGTATCGCTTCTACCCACTTTGAAACATAGTCAACAGCGACTAGTATGTAAATGTAGCCAAAAGATGGAGGGAAAGGACCCATGAAGTCAATCCCCCACACGTTAAATAATTCCACTACAAGGTTAGATGTCAAAGGCATTTCGTTACGCTTACCAATGTTACCGGTCCTTTGACACTTATCACATCTCAAACAAAACATGTTAGCATCCTTAAATAATGTAGGCCAATAAAAACCGGATTGTAATACCTTTAGGGCCGTTTTCTTACCACCAAAATGGCCCCAGCAATGTAGCTCATGGCAAAAGGTTAAGATGCTTTCATGTTCTTGTTCGGGCACACACCTCCGGATGATTTGATCTTGACATAACTTGAACAAATACGGGTCATCCCAAAAGTATTGCCTGCAAACACTGAAAAACCTTTTCTTTTCCTGAAAAGTAATGTTAGGTCTCAAAATACCACTAGCTAGATAATTAACGATGTCAGCATACCATGGATTTGGACCTATTGTAAACAATTGTTCATCAGGGAAGGTTTTAATGATTGTGTCCTTACTTTCACCTTCAACATTTTCATATTCAGTAATTAACCTAGACAGATGATCAGCCACTACGTTTTCAGTTCCTTTCTTGTCTTTGATCTCTAGGTCAAATTCTTGTAAAAGTAGGATCCACCTAATGAGTCTAGGCTTAGCATTCGGTTTAGTCAATAAGTATCTCAAAGCGGCATGATCCGAATGCACAATAACTTTAGTTCCTACCAAGTAAGACCTAAATTTATCAAGTGAAAATACCACAGCCAATAACTCCTTTTCAGTGGTGGTGTAGTTAATTTGGGCGTCATTGAGTGTTTTACTCGCATAGTATATAACATGTAATCTTTTATCCACTCGTTGCCCTAAAACAGCTCCTATAGCATAATCAGACGCATCACACATGATTTCAAACGGTAAAGACCAATTAGGAGCAACAATTATAGGTGCAGAAGTAAGCCTATCCTTTAAAGCATTAAAAGCAACAAGGCATTCATCATTAAAATCAAACAAAGTGTCTTTGGATAACAGATTACATAATGGACGACTAATTTTGGAAAAATCCTTAATGAACCGTCTATAAAAACCTGCATGTCCTAGGAAACTTCGTATACCCTTAACAGATGAAGGTGGAAGCAATTTTGCAATTAAATCTACCTTAGCCTTATCAACTTCAATTCCTTTGCTAGATATGACATGTCCTAGCACTATGCCCTGTTGGACCATAAAATGACTTTTTTCCCAACTAAGCGTCAAATTGCATTCAATGCATCGTTCTAATACTAAAGTCAATTTATGCAAGCAATCATCGAAGGAATTACCGAAAACTGAAAAGTCATCCATAAATACCTCAATAAATTTCTCCACCATGTCCGAAAAAATTGACATCATACATCTTTGAAAAGTGGCGGGTGCATTGCATAGTCCAAATGGCATTCTCCTAAAAGTGAAAGTTCCGAATGGGCATGTGAATGTAGTCTTCTCTTGATCCTCCGGAGCGATGGGTACCTGATAATAACCTGAAAGGCCATCCAAAAAGCAATAGAATTCGTGCCCAGCTAGTCTTTCTAACATTTGATCAATGAAGGGGAGGGGGAAGTGATCCTTTTTGGTGTACAAATTCAGTTTTCTAAAATCGATACACATCCTCCAACCCGTAATTATCCTAGTGGGCACTAATTCATCTTTCTCATTCTTAACCACGGTTATTCCAGATTTCTTAGGTACCACATGAACGGGACTAACCCACTTACTATCAGTAATTGGATAATTACCCCTACTGCTAGGAGTTTCAGAACCTCTTTCTTAACTACCTCTTGCATTATCGGGTTAAGTCTCCTTTGTGCGTCTTTAACAGGTTTGACATTGTCCTCTAAATTTATCTTATGCATGCACATTGCCGGACTAATGCCTCTAATGTCCCCTATACTTCAACCTATAGCCTTTTTATACTTCCTAAGCTCTCCAATCAATTTATCCTCTTGGTTTGGGGTGAGTGTAGACGATATAATAATAGGGTATGTTTCATTCTCTCCCAAAAACACATATTTTAGATGCTTAGGTAGTTCCTTAAGTTCCAATTCAGGTGGAGCAATCTCATCATTGTGTGGGACATCCAATAAATCTAGGGGTGTACTAGTGTCATCTAGTGATATGGCATTGTTTAACAATTCACTGTACTCCCTAGTCTCATAGTCTAAGATGTCATCAACCTCTCCAATCGTAAGTGCTACTTCCAATTTATCATCTAATCTAGCATGCTCAAAAGTATCATGAATTATTGGATCTAAACATTCCACAAAAGAACATTCATCAATAGCAGAAATGGAAGGGTAAGGAGATGAATCAAAAACCTTAAAATGAACAGTCTCTCCCAAGACTGTCATTGTCAACTTTCCACTTTGGACGTCAATAATGGTTTGGGTAGTGGCCATAAATGGTCTACCGAAAAGAATGGTGTGCTCCTTGTCCAAAGATGGATTATCCTGCATGTCTAAAACCACAAAGTCAACAGGTATGATTAGCTTATCTACCTGTACAAGTAAGTCCTCAACCATGCCCTTCGGATATTTAACAGATCTGTCCGCAAGTTGAAGGGACATGGTTGTTGGTTTTAGCTCTCCCAAACCTAGCTGCAAGAAGATAGAGTAAGGCATCAAATTGATACTAGCGCCTAAATCTAGCATTGCCTTAGCTACTATCCTATCTCCCATAGTAATATCAATTATGAAACTACCTGGATCTTTTAACTTAGGGGGTAGGTTACGTTGAAGCACCGCACTAGCAATTTCAGATACAATCACTCTCTCATTAAGCTCATACTTTCGTTTCTTAGTGTTTAGTTCCTTGAAAAATTTAGCATACGAAGGTACGTTCCTAATTACGTCTAACAATGGCAAATTGATATTGACTTTAGATAACATGTTAAACAAATCAGAAAACTGCTTATCTTGCTTACTGTCCTTTAAACAGTGTGGGAATGGTATCGGTGGTCGGTATGGCTCCGATGACTTGTGTAGCGTAGGTGGATTAGATGACTGTTCAATTGTCGCCTTTGAAGGCTCTTCATGCTTGTCAACTATTTCCTCCAATTCCTTAGAAGCATTGTTGTCATCTTCCATATTACCTGCACTATAAGGTAAATCATTAGAAAGTTCAGGTAAATTTTTAGTAACGACCTTACCACTCCGAAGAATCGTGACAGCTTTGGCTTGTTCGGGTTGACTGGGCAGCTTTCCCGTCTCTTGCTTGTGCATTTGTTCCGCTAGCTGCCCCACTTGTATTTCCACTCTCTTCACTGAAGCTTCTATAGAGTCCATTCTTCCATTACAAGAGTGTATGAAATTGTTTAGGGTTTCCTCAACACGGCTTATTTTGTGGAAATTGTCGGTTTACATTTTGGCCTTGTGTTTGGTTTTGGACAAATGGTTGGCTATTGTTTTGTTTCCATCCAAAATTAGGGTGATTCCTCCATCCAGGGTTGTAGGTATTTGAATAAAGGTCGTTCCTAGGTCTAGGTTGGTACCCTTGCATTAAATTAGCCTCTTCAGTAGTACCTGTATAAGGATCACCTGCAAAAGAACAAACATTAGCTCCGTGTCCATATGAACCACAAACTCTACATACCTCGTGTTTTGGCATTTGATTAACATTGGAGGTTGTGAGAAGTTGCACTTGTTTTGTCAATTCAGCAAGTTGCATGGCCATTTCATTGTTGGATCCCAATTCGTGGACTCCAGCTCGTCTTCCTCTAGCGCTCTTTTGTTGGGAATTAGCTCCCAACATCTCGAATAGTTCGTATGTTTCATCCGCTGTTTTCTCACCCATAGCTCCTCCTGCAGCGTTGTCAACTGTGAATTGACATTGTAGCGTCAATCCGTCATAGAAAAATTGATTCTGTAGCTGCAACGGGAAGTGGTGATGTGGACATTGTATCAACAGCAATTTGAATCTGTCCCAAGCCTCGTGGAAGGGTTCTCCGTCCATCTGCGAAAAAGTAACAATTTTTGTTCTTAGATCAGATGTCTTTTGATGGGAATAGAACTTACCCATGAATTTATTGTAAACATCGTCCCATGTGACTAAAGAACCGGGTGCCAACGTCATTAGCCAAGACTTAGCTCTATCCTTGAGAGTGTATGGAAAACACCTCATGCGTAGTTGATCCTCACTAAGTCCCTGCAATGGAAAGGTTTGCACAGTAGCATACAATTCACGCATAAAATTTAAAGGATCTTCATTAGGGATACCGTAAAAGGAGGGAAGCATGGAATAATGAATATTTTTCAATTCATAATTCCTAGCCGCCTCTGTAAGTCGAATGCACGATGTGGCGGTCCCAATGATAGGTCTTGCAAACTCTTTGTTCATCATCTGCCTAGCTACGTTGTCACCCATTGTTGCTTGCAATTGTTGTTGGACTTCTTCCTCTTGATATTGATTATCCAGTTTCTTTGATCGGTGTTTGACTCTATTTATGTTGTCAATGAAAGGAGAGAGTTCCTTGTTAAGTGATCTCCTACCCTACATGCACAAATAAAAAGCAAACAAAGATCAAGGCAGCAGTGAAATTTGAAAATTAAGCACTATTTTTTGATTTTTTTTTTTTAAATTTTTAGAATAAAATAAATAAATAAACAAATAAATAAATAAATAAATAAAAGATAACAACAAAAAATAAATAAATAAACAAATAAAAAAAATTAAGAAACTCTAAAAAGTTAAAAAGAAAATTATTCAAAACGCCAATTCCCCCGCAACGGCGCCAAAAACTTGATGTGCTAAAATGTGTACTCGCAAGTGTACGAATCACTCGTAGTAAAGTGATAAGCAACTTCCAAGGTCGGTCTTTCAAGGAATTGCAGTGGTTTTAAATAACTAACTTTTAATCTAAACAGAGTTCTAATGAAAATAAAAGACTAATTAAATAGAGTTCTAGTGAAACTGAAACTCTAAGTAACTAGAATTCTAAAGCAAGTAAAACTGTAAAAAAGGTTGTTTGTTTTTGTGACGAGAACAATCATACGACACTCAAACGAAAACAAGATCGCAATCAAACAATCAATTCAATTAAATCAAATATCAATAGAGGATGTATGGACGTTTAGCTTGGTTAACCATGTTTGCATCGAAAAGGTATGGTGAGATAACATGAACGTCCTATATAAACAAAACTACCGGCTTTCCTTTTAATTACGAAACTCCTTTTGGCGGGGGTAGGTCTCTTTGTTGATTAACTAATTAACTGCATTTGGCGGGGGTAAATTAAATAGCAATCAAATTATGTGCAAGGAAAACATGCCAATCAAATTAATGCTATGATTAAGTCACTAACTTGAAGCTTTGACTAAGTGTTTCGGAATAAAGTTAAGGTGACGTTCCTATAACTAAATTCTCAGATTTTTCAACCTAACTACGAACATCAAATGGGCCCATGATTATTCATAATTAAACATCTAAACATGCTCTTAATCAAAAAGTACTTTATTTATAAATCAACAAAATACACCATACACAATTCTATCAAACATGGCAACACAAACTAAACATCCATAATTAAACTAGCCGCTCATGTTCATATTATTATTCATAGACAAATAAAATATGATCATACACTTTAACAAATAGAGAAGAGAAATTAATTCTATAACAACAAGAAAATCCTAGATCTAGATACCGCTTATGGATTGGATGACGTTCTTCTCCGTAAGCTTTATCTTCGATCGTCGTTGGCTTCCTTGAATCCTTAGAATATTGTCTCTCGCTTCGTTAGAGTGTGGCAACGCTCTCAAAACTGATTGAATGTAGTGTTTGGGTCGCAAAATTGAGAAGAATGAGAGTTGTGTACGAATTGGTCGAGTTCTTGTAAGGGGGGTCTAAGGGGGTATTTATAGATGTAAGGGATTCCTGATTGCAATAGGAATAGGCGCGCCGTGGCATGCATTTTGCCCGCCGCGGCGCAACACAAATTCTGAAAATAATGTAAAAACCCGAGAGCTCCCCGCCACGGCATGCATTTTCCCCGCCGCGGCGCGTTTTGTCTTCAGTTTCTTCACATGTACCCCCTTACATATGTGATGGCTCGTTATGTAAGGCTTACATATTTGTCTCGTTTAGCCTGTAACTCGTGATCCGAGCGCCGTAAGTGTTCCGTCTTTGCGTGTTTTCATTATTTGACTCATTTGACGCTAAAAACACCTGAAATACACTAAAATATACCCGTGACTCCGAATGGATAGATTTATGAAATTAATTGAATAAACAATAATAATAAATCTATATATCAAACAATTAAGCACAATTAATCACGAAATATTAGTGCTCTTCGGGCAGTCATCAGCCGCCAGAAGAGATGTGGGAGAAAAGATCACAATAGAGACATACAGCTTGTATGAGATGTTGGGTGCTAATTCCCAACAAAATAATTCTATAGGAAGGAGAGTTGGAGTTAATGAGGTAGCTCTGAGAAATGAGATGACAATACAAATTGCAGAGCTAACCAAACAAATTGCGCTTCTCACTTCTAAGAACACACCAACTCAAGAGGTATGCGGTATATGTAGTACCTATGGACATGGAGCTAATACTTGTCCATTTTTTTGTGATTCTAATGTAGGTACAAGCCAATGCAATGGAAGGATACCAACCGAGACAAAGGAGCGATCCTTATGCATATACATACAATCTGGGTTCAAGAAACCATCCAAATTTCTCTTGGAAGGGAAATAACAATTCTGCCTATGCTTAGAATTATTTTTAGAATAATCCTCCCAACAACAATTTACAACTCACTCTAGCAAACAAGCCAAGCTTAGAGGATAACTTGAATGCTTTCATTCAAGTGAGTCTGGACAACCAAATGAAATGTACTCAAAGGTTGGACTCATTGGAGGCTTCCATGAAAAGGGTTTAAAGCCAAGTTGGCCAATTGGCGGAGCATTTCCAAAGGCAAGAGAAAAGGAAGTTGCCTAGCCAACCGAGCAAGCAAAGGTGGTCACAGTCCTTTGAAGTGGTAAGGTAGTCGATAAAAATTTACCTGAAATTTCTAATGATTTACTACTTAGTGCAAGAAACATGGAAGGAGATAGTGCAATACCAAAAGGAGGTGATGAGTCCAATGCCAAGAATGATGAATTTTCCAATGAAGCAATTGGAGATTCATCCACCACTTCTCAATTGCACAAAACATTAGAGCCTTATCAACCACCCATCCCACACCGTCTCAAGGATGATAAATAGGATAAGTAATTTTTTTATCTCTTTAATATGCTTTCAAAAGTTCAAATTAATCTGTCATTGCTAGATGTGATTAGAAATGTGCCTTCCTATGCTAAAATTTTCAAATATTTGAATACTAGGAAGAGGAAGTATGGATTGAATGAGAGAATTATTGTGTCTTAAATCTCAAGTTCAATCCTTCAACAAAATTTACCACCAAAACTAAAGGATCACAAACGTTTTAACACTAACATCACTTTGGGAAATAAGAAAGTGGTAAAGGCTATGCTAGATTTAGGAGCAAGTATAAATTTAATGTCATATTCAATTTATTTGCAACCAGGTTTAGGGGAATTGAAACCTACAACCATGTCCCTTCAATTAGCTAATAGAACTGTTAAATACCCTAAGGGGATGGTTGAGGATTTGCTTGTACAGGTAGATAAGCTGATTATACTTGTTGATTTTGTTTTGTTGGATATGCATAAAAATCCATCTATGGACAAGGAACATACTATTCTTCTTGGTAGACCATTCATGACCACTTCCAAGACTATTATAGATGTCCATAGTGGAAGCTTGACATGACAGTTTTGGATGAAATTGTTCATTTTAGAATATTTGATTATTCTCCTTTACCTTCTGTTTCTACTATTGATGAATGTTGTTACATTGGTGATATTGATACACTTGTTCATAATACCTTTTTTCAGGATGAGATTGAAGACAAACTTGAGTATGTTTTAACAGTTGATATATTAGAGGAGGATTTGGATGAAGAAACTAAGGGAAATCTTGAGTTGTTAGATAGTGCCGAACCTATAATTGAGCCAAGTACACTCTTAGAGGTACTTAAGACCCCATTTGGGGAAGACAATACTCCACCTAAGCTTGAATTGAAAGAATTACCTAAACATCTTAACTATTTATTTTTGGGAGAGGGGGATACCTATCCGATTATTATTTCATCTACCTTGACCCAAACCCAAGAAAAAGGGTTAGTGAAGGTACTCAAGAAATATAGGAAAGTCATAGGTTGGAGCATTGGTGACATTAGAGGTATTAGTCCTACTATGTGTATGTATAAGATCATTTTAGAGGACAATACCAAACTTGTGAGAGAATCCCAAAGGAGACTTAATCCTATTATGCAAGAGGTGGTAAAAACAGAAATTTTGAAACTCTTGGAAATGGGTGTTATTATCCTATTTCAGATAGCAAATGGGTTAGTCTGATACATGTGGTACCAAAAAAATTTGGGATCATCATGGCTAAAAATGATAAGAATGAGTTAGTCCCCACTAGGATGATTATGGGTAGGAGGATGTGTATCGATTTTTGTAAACGCAATTTGTACACAAAGAAAGATCATTTTCCTCTTCCTTTTATTGATCAAATGTTATAACATTTAGCAGGGCATGACTTTTACTATTTTCTGGATGGTCTTTCAGGTTATTACTAAGTACCCATTGCTCCGAAAGATCAGGAGAAGACCACATTAACATGCCCATTCAGGACATTTGCTTTCAGGAGGATGTCATTTGGTCTTTGCAATGCCCCAGCCACATTCCAACGATGCATGATGTTGATATTCTCAGATATGGTGGAGAAATGTATTGAGGTATTTATGGATGATTTTTTGAATAATTTGTCTCTTGTGCTTGAATGTTGCATTGAAAGTAACTTGACCCTTAGTTGGGAACAGAGTCATTTTATGGTCAAACAAGGCATTGTTTTAGGACATGTCATTTCTAGTAGAGGCATTGAGGTAGATAAAATAAAAATTGATTTAATAGCTAAATTGCCACCTCTCATAAATGTTAAAGGAATTAGGAGTTTCTTAGGCCATGCGGGTTTCTATAGGAGATTTATTAAAGATTTTTCTAAAATAAGTCTTGCTTTATGTAATCTTTTAGCTAAGAATGTTTCTTTTGTGTTTGATGATGATTACCTTACTATTTTTAATGTTCTAAAAGAGAAATTGACTTCTGCACGTATTATCATGGCACTTGATTAGTCTTTACCATTTGCTATTGGGGCTGTTTTAAGGCAAAGAATAGATAAGCATATGCATGTCATTTACTATGCTAGTAAAACTCTTAATGACGCTTAACTTAACTACTCGATCACCAAAAAAGAATTCTTGGCTATTGTGTTTTCTTTCGATAAATTTAGATCTTATTTGGTACGATCTAAAGTTATTGTGCATTCGAACCATGCAGTTTTGCGGTATTTATTGAGTAAACTGAATGCGAAGCCCAGGTTAATTCAGTAGGTTTTACTTTTACAAGAATTTGACTTAAAGATTAGGGATAAAAAAGGAACTAAAAATGTTGTAGCTAATCATCTGTTTATGTTAATTTCTAACTTTACAATTACTGAGAGTGACAAAGAAATTGATATTGTTGAGACTTTTCCTGATGAACAGTTGTTTTCTATAGGTCAAAACCCTTGCTAGTAGTTTATAGAGGCCTAACATTTATTTTTAGGAAAAGAAAAGATTTCTTCATGTTTGCAGGCAATATTTTTGGGATAGCCTTATTTGTTCAAAATTTTCCAAGACCAAGTCATCTGGAGGTGTTTGCCATAAAAGGAGCATGCAAGCATTTTAACTTTTTTCCATGAGCTTTATTGTGAAGGTCATTTTGGTGGTAAGAAAACCGCCATTAAGGTACTCCAATCTGGTTTTTACTGGCCTAGTTTGTTTAAAGATGCTTATAGTTTTTGCATGCGTTGTGATAGATGTCAAAGGATTGGTAACATAGGTAAACGTAATGAAATGCCTCACATATAATTTAGTTGTGGAGTTATTTGATGTATGGGGGATTGACTTTATGATTCCTTTTTACCCTTCTTCTGGATTTGAATATATTTTGTTTAGGTTGATTATGTGTCCAAGTGGGTAGAGGCTATACCCACTAAATCTAAGGATACTAACTCTGTTGTGAAGTTTTTGAAGGAAATAATATTTAGTAGGTTTGGGACACCGAGGGCTATTATCAGTGATGGAGGAAGCCATTTCTGTAATAAGCTTTTTGATGGGTTGTTGAGCAAGTATAACATCACCCATAAAGTGACTACCCCATATCATCCACAAACATCCGGTCAAGTTGAAGTGAGTAACCAAAAAATTAAGGGTATTTTGGAACATTCGGTGTGACCTTCAAGGAAGGATTGGGCTTCAAAGCTCAATGATGCATTATGGGCTTATCCTTCGGCCTACAAAACACCTATTAGAATGAGTCATTACCAGCTAATTTATGAAAAGACGTGCCATTTTCCCGTTGAGCTTTAGCACAAGGCTTATTGGGAAATCAAGTAATTGAACATGGACTATCAACAAGCTGGAGAGAAACACTTGCTTCACCTTGATGAGCTTCAGGAGATTCGAAATGAGGCTTATGAGAATGCCAAAATTTACAAAAAACGTACTAAGCGTTACCATGACAAAGGGCTCATTAGTAAATCTCTCTATCCTGAAATGAAAGTTCTTTTATTTTACTCTCAGTTTAAACTTTTTTTAGGAAAGCTTCAATCAAGATGAAGTGAGACGTACCAAATAGTTGAAGTTTTTCCTCATTGAGCTGTTAAGTTGTTGAATCTGAAGCCTTAAATAACTTTCAAAGTGAACGAACATCTTGTGAAGCCTTACTTGGAAGGAGTCGTTCACAATGGGGATGTGGAGTGCATTGAAGTGCATGCACCTTAGATTCAAGCATCATCTTGCTAAGACGTTAAACTAGGCACTTGGTGTGAGGCAACCCACCGTTTTAGGTAATATCTATCCTTTTTTTTGAGTTTAGTTAGTTTTCCATATGTCCTATCTAAATACTTTTCTGAGCTATTGCATAGTTAAAAATCTTGAGGACAATGTTTAGTTTAGGTTTGGGAGTGCACATTGATCCAATAAAAACTTTTGTAACAAAATTATCATGCTTTCAGTCAATTTTTGATAAATAATTGAGTCTTTATGCATTTCTTGTATGATTTTTAAACATGTTTAAGGTTTTCTCTAAAGGTCGGTATTAATTTGTAATCTTTGTTTAATATTTTTGATGTTGAAATTGAGGTAAACCCAAATCTTTTGTTTATGAGTCTAATAGTAGAGACTATCTTGTGAGATGATATGAGCATTTCACGTTTCATTCTGAGAGATAATTATTTTTATACTTCTTTAAACACTTTGCATATCATTTCAAATTGTTTAATGATCTCTATAGGTTTTTATATTGAATTTTAGGATTTTGAACATCCAATGAAGACTCAATATATTTAGATGTATTGCTTAGATTAAATGATAAAATAGGTCAATATTTTTAGGGCATATACTTGAAATAGTTATCACAAACGAAAAAGATAAAATAAATCCCCTTGTAGCCAATGCATTTTCATTCATTTTAGGGCATATACTTGAAAATTTTGCTTAATGATTTTAATTGAGGCATAAGAATAGTAATGTGAGTTCTTTGTCAATCCTATCATTTGATTTCTTTCTTGAGATCCATGTTAAGCACTTTTTGAGCCTTTCTTATTTAATCATATGCAAACCATTAGCTCATTTCTTTACATAACTTATATTCGCATATACTTTATTGAGTGTTTGAACCCATAGGATCAGTGTGGTTTAATAAGTGAATCTTGTGAGGATTAGATTTGAAGCGAATTCGAATTCTTAACACTAAGTTTGGCGGAACCAATGTTGATATGTTGTTAATAATGGAATTTAGTTTTGTGATGTGAAACTGACCAACTTGGTGAACCTTAATGTGTTAAAATGTTGGTTAAACTTATGCATAACTCTTGACTATAAATTGGAAAGAAGTTGAAACATGACAAGTTTTGTTGATTTAATTTTTTTTAGTTTAGTTAATTGTCTTTTAATTCTAGTTTTGCTTAAGGACTAGTAAAATGTAGGTTTGGGGGTATTTAATGAACACTCTTTTGGACCTGTTATTTGTTAGTTTTTAGGTATTTATTTCATGATTTATTTTTGTATTACTTTAATTTGGAGGGTATTTTCATGTTTTGTAGGTTTAAGCAATGTGAGATGAAAAGTGGAGTTAAGTGTTCAAAAAGAGCTGAAAAATGTAACCCTTACATCGTATTCCATTTGCTATGTGGGGGGGTACACTAGAGCAAAAGAATGTAAGGCTTACATTAGGAATTAATAATTATGTAAGGAGCCCTTACAAGGCATGGATAACGAGTTGTGCAGCAGCATAATAAATTACGCGCCATGGCGGGAGGTTCCTATTTTGTGTGCAATTCAGAATTTTCAACCCGAGTCGCGGAAGAAGAATTTGCATGCGCCGCGGCACGCGTACCCAAGTTCCACTTACACATAACCAGCCCACACACATTCCTAACCTAACCTATAAATACAACACAAAAAAATACTCAAACAAAACTCGTGAACAGTAGCCGAAACCACCATTGATGCTCCATTGAAGCTCCTTCAAGAATCAAATTGGAAGAGGTAATCATCCAACTCTAAGAAGGGCATTACAAGAATGGAAATAGGGGTATCTCATTGTTTGTAATTTCTTTTTCTCCCTTAGATTTTAAGAATGCTATTTGTAATAGAAAATATTGATTTAAATTTTATTATGAGTAGTTAATCTGATTGTGTGGGATTTAGTGATGCTTCCATGAGTGAATGAATATTTTTATGATTTAATTTGAATTAAAGTGATTTATGTCTTGTTCAATGTTGTTAAGATCTTTGTTCATAATTAATCTTGATCATGTTAATTTATTAGCATTAGAGAATAAATTAGAATTAAGTATTAAAAATTTCATCTTTGCTTAATTTAGAAATCTTGAGTAAGAACCTAACCAAAGTACATTAATTTGTCTTAAATTAGGTGGCTAATTAATTTCCTAAGGGTTTGTGCTAATTGATTAATTAAGAATCCGGATCAAAGAGGTTAATTAATGAATTAAGAGAAATTCTCTATTGATTTGGAAATTAAGTATTTCTAGGGTTTATTAATAAGTTGAAGAGTCTAGACCATCGCCTAACAAGCCGCATAATCCACATTAATAATTTTCAACATGATTGACACCTTATAGACAGTGATGTCCATATTATCGCTGCCCTACGGGCCACGAGATCTACACCTCTACATTTTAATGAAGTAGTCCCTGATGCCGCCTATCATGCCTTATCGACCAAGGTACAATGCAGCCCAAGATACTACACCACCTCACATGACAGATCATGAAGACCAAGTCTTAATCACCATAACATGATCATCCAATCTTGTTGTCCAAGTTATCATTGCCTGCCATGGACTCTTCTAGGGTACACCTCTGCTTGTCCCAACAGGGGTATTGAGTCACCTGTTGGGCCATAGATGTGCTGCATGATTCTATCTAACAAAAAGCTTCTCCATCAAATGATGTTACAAACATTCTTGACAAAATGGAAAAAGTCATCCATAAACTTTGAAGGAACTTTCCTAAGCTACAAATGGAAATTAAACATATGCTTGTATGAGTTGTCCAATTTAAACACATCAAGTTGTGGGCTCTGCAAGCAACATCTGGTCAAATGAAATCACCCCAAAAATTTAAAAAACAATTCACACAAACATGACAAGCATCAAACGAAAAAGAAATCACATCAATATTGATGAGTACTTAAAAAGTACTAATATTATGTGATTTATTGTGCTTAATTGTGAAAAAAAAGATTTGATTATAACTCTTTTATATAATTATTTTTATAAATCTATTAATTCAAAATCACAGTATATTTTTATGTATCTCAGGTATTTTTAGCTTCAAAAGATATGAATAATATAAGCACGTGAAGATGGGACACTTGGAATACTCAAATAGCAACGTAGGAGCAAAAAGGATTAAGGCATGTAAGTCTTACATCAGAAATCAACCAGTTTGTAAGGGTTACGTAATCAGCTGTGCCGCGGCGGAGGTTTTTGTGTGTTGCTATGCAATGCACTCGGATTTTTGTAAGGGGCAATTTTTTGATTTGTGCCGCCGCACGCTTGTATTTTTAGAGAGTCCAAATTCTGTACAACCCTTACATATTTAAAATCTCCTTACATTTTCAGCATTACAGAGAATTTATAACACAATTTGGGGACGATTTTTTACAAAACTAAACTAGATTTTTGAGCTTTGCCACATCCTAGGGAGGCAAGAAAGCCACATATAAAGGAAACAAGAAGTCTTTTAAGATTGAAGATCAAGCTTTTAGGGAAGGAAACATCATCCAAGCCATGTTTGGCTGGCTGAATTTAACTATGGATGTTTAACTTTTGTTGCCATGTTTGCTAGATTTATTATGGTGAATATTTTTATTACTTAAATAAATAAAATTGCCCTTTGATTAAGAATTTGTTTAAATGTTTATTTATGAATACTCATGGACCAATTTG
Source organism: Elaeagnus macrophylla (assembly GCA_029378325.1). Classification (NCBI taxonomy): domain Eukaryota; kingdom Viridiplantae; phylum Streptophyta; class Magnoliopsida; order Rosales; family Elaeagnaceae; genus Elaeagnus; species Elaeagnus macrophylla. The sequence goes on along the minus strand of CM055645.1, from coordinate 12,379,151 downwards.
AGGTTCATAAATGGATCGAAAAATCTTAGAGTTTAGTTTTAGGAACGCCACCTTGACTATATTTTGAAAAACTTAATCAAAACTTCAAATTGATGACCTAGCCATGACATTGGTATGATTGACATATTTTTTCTTGTGCATAATTTGTTTTCTATTTAATATACCCGATCGTAAGATATTGATTAGTTAATCAACAAAGAAAATTACCTGATCATAGAAATTTTAATAAACAAAAGGAAAGTCAGTAATCTTTATTTATTAGAACATGTTATTTTACCATAATATTTCGATGCAAGCATGGTCAATAAAGCTAAACATTCATATATCCTCCATTGATATTTATCAACCTTTTTGAACTAGTTTAAGTTCGGAATATTTTTTTATTTTGCTACCATTGATATTGTTCTCATGTCCAACTTCATTCATAGTTTTAATTACTCACAGTCTTATTAGTTTTAGGATTCTAATTATTTACAGCTTTAGTTATTTTAGGAGTCTAGTTATTTAGAGTTTTAATAGTTCTAGAATTTCAATTAGTTAGTGTTTTACTTGCTTTAGAACTCTAGAGAAGTCAAGAAAATGTTATTTAGAACCAATACAATTTCTTGAGAGATCGAACTCAGAGGTTTGCTTATCGCTTGCTGCAAGTGATTAGTACATTTGAGAGTACTATAATTTGCACATCAAGTTTTTGGCGCCGTTTCCAAAAAATTGGCATTTTAAAGTGTTTATTTATTTTTTGTTTAGTTTTTGTTTTTCAAAAAATTGGCGCTTTAAAGTTGGGCCAAATAGATCCACGCCACGAGCTAGATAACCATGCTCCGTCCCCCATGTAGTGAAGTGCCTTACCACATATGAGATTATGACCCACAAAAGGTCTCCAACTAGAATGCATCATGTACACACCTCTAGGAATCAATCAGGTCTGTATCTAGACTTGCTAAAGCAACGCATCCTTCCCAAATGTGTTCCACTCTATAACAGAACAACACATGTGTTTGCCCACATGCTTGAAGCTAAGAATAATGTTCCAAGTCCTCCCAAATTACAAGAGGGTACAGAATGCCCGAAAAGAAAACACCCAAGAGGTGAACTCGGCCCAAAAAGTCCCCACAATAATTGATCTATGACCCCATTCCAAAGACGACGGGGAGTAATGGATCTACGGTCTGTGCTCCCTCTCATACGTAGAGGGAGGGGTAGCCAAGCTAGTGCGCCAAAAGTGGGTAGCGTCCTTATGATAGGAACTACCCCATATGGCTTTCAACGAGCACAGCTTTAACTTATCTCCAAGACTACACTCCCCTCACGTGTTGCACCAAGAATGGGAGCTTGGCTAGTGCACTAGAAATGGGCTACAATCCTATGAAGGGATCTATACCCTATGGACAGCATCTATGACGCACAATTTTAATCTCTAGGACTCCACTCCCCCCACGTGTTAAATTGGAGATGGGAGCCCGACTTGTACACCATAAACGGGCTACAACCCTGTGATGGGCTCTGCATGTCCTAGACGGCATCTCTAATGCACAGCTTCAATCTCCAAGACTCCACTCCCCCCACATGTTGCTTCAAAAGTGTTAGCCCGACTAGCGCATCAAAAACGAGCAGTAACCCCATGATTAGCTCTGCATCCTGTGGAAGGTACTTACCACATGTAGCTTCATTACTCTAGTCCAAACTCCCTATAGGGAAAAGAAAACTGCCATGCACAAACAATAGTTGGGCATAAGGACCATGAGTCCCAACCAAAGCGCATGTGCCTCCATAGGAACAATAATCACCACCTTCAAAAACTTAGAAATTTTTCTAAGTTGAAAACTCCATGCTTGGACTACTTGATCAATCTACAAGCACCCCAAGAAAGGGGCTAGCAATATGGGGACCCCAATGGGCCACCCATATTTAGAAAAAATTATGCCATCAAACTGCATAGCAGCACACACCTACACTATGCAAATTCATGCAATTGCCCAATAACGAAAGTTAGTCAAAAGGGACCCAGCCAACTAGGATTGATCCACATTGGGACTAGCCAATTGGGTGTTGGCCAGACAACACATGCTAGACGGAACACCATTCAAGTTGTTCTCCATCCAGAACTACCATCTCACAATGCTGACAGCTCTCATTCCCCAAAATAAAGAAGAGTCCATGCAATACCCACTCCTCCACTTAGAGGAACTCTCACTACTACAAATTTGCCTGTGGCCGTCCTATAAAGCCTCGTCCTAAAAGAATCGAAAAAATAGGACGTTCACGGAGTGTCTTAAAAAAAAATTTATAGGACAGCAGTCTTATAGGACGGCCAGTGGCTGTCCTATAAAGTCCCGTCCTAAAAGAATCAAAAAAATAGGACGTTCACGGAGCGTCTTAAAAAAAAAATTTATAGGACGGCCATTAACCGTCCTATAAAATTATTTTAAGATGGCCACTGACCGTCTTATAAATTTTTTTTAGAACGGTCATAAAAAATAAAAAAAAAACTTATAGGACGGCTATTGACCGTCCTATAAAATTCTTTTAGGGTGATCAGTAGTTCTTTTAGGACAGTCAATAGTCGTTCTATAATTTTTTTTTTTTTTAATTTTTTTTGTTTGTTTTGTTTGTCCAGACTAAAATCTATATATAACCTGTACAAATTATAGTCATTCAAAGAACACGATTCAGATTCAGAATACAATATTTCATTCCAAAAACATCCATAATTTACATTACAAATATATGGTTCAAAGCTGCCTAGCTTTAATTTACACAGATTATCATAATGTACAATTAAATTATAGGAACATACATATATATGAAACATACAATCTAAGGTTCAAAACCTAGCTAGCTTTAATTTACATAGATTATCATAGTGTATAGTTAAATTACAGTAACATACATATATATGAAACATACAACAAGCTACAAACAAATTAGCTAAATATTTGAAAGATAATTGTAGACGTACATACACCATTCTTGGCTTCTTGCCTTAATGTCAGCAACTTTGTTGGTGTATACCGATTCTTATTTGAGAACTACAATACAATGTATGTAAAATATGTTAAAGCTAAATAATAGATAAATAATATTACGTATTAACTTGAATATGCATACATAAATAATAAGGTTTAAAGCTTACTGGTATATCATTTGTGTCTGCATTTCCAATAAATTTAGTAATATATGTATCTATGAATTTCATAACATAGTATCCACATTCATACGATTCTGGTTGTTTTGGACACTAAGTACAATTAAGAAAGCTATAGTTAATAATTATATAATTAATTTAATTACAAGCATAAAATTACATGTTGACATATAACTAAAACAATTACCTTAACGGGAATCCAAATTGGATTAATATTTGAATTTTCACGTTGACGATGCCATGTTTGTAAAGCCCTGTTAATTACAACAATTGTTTCATTGCATAATACCCACATTTATAGGATTTAAGTTATTATAATAAACAAATAAGATGAACACAATTATATAAAAAATATTATCTAATATATAATATAAATATATGCGTGTTATCTTAACCAAGTTCTTGTATATTCTTCATCAGGAGGTGATCCTTTAGAAGAATTGTAAGCCTTTATAGAATTGAACCATTGAAGTTCACAAGTGAACTGGTTAACAACAGTTAATGTCCAATGACTCCTACATGTTAGTAATTCATATTATAATATTGTATTAGCTAACTTATAATTTTACAAAATCAAATTATAAGTTTGAATGTAATACTTACGATTTCCAATATAGAGCCATAAGACACATTGAATCTGTCATTGCATTAAACTTGTTGTTCACAAGCATGTTGACTTTGTATTCTTCATCATGATACGTGCATAAATATTTGAGATCTATAAAAACAAAATGTCTCTCCAATTGGACATTTTGTCCTCTCCATTTATCAATAATAACCTATTATTGAACGATGATATGCCAATTAGTGAAATGAAATACTCAAAATAAAGTATAGTTATAATTTTAAATATACCTTATGAAAATTTGTATATGAGAAATGCCAAGCCAACTAGAGTCACAAATGTGGACTATATCTTCCAGAGTTAATAAAATTATTGTTGTTTCATACCCGAAAATCGTTGGATTGCATGGAATCATACGATGGGAGTTATCACCTTCCATTTCCATATTATCCAACGCCCATCTTTGTAAAATTTCAATTCCATTGTGATCTCCTACATCGCTACTCAAACTTGACAAAGAAACAATCTCCTTTCCTTTGGATGTATTTATACATCTCTCTGGCACATCCTTATTAATTTGTTTTTGTTTTTCAAGTAAGGGCTACAAAATATAGTTATTAGTTAATTAATAATAACATATTACATTAATTTTAAAAAACATATATACAAATAATAAAATGGGTGTTGAATTTTATAAAATTAACATCATCTATTACCTGTCCTCTTAATATAACAAGATGTTTTGGCCATCTCACATGTTGATTAATTGCATCACCCACGTAATAAAGTTCATCTTGGACTGGATATGGAAGAAATGTCATTGGTTGTGATGTAGTTAATACAAAACCTTTGAAGTTTTCTTCTCCTATTTCCACTGTATGAACCGTATCAGTTGGGTTGCAACGAGGAAAACAAGTGCCTTTGGCACAAACATTTGATGGATCATCAATTGCCAAAAAGCACAACACTCCCTAAATGTATGGTCAAAGGAAATTAGTAGAAAACATAAATGTAAATAAATGAGAATATATTATAAGTTTTCTAATTAATAAATTGACAATAAAAAACTTACCTTTTCTATACCAGTTGGTGGGTGTGTACTACCATGTGATGAGTTAGAGTTGGCATTTGAATGTGTACGTGGACCATCCTTTGCAAACCTTTCTGAACGTCCTGCATCCATTTGAACGTTCATGTCCATCTGAATGTCCGTATCCATCTAAATGTCCATATTTTCACTTTCTCTACTTCTTCTAAGTGAGTTATCATTAATGTGTTGTAATTTATCCATTACATTTCTCATTATCTATTCTGACATTGCTTCAAAATTATTAGAATCTTCCTTATTTTGTTGCTGATTAATACGACTTTTTCTCCCAAAATAAGATGTAAGAATCTCTCTCTTTCCTAGCCCACGAACTCGACCTGAATGTTCTTCACCTAATGCCATCTCAAGTATATCATTCCTTTGACCTTTTTTTATTTCAAGTTCTTCGGTCTGTACCTTCTGCATCAATGTTTCCTATAAAATCCACAGCCAAAATATCTTTTTTGTCATAATATTAGATTAGGATATAAGATTTAAAGCTAATATATGATTTCATAGTACACTATTCTTACAATTTTTTCCAAAACTTCTTTTGTTTCATCTTTAAGTACTTGTCGTTGATCACTTGGTACGTGAGTGTCAAGCCAAGTCTCATGACGCTCCACGATAGCTCCAGGTCCTTTTTGCTTCTTCTACATTTCCAATAAATTTGAATATTATTTCAACAATCAAAGAATATATATCAATCGACAATAAAAACCTTACCAATTTTTGTTTTGAACCACGATACCCAGCCTTACTCCCAAAATATGTGTGTTTATTTAACTTTTCTTTTTCTTGCATTTCTTTCCTAAGTTTTAGCACTTTTGCAGAAAGTTTTTGATTAACAAATATCTCCCATTTCTCTTTAGATATGAAGCTGTACTTATGTGGTGGAGTATACAGCTATTCAGGATCATCCAAATAAGGAAAGACGAATGTCCTGGCTAAATATGATTTGAATTTCCTGAACTTATCACCCGCATCAACCACATAAAAATGATATGTCATACGGTCATCAATCTCAAATGATTCCAACAATAAAAAACATAATTGTCATAAGTACTAAATAATTGTACACATAGAAAAGAATATAGTATTCAGTATAATTTCAGCAGTAGTACGTACCAATAACGTTTCCCAAATTTCTTCTTTACGAGACTCGGGCACTAATCGCCAATCAGTTATGGTGATATCAATGGTCGATTGTACCAAACTTCTGATAGCACTAGCCCACTTTGAACTTGTATCACCATATGGTACCCCATCTTCGTCAACCTCAACTACTATCCTCTCTCTTTTCGTTAATATGTTTGACAAAGTTGTCATTCCACGACCTTTCTTCTTTTTTGTACTCTTTCCATGGGTACCACCTTCATTTCCTGAGTTAGAAGAATGCTCCATCAATCTACATAAAAATAAAGTAATAATATATGAGTATACACCTAAGCATGACTTGTTAGAATGCATGAACAAGTTAATAAAAAGTAAAAGTACGCAAATAAAGTATATGAAAATTACCATGTATTTTTTTATTATTAATCCATATGCCTTTGCAATTAGTACGCAAATAAGAAAATGATTCTTCATCCTCTGTGTCATCATCATAAACTTCATTGAGTATCTCGTTATCATCACAAACCATTGAAGCCCGTTGAAACTCCTCAATCTCTTCATCTGTCACATCATTCTCATCATAATAGCCTTTATTAGGAGGAGTAAGAACAACTGACCATTGTGGGTCTTTAGGGTCTCTTACATAAAACACTTGCTTGGCTTGGCTTGCAAAAATGAAACTAAAAACACTTGCTTGGCTTGTCTTGCAAAAATGAAACTATCTTCTTTATACCCAATTCTTTGTAAGTTTACCAAAGTAAAACCATTATCTTTGTCATAGCGAATACCAACCTTATTCACATTATCAACCCAATCACACTTGAATACACACTTATTAAACTTGTAGTAATCTAACTCCCATATCTCTTGGATTACTCCATAATATGTCATTTCACCAGGCATTGGTCTTTTATCCTTTGTAGTAGCATTCACCACTATTTTGATTGGTTCGGTTATCATCTATTTCCTTTGTATGAAATCTATATCCATTGATGATATAACCATTATATTTAAGCACATGAAACTTAGGACATTTTGAAATCCATCTAAGTGTGACAAAAATGTTATGATTTGGATCTCTGAGCTCTTGAGAAATATGATTAAATGAGTATACTTAATTATAACATATACAGAGAAAAAAATTCCTTAAATAATAGTTATGTTTTAATATACTCACTTCATCATGTAGCCAGTACATAAAAGTACGATTATGTTCGTCAATTAACCATTTCTCTGTGTGTCTTGAATGTTTGTACTTGTCCTTAATGTGTTCCAAGTGCTTCCTATAAAGTTATATTCATTATTATAAATTGATATTTAAACACAAATAAAACTAAGTAATAAAATTTAGAAAATTACTCAAGATATGATTGAACTTCATCTATGTTTGATAGAACATGACGATGGGCTTGCTCTTATAATTTACGATCTACTAGTGCTTGTTTTCCAGCTCCTATGGATTGACCAACACCTTTTCTTTCTTTTAGAATTGTGTTTTTGGTAACGGGCAAACTTATAGAACTCATTGCTTCTTCAGCTATATAACATTCAGCTATACATCCTTCAAGTTGGTTTTTATTCCTCACATATCCTTTTAATTCCTTCATTAATCGTTCAAATGTGTACATCCATCTCAAAAAGACTGGTCCACATAACTTCACTTCTCTCACTAGATGAATTGTGAGATGTATCATCCATCAAAAAATGAAGGAGGGAAGAATTTCTCTAACTTGCATAGAGTGACAACAAGTTCTAATTGAATTGCATCCAACTTTTGAACATCAACTTTTTTCTTACATATATCATTGAAGATATAGCAAAACTTAATAATTGTACTCCTCACCTCTTTGGGCAAAACACCTTGCAATGCTACAGGCAACAACTGTTGCATCAAGACATGGCAATCATGTGACTTCATCCTATATAACTTTTTTGTTAGTCAAAGAAACCAAACTACTTATGTTGGATGAGTATCCATCTGGGACTTTAAGATTTGCTAATGTGTTACAAAATGATTTTTTCTCTTTCGTCGATAAAGTGTAACATGTGGGGGGTAAGTAAGTCTTATTCGTGCCCACCTTTGGACTAATCTCAGTTCTTACACCCATTTTAATAAGATCCATACGTTGACAAACACCATCTTTGGTTTTTCCAGGAATATTTAGCAATGTACCAACAATGCTATCACACACATTCTTTTCTATATGCATCACATCTAACAGATGTCTAACATTCAAGAACTTCCAATATTCTAAGTCAAAGAATATTGATTTTTTTCTCTGTATCAGCCTTATAATTTACTTTCCCACGTGCAAAAGTCATCATCTCAACTATTGCTAATATTTCACTTCCAATTAAATGAGTTGGTTGTGTTTCCTCCTCTTCATGTCCGTTAAAAGACTTAACTTGTTTTCTATAAGGATGATACCTAGGTAACCATTTTCTATGACCCATGTAAGACATCTTCCTTGAATGTTTAACCTTGATCCCTGATACCCCTCACTACATTCCGGGCAAGCATAATAACCTTTAACATCATGACTAGAAAGATTCCCATAAGCAGGAAAGTCATTGATTGTCCACAATAAGATAGCTTTCAACTTAAATTTCTCAAGTTTGAAACTATCATACACATCAATTCCATCCGTCCACAACAACTTCAAGTCTTCAATCAATGACTCTAAGTAAATATCAATATCATTTTCAGGTTGCTTGGGTCCAGATATCAATAAAGTTAGCATCATGTATTTTCTTTTCATACATAACCGAGGAGGAAGATTATATATGACAAGTATAACGGGCCAACAACTAAACCGACTACTTAAAGACCGGTGAGGATTGATCCCATCAAATGAAAGTGCAAGTCTAAGGTTTCTAGATTCAGCGCTGAACTTAGGCCAAGTATAGTCGACATGCTTCCACTCGGGTAAGTCAGATGGATGTCGCAACATTCCATCATTTTCTCTTTCCTTCGCATGCCATGTTAGATTTTGAGATGTTGCTGAATCTTGAAACATTTTTTTAAAACGTGGAATAGGTGGAAAGTACCACAATACCTTTGCAGGAACATTAACTTTTTCCTTCCCTGATATTGGATTAACTTTCCATCTTGACTTTTGACAATGCGGATATGATATGGAATCCTTATATTCATTTTGATATAGAATACAATCATTAGGACAAGCATGAATTTTTTCATAATTCATGCCCATTTCACGAAGGATCTTCTTAACTTCATTCGTTGATGATGGCAAAACATTATCTTTCGGGAGCATCTCACTCAAAAGAGTTAGCAACTCATTGAAACTTGTATCTGAATGACCATGCTTACCCTTCCATTTATAAAGTGAGACTGACCCTGACAATTTTGTCAACTTATTGCATCCTTGGTATAATGGCTTTATAGCATCTTCCATAATATCTTGCATGTCACCCATATTATTTTCATCAAAATTGTCGTTTTCAAAGTTGTTTGCACTATTTGTGAAATCATTTTCACGTGGATTGAAATCGTTGAATTCTTCAGGAGGATAAACTTTTGAACTTTTCTTCTTAGTCTCTCCATGACGATACCAGTCTGTATATCTACTATCAATTCTATTATGATAGATATGATTTCTAACTTCAACCACATTAAAAAATTTTAAATTTGCACACTTCAAACATGGACAACGAATTCAATCTTTTTCGGTTGAATTATCAGAAGCAAATCTCAAAAAAATTTCCACACCATCAATAAATTTGACATTTGTTCTATCCATAGACATCCAACTCTTATCCATCCTATATATCATTGTAAATTAATAAATTGACAATAGCTGATTTAAAAATAATTTACTTATCGAATATTAAATAAAAGTATATTGCAAAATAAGTATTGGTTATTAAATTTCTTAAAAAAAATTTATAATATGTATATCATTTTATAAAGATTTTATAAGACATCTTATATATAATTGTAAATAAATATCGTGTTAATAATTAATTTAGAAATAAATAACTTGTTTAATATTAAATAAAAATATATTGCAAAATAAGTATTATTTATTAAATTTCTTAAAAAAATTTATAATATGTATGATTTTATAAAGATTTTATAAGACATCCTATTTATAATTGTAAATAAATATCGAGTCAATAATTAATTTAAAAATAATTAACTTGTTTAATATTAAATAAAAGTATATTGCAAAATAAGTTGGTTATTAAATTTCCTAAAAAAAATTTGTAATATGTATCATTTTATAAGATGATTAATAAGCGTCCTAAAAGAATTTTATAGGACGGTCAATAGCAGCCCTATAAGAATTTTATAGGACAGTCAAAGGCCGTCCTATAAGAACTTTATAGGACGGTCAGAAGCAAACCCATAAACATTTAACCAATAAATATGTTCATTTAAGACAGCCCTATATGTAATATTTACAAGAAAGTAGAAAATGTACTGCACACATTTTAGTTTAATTAAATCTGTTAGTATAAATTTATTTTAAATAATTTCCATATATAATATGTACTACAATCATACTAATTAATAAGTTCACAAATAATCTATTAGTATATCAGAAAAACCATACTAATTAATTATTATGTTCACAAATACAAAATTTTAGAAAAAAAAAAAAGACATAAAAGAGCTAAATAAAAAAAAGGAAAGGTGAGGAAAAACATACATGTTGGAGGAGGGGACACGGGGTGGTTTAGGGGAGGAGAAGACATGGGGGTGGCCGTGCGTGACGGACTGGGCTAGGTTGGAGGATGGCAGCGGCGTTCATGGTAAGGACGCGGTGGATTTTCGCGTGATATGGCATACGTTTTGCATGTTAGGGTGTACATTTGTGTGGGTTACAGCGTTTTCTGTGTCGTGGGGTTATCGGATGGGGTTCAACACTTTTGGCGGTGGCAACATTGGGTGGTGGGCAGTTCAAATGCAGGGTGAAAATGGAGGAGGGTAAATTTTAAGGATTGTAATTTTCAGAATTGGGGGTAGTTGAAATGCTGTGAAAATCGGGAAGTAATAAAAATTTTACACACATTCTTTTAGGACGGCTATTAGCCGTCCTATATGTTGGTATATAAGACGGCTAATAGCCGTCCTAAAAGAATGTGTGTAAACTCTTTTAGGACGGCTATTAGCCGTCTTGTATACCAACATATAGGACGACTAATAGCCGTCCTAAAAGAAACAATAATCGTGAAGATGTAAAGGCAAAGTGCAGAACACACTGAACTCAGAAAAGCATAGCATACGCCACACAAAAACAAAAATAAGATACACTCGCAATGAAGATGTAAAAGGTATAACATATGCTCAAAACAAAAAATCAAGAAGATATCCATTGATTGTTCATGAAGGACCCATACAAAACTAAGTCTACTAGACTGAAAGAAAGCCTCACCAAGTCCCAACACTTTGGTGAAAGAGAAATACACATATGGAAACATAAGATTTGAAAAGACAATTTTTAGAAAGACTCCTCAAACATGAACTGAGTGAGATGAAGAAATAGAAAATACGGAATCAGAAGCACATAAAGTGTCAAGTCATCTCTGGAAGGCACATGACCAACCATTCCACCTTTGATCGGCACTTTGTTGGCCATGCCACCTCTAGTTAGCACTCGGCTAACCATGTCACCTCTGAACGGGTCCTCCCTCCTCCACTTGGCCACTATTGCCCTCCATCCAGCACAATCCACTTTTGTGTGCACCCAAGGTAGTCAGTGCGTATCTATCCTCCCATCCTTCGTAATGAAGTACAATCGATGCCTCCAACACACAGTAGCGTAAGTACAAGTACAAAAAGCTTACTAAGGATTAGTGGTAGAAAAGATATCCAAGTACAACTTTTTGCTTTTGGAAGGTGAAGAGCAAGGGCTTCAAAAAGATCCTAATGCATAGATGTCTCCACACAAACTTAAAAGAGTTCGGCAAGCATGCCTTTGCCATACAGAAAGTGAAAAGTGCCTTATAGCTCTAGAGTTGACTTTTATAAAAGAAACTTTGACTTTGACATATCTCCTACACTAGAACTCCGATTGGAAATTTGGAAGTATCGCCAACAACAAAAAACCACCGTGCATGCTTTCATGACTAGACAAGATCCGAGATTTTCCAACCCCGTCGATGGAATAGGGTGTGAGAGTGGGTCACAGGCCACTAGCGTGACTAAAATGACCAAATCTTTGAATATCGACAAAATGACAACCAGACCTCCTACACTACATAATCGTGCCTTAGAGGCATGAGGGTTAATGTTGGGCATAAAATAACACATGAAAAATGTCATGCTTCGAGCCCAAAGAGCGTTGAGTAAGCGAATAATCTCAATTGCTAGATAAATGACCATCAGATAACTAAGCACCGAATATCGCTTAATTATCCGATAAGAGATAATTAGAGAGAGATAAACTCCAATGTCAAGATAGTTATTTTGACCTACTATTTGTTATGTTTTTAAGTGTTTATTTTGCATTTAATTTCGATATAACCTTGTTTTGGAGGGTATTCTATTGTTTTACAGGTCAAAGTAGGTTTGGGAAGAAATGTGGAAAAAGAGAGCGAAAATGAAGCAAAAGTGTTTAAAAATGTAAGCCTTACAATGGGTGCCATTCATCGTGTAAGAGGGGACAAACAAAAGCTTAGGAACGTAAGCCTTACATCGAGATCAGCAAATTATGTAAAGGCATTTACGTAGCATTACAAAGACTCACGCTGAGGCATAGAAAAAAGTGCGCCGCGGCGGGAAGGTTTCTGTTTTGATTCGAATTTCATGAAAACATTGCGCGCCGCGGCGAAGAAACCATATGCCGCAGCGAGGGGCTCTCGGGTTGCATCCTAGAATTTTATGAAAACATTGAGTGCCGAGGCATGGTTATTGTACGCCGCGGCAGTGAGGATTTTGCTTTGGTTCGCAATTCTGAAAAACATTGCGCGCCGTGGCATGGAAAAGTACTGGTCGCGGCCGGCGCGCGCGGATTGCAAATTCTCCCTCAGCCACAAACGCACATCTTCCTTGGAAAACCTTACATAAAAGAGACCTAATGCAACACAACAGGATATATTCAGCCTCCTATGAACACACGGGAGACCAAGGGTGAACAGTGCGTGAACAGTGCCAAATTTAGGTTTTTCATACAATTTTGAGAGAGAAGTTACTTCATCAAAGGCTATTTAATTGGAGCTTCATCAAGAGACTTGAAATAGGTGATCATCCAACATCAAGGATCTTGTTGCAAGAGTGAAAATTGGTAGATTCTTATTTGTAATCCTTCTCTTTCTCATTAGAATTCTTTTAATGTCATTTATAATGAAGAATCTGGATTTGAGTTTGATTATGTGTAGCTAAACCCTTGTGTGTGGGAATTTAGGGATGTGGCTTTGAATGGATATTATTTATGTGGTTTGATTATTACTTGAGTGATTTGTTTCATGCTCATTGTTTGTTGACATCTATATTCATTAATTATTTTTGGCCAATTTAGTTATGAATGTTTGAGACTATTTTGGGATTGAACTTTAGAAACACCATCTAAGTTTAATTGGGCATTCTTGAGCATGAACTTAAATTGAGTGCATTGACTTGTCTTAATTTAGGTGATTAAATTACCTTTTCTAAGATTAATGCTAATTAACTAATTAACGGTCCGGATCAAAGAAGATAATTAGTTAATTAAGGGAAAATCACTATTGATTTGGGATTTTCTAGGATTAGTGAAAAGAATCAATAAATTCACTTTATACGCTTGATTGAGGAGACCACGTAAACCAATTTATCCATACTTAGTTCACTAACTAATTTTCCACACTAGTTCATCATATAGTTTCGACATCGTTCTTTACTCGTTTATTTATTTATGTCAAGTAATTACATTTTTAACAACCGTTTTCCAAACCAATCTTTGATTAGAGTGTTTAGGATTTATTTTATCGTTACGTTTTAGATTACATTTACCTCTTTTAAAAACCACCGCAATTCCTTTGAGAGACGATCTTGGGAGTATACTTGTCGCTTACTACAAGTGACTCGTGCACTTGCGAGCTTTTACAAATACAAAATTTGGTTATCAACTTTTTGTGAATCAAGTTTTTGGCGCCGTTGCCGGGGATTTGGCATTTTTGAAATTGTTATTTGATTCTTTTTAGTTTACTACTTAATTTTTAGTCTTTGTCATTTTCTTTATTTTTGTGTTTTTGTTACTTGTTGGAGTTAAATAGTGTCTGGTGCTCTGATTTGTTGTTGTTTTTGATTGTGCATGCACAGTAGGAGATCTCTTGGAAATCCACTCGTGCCGTTCATAGATAACATCAACAGGAAGCGCTCTCATTTGAGACCATTCAACGCTAACATTCTGGAGGAAGAGCATCCACCAATTATGGGAGAACATCTACCTCCACACAGAGAGATGACGATGAAGGAGTACGCAAGGCCAATCATTGGCACTACAATTTCTTGCATCCAATTAGGGAAGCAGCTCGAAATTATGAGATTAAGAATATACATTTTAATATGTTACCATCTTTTTATGGGATTCCTAACGAAGATCCTCTAACTTTTATTCGTGATTTCTATGCCACAGAGCAGACTTTTCCGCTACAGGGACTAAATGAGGATCAACTGAGGATGAGGTGTTTCCCATACACGCTCAAAGACAAAGCCAAGTCATGGCTTATGACTCTTCCGCCTGGATCTCTTTCAACCTGGGACGCAGTGTTCAACAAGTTCATGGGAAAATTCTATTCCCACCAAAAGACTGCTGACCTAAGGACCAAAATTGCAACATTCTCTCAAATGGACGGAGAACCATTTCATGAGGCGTGGGATCGCTTCAAATTGCTTCTGATACAATGCCCACACCATCACTTTCCTTTGCAACTCCAGAATCAATTTTTCTATGACAGGTTGACACAACAGTGTCAATTTACTGTGGATAATGCCGCGGGAGGAGCAATGGGAGAAAAGACCGCTAATGAGACGTATGATCTATATGAGATGTTGGGTGCTAATTCCCAACAAAAGAGCTCTAGAGGACGGAGGATGGGAGTTAACGAGGTAGCTCCGGGAAATGACATGGCGATGCAAATTGCGGAGCTTACAAAACAAATCGCACTCCTTACTTCCAAGAACACATGGACTCAAGAGGTATGCGGTATTTGTAGTACTTATGGACACGGTGCTAATATTTGTCCATTTGTTTGTGATGACAATGTAGGTACAAGTTACGAGCAAGCTAATGCTATGGGGGGATACCAACCGAGGCTAAGGAATGATCCTTATTCGAACACATATAATCCCGGTTGGAGAAATCATCCCAACTTCTCTTGGAAGGGGAATAACAATCAAGGCTATGCTCAAAATAACTTCCCACATCATCCCAACAACAACAACCATTCAAACAACAATCCACAGCTTACTCTTCCCAACAAACCAAGCTTGGAGGACAACTTGAACGCATTCATTCAAGTTAGTCGGGAAAATCAAATGAAGAGTACTCAGAGATTGGACTCGTTGGAGGCTTCGATGAAAAGGGTTGAAAGCCAAGTGGGTCAATTGGCGAAGCACCTCCAACATCAAGAAAAAGGAAAACTACCAAGCCAACCCGAGCAAGCGAAGGCGGTCACAGTCCTTCGCAGTGGTAAGATCGTAACTAAAAACTTACCTAAAATATCTGATGATCTACCTTTTAATGCAGGAAACATGGAAGAAGGTAGTGCAACTCCCGAAGAGAGTAATGAACCCAAGGCTAAAGAAGATGAGCTTTTCAAGAAACCAAATGGAGAGTCATCCTCACCTCTCAAATTACACAAATCATCTGAACCTTACCGACCATCGATACCGTTTCCACACCGTCTCAAGGACGATAAACAGGATAAGCAATTTTCTGATCTTTTTAACATGCTTTCTAAAGTTCAAATAAATTTTCCCTTATTAGATATTATTAGAAATGTACCTTCTTATGTAAAACTTTTCAAAGATCTAAATACTAGGAAGAGAAAGTATGGTTTAAATGAGAGGATAGTTGTTTCTGAAATTTCTAGTTCAATTCTTCAACAACGTTTACCACCTAAACTTAAGGATCCCGAGAGTTTTAACATTAACATTACTTTGGGGAATAAGAAAGTGGTACGAGCCATGCTAGATTTAGGGGCAAGCATAAACTTAATGCCATATTCAATTTATTTGCAACTAGGTCTAGGGGAATTGAAACATACTACCATGTCCCTACAATTAGCTGATAGATCTGTGAAATATCCTAAGGGAATGGTAGAGGACTTGCTTGTACAGGTTGATAAATTGATTATACCTGTAGATTTTGTTGTGTTGGATATGCAGGAGAATCCATCTATGGACAAAGAACACACTATTCTTCTTGGTAGACCATTTATGGCACTACTAAGACAATTATGGATGTTCATAGTGGAAGTCTAACTATAACAGTTTTGGGGAAAACTGTCAATTTTAGAGTATTTGATTCCTCCCCTTTACCTTCTATATCCTCAATTGATGAATGTTCCTCTATTGACCATATTGATACTCTTGTTTATGATGCCTTTTTGCAGGATGAAGTTAAAGACGGACTTGAATATGCTTTAACAGTTGATAGGACAGAGAAGGAATTGGATGATGAAACTAAGGGATACATAGAGTTGTTAGATAATGCTGCACCATTAGTAGAACCAAGTATGCCCTTAGAGTTACCTGAAATCACATATAGGGAAGACAACACTCCACCTAAGCTTGAATTGAAAGAATTACCAAAACATCTTAAGTACGTGTTTTTGGGTGAGGGGGATACCTATCCAGTCATAATTTCATCTACCTTGACCCGAACCCAAGAACAAGCACTAGTGAACATACTTAAGAAATATAAAAAAGCCATAGGATGGAGCATTGATGATATTAGAGGTATTAGTCCTACCATGTGTATGCATAAGATAAATCTTGAGGACAATACCAAACCTGTGAGAGAAGCCCAAAGGAGACTTAACCCTATTATGCAAGAGGTAGTGAAAATGGAAATTTTAAAACTCTTGGAGGTTGGGGTTATCTATCCTATTGCGGATAGCAAATGGGTTAGCCCGGTACATGTGGTACCGAAGAAATCTGGGATCACTATGATAAAGAACGATAAAAATGAGTTAGTGCCCACAAGATTGATCACGGGATGGAGAATGTGCATCGATTTTCGTAAATTAAATTTGTACACAAAGAAATATCATTTTCCTCTTCCTTTTATTGATCAAATGCTTGAACGTTTAGTAGGGCATGACTTTTACTGTTTTCTTGATGGTCTTTCAGGTTATTACCAAGTGCCCATTGCTCCGAAAGATCAGGAGAAGACCACATTCAAATGCCCATTCGGGACATTTGCCTTCAGGAGGATGCCATTCGGTCTTTGCAATGCCCCCACCACATTCCAACGATGCATGATTTCAATATTCTCGGATATGGTGGAGAAATGTATAGAGGTATTTATGGATGATTTCTCAATTTTTGGAAATTCATTTGATGATTGCCTGAATAATCTGACTCGTGTGCTTGAGCGTTGTATTGATAGTAACTTGACCCTTAGTTGGGAAAAGAGTCATTTTATGGTTAAACATGGCATTGTATTAGGGCATGTTATTTCAAATAGAGGCATTGAGGTGGATAGAGCAAAAATTGATCTAATAGCTAAACTTCCACCCCCTATAAATGTTAAGGGAATTAGGAGTTTTCTTGACCATGCGGGTTTTTATAGGAGATTTATTAAGGATTTTTCTAAGATAAGTAGTCCTCTATGCAATCTGTTAGCTAAGGATGTTTCTTTTGTCTTTGATAATGATTGCTTGAATGCTTTTAATGTTTTGAAAGAAAAACTAACTACTGCGCCCATTACCATGGCACCTGATTGGTCACTCCCCTTTGAAATTATGTGTGATGCGTCTGATTTTGCCATAGGGGCTGTTTTAGGAAAACGAGTAGATAAGCGTTTGCATGTAATTTACTATGCTAGTAAAACTCTTAATGACGCCCAACTTAACTACTCAACCACCGAAAAAGAATTTTTGGCTATTGTGTTTTCTCTTGATAAATTTAGGTCTTATTTGGTAGGATCTAAAGTAATTGTGCATTCGGACCATGCAGCTTTGCAATATTTGTTAAGTAAACCGAATGCTAAGCCTAGACTAATTCGGTGGGTTTTGTTGTTACAAGAATTCGACTTAGAGATCAGGGATAAAAAGGGAACGAAAAATGTGGTAGCTGATCATTTATCTAGGTTGATTTCTGACTTTGACACTACTGAGAGTGACAGAGATATTGCTATTGTTGAGACTTTTCCTGATGAGCAGTTATTTTCTGTGGGTCCAAACCCTTGGTATGCTGATATTGTAAATTACCTTGCTAGCGGTTTGTTGAGGCCTAACATTTCTTTTCGGGAAAAGAAAAGGTTTTTTCATGTATGCAGGCAATACTTTTGGGATGACCCGTACCTATTCAAAATTTGTCAAGACCAAGTCATCCGGAGGTGTGTACCGGAAAAGGAACATACAAGCATCTTAACTTTCTGTCATGAACTTCATTGTGGAGGACATTTTGGTGGTAAGAAAACCACCATTAAGGTACTTCAATCTAGTTTTTATTGGCGTACTCTGTTTAAAGATGCTTATGATTTTTGCATGCGCTGTGATAGATGTCAGAGGACTGGTAACCTAGGTAGACGTAATGAAATGCCTCTGACATATAATCTTGTTGTTGAATTATTTGATGTATGGGGGATTGACTTTATGGGTCTTTTTTCCCCTTCTTTTGGTTTTGAGTATATCTTGGTTGCGATTGATTATGTGTCCAAGTGGGTAGAAGCTATACCCACTAAATCTAATGATGCTAACTGTGTTGTGAAGTTCTTGAAGGAAACAATATTTAACAGGTTTGGCACACCAAGGGCAATAATCAATGATGGAGGGAGCCATTTCTACAACAAACTTTTTCATGGATTGTTGAAAAAGTACAACATCACACATAAAGTGGCCACTCCATATCACCCACAGACATCGGGACAAGTTGAAGTGAGTAACCGACAAATTAAGGGAATTTTGGAACGTACGATGCGACCTTCAAGGAAGGATTGGGCTTCAAAGCTCAATGACGCGTTATGGGCTTACCGTACAGCATACAAGACACCTATTGGGATGAGCCCATATCGGTTAATTTATGGCAAGGCATGCCATTTGCCCGTTGAGCTTGAGCACAAGGCCTATTGGGCAATCAAGCAGCTGAACATGGATTGTCAACAAGTTGGTGAAAAACACTTACTTTAACTTGATGAGCTTGAAGAGATTCGGAACGAAGCCTATGAGAATGCTAAGATTTACAAAGAATGCACAAAGCGTAACCATGACAAAGGGCTCATTGGTAAGTCTCTCTATCCTGGAATTAAAGTACTTTTATTTAACTCTCGTCTTAAGCTTTTTCCAGGAAAGCTTCAATCAAGATGGAGTGGACCATACAAGATTGTGGAGATCTTTCCACATGGAGCTGTTGAGCTACTCAATCCCAACACACAAGCAACTTTCAAAGTGAACGGACATCGTGTAAAGCCTTACTTGGAAGGAGTCGTTCACCATGGAGATGTGGAGTGCATTGAACTGCATGCACCTTAGCTATAAGCATCGTCTTGTTAAGATGTTAAACTAGGCGCTTGGTGGGAGGCAACCCACCGTTTTAGGTATTATCTATCATTTCTTTTAATTTAGTTAAGTTTAATTTAGTTTTCTGTTTGCCATCTCTAAATTCATTTCTGAACTATTGTGTAGTTGAAAACCTTGAGGACAATGTTTAGTTTAGGTTTGGGGGTGCATTTTGCATTTTTGCTTGGTAACAATATTTTCATGCTTTGGTCAATTTTTGATGAATAACTATTCTTTTTGCATTGTTTATCTGATTTTTAATATTTAAGGTTTGTTATAAAGATTAGTTTTAATTTGCAATCTGTGTTTCATGCTTTTGATGTTGAAACTGAGATGAACCTGAATCCTGTGTTTATGAATTGAATAGTGGAGACTACCTTGTGAGAATATTATTGAGCCCTTAACGTTTTATTCTGAGAGATAATTATTCTTCTACTCTTTTAAATACCTTTCATATCATTTCAAATTGTTAGATGATCTCTATAGGTTTTTGCATTGAATGTTAGGATTTTAAACATGTAATGAAGGATCATGTGCTTAATTGAATTGCTTAGATTAAATGATTTGAGTAAAATTTGAAGTATTTGCCTATTTCATTCATGCTTGACTTTAAAAAAAATACAAGAAAATTCCTATATCCAACACAAAAAGAGCTAAGAAGTAGCCATTCACAAATTACATATGTATATGGGTCTAAAAAAAAAAGAGAGATAATAAGTTTATTATGACCCTAAGTTCTTCAAGTATGAATGGTTAATACAACATTAAAAAGAAAAAGAGAGAGAAATAGAAAATAAGTTCCCTTAAAGTCAAAGCATTTTCATTCTAGGGCACACTTAAAGTTTTTGCTTGAGGATTTTAATTGATGCATGAGATTAGTAATGTGATTTCTTCATAAATCCTATCATTTGATTCCTTTCATGAGATCAATGTTATGCACTTTTGAGCCTTTCTTGTTTAATCATATGCGAACCTATTAGCTCATTTCTTTACATAACTTCTATTCGCATATACATTGATGAGTGCTTGAACCCATAGGATCGGTGTGATTTAGAGAGTAATTCTTGTGAGGATTAGAGTTGAAACGAATTCACATTCTTAACACTAGATTTGGGGGAGTCAATGTTGATACACTTTTAGTAATGGAGTTTAGATTTGTGAAACAAAATTGATTTAAATGGTGAACCTTGATGTGTTAGAGTGTTGGATAAATTTGTGTATGAATTTTTGGTTATGAATTGGAAAGAAACTAAAGCATGACAAGTTTTGTTAACTTCAATTTTAGTTTTGTTATTTGTCTTTTCAATTTTAGTTTTGCTTGAGGACTAGCAAAGTGTAGGTTTGGGGGTATTTGATGAATACTATTTTGACCTACTATTTGTTATGTTTTTAAGTGTTTATTTTGCATTTAATTTCGATATAACCTTGTTTTGAAGGGTATTCTATTGTTTTCCAGGTCAAAGTAGGTTTGGGAAGAAATGTGAAAAAAGAGAGCAAAACTGAAGCAAAAGTATTTAAAAATGTAAGCCTTACATTGGGTGCCATCATCGTGTAAGAGGGGACAAACAAAAGCTTAGGAACGTCAGCCTTACATCGAGAATCAGCAAATTATGTAAAGGCATTTACATAGCATTACAAATACTCGCGCCGAGGCATAGAAAAAAGTGCGCCGCGGTGGGGAGGTTTCTATTTTGATTCGAATTTCATGAAAACATTACACGCTGCGGCGAAGAAACCATATGTCACAACGAGGGGCTCTCGGGTTGCATCCTAGAATTTCATGAAAACATTGAGCGCCGCGGCATGGTTATTGTACGCCGCGGCGGTGAGGTTTCTGCTTTGGTTCGCAATTCTGAAAAACATCGCGCGCTGCGGCGTGGAAAAGTGCGCGTCGCAGCTCGCGTGCGCGGATTGCAAATTCTCCCTCAGCCACACACGCACATCTTCCTTGGAAACCCTTACATAAAAGAGACCTAATGCAACACAACAGGATATATTCAGCCTCCTACGAACACACGAGAGACCAAGCATGAACAGTGCGTGAACAGTGCCAAATTCAGGTTTTTCATACAATTTTGAGAGAGAAGTTACTTCATCAAAGGCTATTCAATTGGAGCTTCATCAAGAGACTTAAAATAGGTGATCATCCAACATCAAGGATCTTGTTGCAAGAGTGAAAATTGGTAGATTCTTATTTGTAATCCTTCTCTTTCTCATTAGAATTCTTTTAATGTCATTTATAATGAAGAATCTGGATTTGAGTTGATTATGTGTAGCTAAACCCTTGTGTGTGGGAATTTAGGGATGTGGCTTTGAATGGATATTATTTATGTGGTTTGATTATTACTTGAGTGATTTGTTTCATGCTCATTGTTTGTTGACATCTATATTCATTAATTATTTTTGGCCAATTTAGTTATGAATGTTTGAGACTATTTTAGGATTGAACTTTAGAAACGCCATCTAAGTTTAATTGGGCATTCTTGAGCATGAACTTAAATTGAGTACATTGACTTGTCTTAATTTAGGTGATTAAATTACCTTTTCTAAGATTAATGCTAATTAACTAATTAACGGTCCGGATCAAAGAAGCTAATTAGTTAATTAAGGAAAAATCACCATTGATTTGGGATTTTCTAGAATTAGTGAAAAGAATCAATAAATTCACTTTATACGCTTGATTGAGGAGACCACGTAAACCAATTTATCCATACTTAGTTCACTAACTAATTTCCCACACTAGTTCATCATATAGTTTCGACATCGTTCTTTACTCGTTTATTTATTTATTTCAAGTAATTACATTTTTAACAACCATTTTCCAAACCAATCTTTGATTAGAGTGTTTAGGATTTATTTTATCGTTACGTTTTAGATTACGTTTACCTCTTTTAAAAACCACCGCAATTCCTTTGAGAGACGATCTTGGGAGTATACTTGTCGCTTACTACAAGTGACTCGTGCACTTGCGAGCTTTTACAAATACAAAATTTGGTTATCAAGTTTTTGTGCATCAATAGTCTATCTCTTTGAGTAAGTAACCGACAATAGGTATATCATTTTTCGTTTATATATGAACCTTGTACACATTCACACACATGTTAGATGTTAATAACGACATAACCAATAATACACACAACTCCTATATTCTCTTTGTCTATACTTCTTTTTCCTAATATCACGAAGTTAAGGCTTCGATCTCTTTCATCATCACTATTACCTAAACTTAAGCATCGGAAGACCAAAGGCCACCACATCCTGTGGTGGTCCAAGGTCCTAACGTGTATTTTCTATTAGCAGGTCCACAGTAAGGAGAAATGCACTTTCATTCTGATATTAACAAAAAATGGCTTCAACACAATCTAAACATGTACTTATAATAGTTGTATATAGTTCAAGGACATTTTGATATTTATTGATGCAAAAGAAAAACCTACAAAATTTTAAAAAAATAAATAAAAGTAATGTATGTTAGTTAAAAAAAATTTAATTGATATAAAATATAACATGATAAATGTATAATTAGTGTTCTTTTGACATAAAGAAACCAACATTTAACATTTATTACATTGATTTATTTATCTCATTGTATAACTAAAGTATAATATGGTAATTTTATTATAATAAAAAAAGTTTAATATAAAGCTTTAATTTTTTTTTAAGTTAAACTATGATGATTTAGCATAAAAAAGAAAATAAACTATAAAACGTCATAATATTAAGAAAAGTACATAGCAATTTCTTTTATTTTTAAAAATCAATTATTGTGTCCTAAATTTTTAATATTTTAAGACGAAACTTTCTAGAATTACTACCATATTTGGGCCCAAATTTTAGGACTTTTACGGCATGTTTGATGCAACGTATTAGATAAGTTAAGTTTAGTTGTATTTGATTGAACTGTATTGAATTGTATTATAATTAATCTGTACAATGTTTGGTAAAAAGTTGTATAATATAGTCAAAATAAATTGATTATATATATTTTACTAAAACAATTTATATTTAAAATAGTTTTTTATTATAAAATTTATTTAAATTAATATTTAATTCATTTTTATATTTTTATTACATTTTTAAAAATAAAAAAAATATTATTTTCAATTTGAGATAAAAGAAAAAGTTAAGACATATAATTTTATAATTAAAAATTTAAATAGACTAAGTTGATTATCCAGTACAGTTTAGACCCACACCTCCTGATCATACAAACTTTATACATAATTATACTATTTTTATACTATACGATACGATCTGATTTTACATTCAAACGCACGACTGTATATAAATTATACGGTTATGATATTTAGTACAGTGTAACAAACATACCGTTAATGATAAGAAATACGTTGTAAATATATTGTCAATTTTTTTCTTAAAATTTTTTATTTATAAATACAAAAAGTTTTGTTATAAGACTTAGTAAATATATTTTATTTATTCATATTGAATGACAATTTTTGGTTAAAAGTTTTGGGGTAAAATTTCAATCAATTTATCGAGGACAAAACAATTATTTTCTTTGGTTAAATTTATATTTAATACTATCAACAATGAATATCAAATTTTTGTCACCAAATGTGTCATTTTTAAGAAAAAATTTATTTGTTGTCAACATAGAATTTCATAAAAAAGTTAGGAAAAATAATAAAAATAACATCTTTTATATTTAAACTTATAATTTCATAATTAAAAAAATAATTAATATATCATTTTTCTTTAAATACTTATTTAATTAGAATTGAACGATCATAATTTTGACATATTTAATATTAAATGTTCAATACTATTAAAATACTAATTTTATTATTATAAATTTTAAAAATATTATTTTTTTTCTAAAAATTATTCAAGTACGAAATATGTTCAATCTATTCATGACAATGACCAAATCCCTACAAACATGGGCCGATCAAGGAGTTCAAAAGCCTAAGACAAAAGATAGAATCGAAGCCTTAATATTTTTATATTAAAATTATTAAATAAAAATATTACTTTAACTTTTAACAATTTTTTAAACATATACACTGTGCATGTACCAAACACTTGAGAGATAAAAATTTCAACTTAATAATACAAAATTAGACAAAAATTTGAACTTAATAATACAAAACTAGACAGTATTAAGAGATATAAAAAACTACAGCGTTAGATAATAAATTCACAGTGTTAAAAAGAATTGATATTATTTTTTATTTTTTTTGAAATGTAATAATAAAATAAATAATTTGTATTTTTTGTCAACTATTAATGATAATTAAAAATAAAAGATGAATAATAAAGGTATTCAAATGAACTTTGTTATAAACTAATATCGTGAGAAAATTCACTAAATATGGGACATTTTAGTCACTTTTTGAATAATAAATTATTATTTTATTAATAATTTTTTTTGAAATTATAATAAAGATAATTTAATAGAGGCAAAAAATTTATTTTATTTTAACAATTTAAAACTTAAATTAAAAAATGTAATATTTATTTTTTATTTTTTTGGTCAATTCTCTTTGTATAATTTATATTTTATCAAATTTTTTTGTATTTTTTAAACTCTATTTTGTATTTCATTTTCTATAGGTATCGTATTTGTATGAAAACTGTAGACTTTATAATATAAAAAATAGATGCCTCATAGGTAAAAAAATTACAAGATAATTGGCATAGAACTACACAAATTAGCTATCTTCAGTCCATCATCTTCGAAAACTAATATTAGAAATTGAACAGTGCACCTCCATTATATTGCTTAAAATTGAGTAATGGTTGTGCCATCCATGTGGTCTCCGTTAATTGTGGAATGGAGAGAACTTATTTTTGTGATTTCAATGCCATTAATCTTGTAATTTTTTGACATATATAGCCCCTATTTTCGATATTGTAAAGTCTACAACTTTGATCAAAACACGATACTTATAGAAAAATGTGATACAAAAAATTTCTCAAAAAATACAAAAGAAATCCATAAAATATAAAATTTACAAAAGAGAATTGACCAAAAAATAAAAATAAAATAAAATATTGTACAGTTCAAATTAAGTTTTAAATTATTAAAATAAAATAACAATTTTTTCCTATTAAATTATCTTTATTATTTTAGATTTTTTTATTAATAAAATAATATTTTACTATTTAAAAAGTTATTACAGTGTCCCATTTTTGCTAAGGGATTGACCTAAATGTCTCTTGTGAAAGGAGATTGACTAACATGTCATAGTGACACAAACAAAATAACTATAGGATACTTAATCCATAAATAAATATAACAAATAATTTCATAAAATTTATTAGATAAAATCTTAAATTATTATGCATATTTGTTTTCTTACATAAGAAAATTAAAAGTCAAGCAACATGTAATATATAACATTTATTTCTAATTGGTTTTTTTATCGGTATTTTTAATTAATTAATAAAATGTAGAATGACATTGAATTGAATATATACTATTTTTATATTTAAATTTTTTTTTGTAATATTATATATATAATAAATAGGGGTGTCAATTCGTGCAAGTTGGGCTAGTTCGAACTAGCACAGCCCAGATTAGTTCAATCCTAACTCAATTCAAATTTAATTTAAGCTAGTAAAAATGAGCCTAAACCCAAATCAAATACGAACGAGCTGGCTTAAATAGATCCAAACTAGCCCGAATTGTTAATTATATATATATTTTAGTTAATATGACTTTTTTTTATTAAAAAAATATGTTTAATAATTAAAGCTCAAACAACATTATATAAAACAATAATTTTTTCTTATATATATATATATATATATATATATATATTATATAAGAAAAAATTAATTATTAAATTAATTAGGCAATGAATAAATGAATTAAACTCCACACATGCAAAAGTTAGAAGCCGTCATGTCCTTATGAAAACTCACATTTAGAATAAAAAGTTATTAAGTCCAAATAAAATTTTTTCTAACTATTAAACAAAATAAATAGAGATAAGTAGATTAAATAAATATATTTACTAAAAAATAAACAGTTAAAGTAAATTAAAATGTTACACAATAACATAACTTTTTTATACACAAGAATAAAACTTTGACTATTACATAATATATAATTCTCAAGACAATGAACACGTGGAAAAGAAATAGCATAGCACAAGTTGATAAAAATTTAAAATTTTTACTTCAAAAATTAATATCTAATGGATTTTAAAATAGAAACTTCATAATATTAATTTAAATTAAATATAAATATTATTTGTTTGCTTACAGATTTAGATGGATTTAAATATTAAATGTATTAACATCAAAGAATGTAGCATAATATTGTGAAAAAATAAATAAATTATGACTATTTATTCATCATCAGCTTATTTTTCAAAAAAAAAAAAGGAAGAAAAATAACTAATATATTATAAAGAAGAAGTACTGAAAGAAATGAAAAATTATTTTAATTTTAATATAGTCTATTTTATTTTTTTTATTTAAAATTTTATTTTATTTCGTGTTAATGGGTTGGCCCTAACTCAGCTCAAATTTTTTTGGGTTATTCAAACTGGGCCGAAACAAGCCCAAATTTAATCGATTTGTGTTTTTCGATTCAGGTTTAATTCGGTCAATCGAGCTATAGTACAAATTGTCACCCCTAATAATAGATGTTTACAACATGTTGAGACACTTTATCTGATCGGAGGCTGATAAATCAATATTTGTCCTAATATTTTGATGTAATTTGACATTATTTTTATAGTTTATTTAAATATTTTACCCAAACTAAGGATATTTTTGTCATTTTTAGGTTTATAATTATTTGGGAAGAATTTACAATTTTTTGGAATTTTTCTGAACTTTTTATGAATTTAATTAAATAGGTGAATGTATACAGAAATAACTGTGGATGTATTTAGAAATGTGGATTTGTACAGAAGGAACCGTGGATCTACTTAGAAAATTCCAGCCAAAGTCATCATCCACGTCATTGGACACGTCATCAAAACGTCAATCCGTCATACCAATCAGAAGAAGCCACATGTCCGTCAACTCAGTAAAACTGTGCCACAATTTGGATGAATCAAAAAATGTCACGTGTCACGCACTTTATGAGTTGTATATGGTCAGCTTTGCCACCTAATATTTTTTTATTCCTTATTGACTAAGCCACTTATATTTATTAATATATTTTATTTTATTCTTCTTTTTCTGTTGCTAATTATTCTCTAATATTTATTTTAATTCACCTCAATATTTTCTTTCTTTTTACTTTTCTTTTCTTCATAATATTATTATTATTATTTTCATATTTATACTTTTATTTTATTTACTTTACTACTATTAATACTATTTATTTGTTTACTTTACTATTATCATTTTTATTTTTATTTTTATTTTCTTTATTTATTTTATTATCACTATAAAATAAAAAAATAAAAATTTATTTCTATTTATTTTCTTAAATAATTATTATTATTATTTTTTTACTTCTTCGGTAAACATTTTAATTTTTTCTTAGTTATTTTAATTATTTACTTTAGTGAACTTTTTATGGTATTTTGATCTTTTTTGTTATTTTTGTTAGTTTATGTAAGGTAGGAGATCTCTTAGAAATCCACTAGTATCGTTCATAGACAACGTCAACAGGAGGCGAGCACATTTGAGACAATTTGACGTTAACATTCTGGAGGAGGAGCAATCACCAATAATGGGAGAGCATTTACCTCCACCGAGAGAGATGACGATGAAGGAGTATGTAAGGCAAAACATTGGCACTGCAACTTCTTGTATCCAATTGGGGGAAGCATCCCGAAATTATGAGCTTAAAAATATTCACAATAATTGCCTTCTTTTTATGGGATTTTTAATGAAGATCTGCTAACTTTTATTCGTGATTTCTATGCTACTGTGCAGACTTTTCCACTACAGGGGCTAAATGAAGATCAGTTGAGGATGCGATGTTTCCCATACACGCTTAAGGACAAGGCAAAGTCATGGCTTATGACTCTTCGACCCAGTTCTCTTTCAACTTGGGATGCAATGTTCAACAAGTTCATGGGAAAGTTTTATTCCTATCAAAAGACTACCGACCTAAGGATGAAAATTGCAACATTTTCTCAAATAGATGGAAAACCTTTTCATGAGGTGTGGGATCGCTTCAAATTGCTTCTGATTCAATGCCCATACCATCATTTTCCATTGCAACTTTAGAACCAATTTTTCTATGACGGGTTGACACAACAGTGTCAATTTACTGTGGATAATGCCGCTAGAGGAGCTATGGGAGAAAAACCGCCAATGAGACATATGACTTGTATGAGATGTTGAGTGCTAATTCCCAACAAAAGAGATGGTGATGCAAATTGCGGAGCTTACCAAACAGATTGCACTCCTTACCTCCAAGAATACACCTACACAAGAGGTATGTGGTATTTGTAGTGTACGGACATGGTGCTAATATTTTTCCTTTTGTTTGTGATCCTAATGTAAGTACAAGTTACAAGCAAGCTAATGCAATGGAGGGATACCAACTGAGACCAAGGAACAATCCTTACTCAAATACATACAATCCCGGTTGGAGAAATCATCCCAAATTTTCATAGAAGGGAAACAACAATCCAAGCTATGCTCAGAATCACTTCCAACACAATCCAAACAACAACAACAATCCCAACAATAAAAATTTGCAACTTACTCTTACCAACAAACCAAGCTTAGAAGATAACTTGAATACATTCATTCAAGTTAGTCGAGCAAACCAAATGAAGAGTACTAAAAGGTTGGACTCGTTGGAGGCTTCTTTAAAAAGGGTTGAAGGACGAGTTGGCCAACTAGCAGAGCATCTCCAACGTTAAGAAAAAGGAAAATTGCCGAGTCAACTCGAGCAAGCAAAGGCGGTTACGATCCTTCGGAGTAGTAAGATCATAAATAAAAATATACCTAAAGTTTCTGACAATTTACCATTTAGTGCAGAAAACATGGAAGGAGATAGTACAATCCCCAAGGGAAGTGATGAATCCAAGGCTAAAGATGATGAGCCTTCCAAGGAAGCAATTTGAGAGTCATCCACCGCTCCCCAATTGCACAAATCATCAGAGCCTTATCGACCACCCATACCTTTTCTACATTGTCTCAAGGACGATAAACAGGATAAGCAATTTTCTTATCTCTTTAACATGCTTTTCAAAGTTCAAATAAATCTGCCCTTACTAGATGTTATTA
Source organism: Elaeagnus macrophylla (assembly GCA_029378325.1). NCBI lineage: Eukaryota > Viridiplantae > Streptophyta > Magnoliopsida > Rosales > Elaeagnaceae > Elaeagnus > Elaeagnus macrophylla. The sequence goes on along the minus strand of CM055645.1, from coordinate 12,349,391 downwards.
GAAATGTGCACCTGATTGGTCACTCCCCTTTGAAATTAAGTGTGATGCTTCTGATTTTGCTATAGGGGCTGTTTTAGGACAACAAGTAGATAAGCATTTGCATGTCATTTACTATGCTAGTAAAACTCTTAATGACGCTCAACTTAACTACTCAACCACCAAAAAAGAATTCTTGGCTGTTGTAATTTCTCTAGATAAATTTAGGCCTTATTTGGTAGGATCTAAAGTAATTGTGCATTCTGACCATGCGGCTTTATGATATTTGTTAAGTAAATCAAATGCTAAGCCAAGATTAATTCAGTGGGTTTTACTTTTGCAAGAATTTGACTTAGACATCAGGGATAAAAAAGGAACAAAAAATGTTGTAGCTGATCATTTATCTAGGTTGATTTCTAACTTTGACACTACTGAGAGTAACAAAGAGATTGATATTATTGATACTTTTCCTTATGAGTAGTTATTTTTTGTGGGTCCAAACCCTTGGTATGCTGATATTGCAAATTATCTTGCTAGTGGTTTGTTGAGGCCTAACATTTCTTTTCAGGAAAAGAAAAGATCTTTTCATGTATGCAGGCAATACTTTTGGGATGACCCATATCTATTCAAGATTTGTCAAGACCAAGTCATCCAGAGGTGTGTACGGGAAGAGGAGCATGCAAGCATCTTAACCTTTTGTCATGAGCTTCATTGTGAAGGACATTTTGGAGGTAAGAAAACCGCCGTTAAGGTACTCCAATCTGGTTTTTATTGGCCTACTTTGTTTAAAGATGCTTATGATTTTTACATACGTTGTATAGATGTCAGAGGACTGGTAACATAGGTAGACGTAATGAAATGCCTCTAACATATAATCTCGTTGTTGAGTTATTTGATGTTTGGGGGATTGACTTCATGGGTCCTTTTTTCCCTTCTTATGGATTTGAGTATATTTTAGTTGCAGTAGATTATGTGTCCAAATGGGTAGAGGCTATACCTACTAAATCTAATGATGCTAACTGTGTTGTTAAGTTCTTGAAGGAAACAATATTTAGCAGCTTTGGGACACTGAGGGCGATAATCTGTGATGGAGGGAGCCATTTCTATAATAAACATTTTGATGGATTGTTATGAAAGTTCAACATCACTAATAAAGTGGCTACTCCATATCACCCACAAACATCCGGACAAGTTGAAGTGAGTAACCGACAAATCAAGGGTATCTTGGACTTGGAACGTACGGTGCGACCTTCAAGGAATGATTGGGCTTCAAAGCTCAATGACACATTATGGGCTTACCATACGGCGTGCAAGACACCTATTAGGATGAACCCATATTGGTTAATTTATGGCAAGGCATGCCATTTGCCCGTTGAGCTTGAGCACAAGGCCTATTAGGCAATCAAGCAACTAAACATGGATTGTCAACAAGCGGGAGAGAAACATTTATTTCAACTTGATGAGCTTGAGGAGATTCGAAATGAGGCTTATGAGAACACCAAGATTTACAAAGAACGCACCAAGCATTACCATGACAAAAGGCTCGTTAGTAAGTCTCGCCATCCTGGAATGAAAGTACTTTTATTTAATTCTTGTTTTGAACTTTTTTCAGGAAAACTTCGATCAAGATGGTGTGGACCATTTGAAGTTATTCAATTGTTTCCTCACGGAGCTGTAGAGTTATTAAACCTAAAAACTCAAGTGACATTTAAGGTGAATGGTCATCGTGTGAAGCCTTACTTTGAAGGAATAACTAACAACAGGAACATTGAGAGCATAGAAGTGCATGAACCGTAGACTCATGCAACATCTGGCTGAGGATGTTAAACTAAGCGCTTTGTGGGAGGCAACCCGCCATATTCGGTTATATCTTTTCCTTTTTAGTTATATTGTGTGTTTTCTTTTCTATTTTATTTTGATTACTTTTCTGAACATGCACTTATTTTGAAGCATTGAGGACAATGTTTAATTTATGTTTGGGGAATATTTAAGTATTCTGAGATAACAATTTTCATGTTCATTTTAATTTATAATAAATAATTAAGTATATTATGCAAATTATGTTTGATATTCTTTAATATTCTCAAAATTTTATTATAACGATTTGGTTCATATTCATAATCTATAAATCATTTTTTTATTGAAATTGAGATGAATTTGAGTTTAATATTCAAGAATCAAATAGTAGAGACTACCATGTGAAATATTTGAGCCTTTAGCACTTTATTCTAAGAGATTAAAATTCTTCTACTCTTTAAACACATTTCTTTATAATTTACATTATTAGATGATCTCTATAAGTTTTGCATCTGATAAAGAGTTATGTTGTTTATTTTCATTATCTTAATTAAATGACTTGAGTATAAAAATTAGAGCATGTGTCTAGCCTTCATGATCGACTTGTTATGCAAAATAATATATGGGGTTAAAAAAAAACAAATAATATATATATATATATATATATATATATATATATATATATATATATATATATATATATATAGCCATTCACTATGAGTCATAAATCCAAATTTTAGGGTTATTCTTATCCTAAAAAAAAAAAAAAAAGAGCCCTTTGAAGTCAAAATCATGTAAATCTCTATCTATCTCAAGGCACATGCTTGATATTGTTTACTTAAGAAGTTTGATTAGAATATGATATAAGCAATATGATATCTTTATAATCCTAATATTTGATTCATTTCATGAGATCAATTTGGTTGCATTTGAGCTTTTCTTCTTAATATACATATGTGAATATTTTGTTTTTCTTGTTTACATAATTTCTATTCGCATATATTGATGAGTGCTTGAACCTTAGGATCTGTGTGCATTAAAGAGTAAATCTTGTGAGGTTTAAAGTCAAAGTGAATTCAAATTCTTGACATTAAATTTAGGGAATTTGATATGAATATAATTATTAAGATATGGATGAATGATGTGAATCTGGTTTGCATGGTAAATTTTGAAATATCGAGAAATTAAGTATGTTGTGCATAAATCTGAATTATAATTTATAAAGAAAAAAATTGAGCATGAAAATTTTGATATATTAAGCTTTAACTTTTGTTTTGCTTGAGGACAAGCAAAATCTAGGTTTGGAAAAATTTGATAAATCAAATTTGTCCTAATATTTTGTTGTAATTTGGCATTATTTTTATAGTTTATTTAAATATTTTACCCAAATTAAGGATATTTTGGTCATTTTTAGGTTTATAATTATTTGGGAAGAATTTACAAATTTTTGAAATTTTTATGAATTTAATTAAATTAGGTGGATGTATACAAAAATAACTATGGATGTATTTAGAAATATGGATTCGTATAGAAGGAACCGTGGATCTACTTAAAAAAGCCCGGTCAAAGTCATCATTCACATCATTGGACACCTCATCGAAACATCAATCCATCATACGAATCAGAGGAAGCCACGTGTCCGTCAACTCAGTAAGACCGTGCCGCAATTTTTTACGAATGAGAAAACACCACCTATCACACACTTTATGAGTTGTTTCCCACTTGCAGCGCAGCACCGTCCAACGAATAACAACATGACACGTGTCCTGTTCTTCTGCACATTCAGCACTATCCATCTATTCAAATTCCGCCATGTGTTATTTTTGTCTTTTCCTCCAGTTTTTCAGCCAATGAAATACTAACACGTGTCACACTCCTATCAATTCTGGCTATATATATGCGTGAATAATTCAGTTTTTTGGTTAGTTTTTAATCAAATTTTTTTACGTTTTGCACTTCAATTTTACGAGAGAATTTTCTCTCTATCCTTTTTATTTTTACATTATAATTTTACGTTATTTTAAAAAGAAAAATATTATATTATTGTATTATATTTTAAGCTTTTAGAAGATAAACATCAACCAATTCAAGAGTTTCGGTATCTGTTTTACTATTAATATTTTTATCTCTAATTTTGTAATATTATTACTGTAAACGTTATTCCTTTAATAATTAAATTTACGATAGTGAATTTAATTATGTTTGGCTAAATTTATATATGAAATTTTAGTTATGCTACCATTGATTATTTTGGATTAATAAGTTAATTATTTTATATAAAAGTTTGATATTATTTCATGTTTATTTTTCTTAATAGCTTTAATTATGAATAGTAGATGAATCAAATCACTATTTATGATTAAAGTAAATATCTGTAAATTAGGTTGTTAGACACATCATCTGCATCTAATTATGCCCTCTTGAATATGAATCTAAATTAATTACATGATCATTGTGTTAGTTTAGATGGTTATATAATTTCTCTCTACTCATTCCAATCATTTAATTAATTATCTCGATTAAAAAAATTAATTATTTAATTATAATTGAAAGTTGCCATGATCACTGAAATTTTCTAAATTTAGTAGAAAAATCAATAATATTAACTTATGAACATTTATTAAATTTAACCAAATAATCCAAAATTCGATTGGTTAGCAAGCTAAAATTTCCATAATTATCTCATCTATTTTTAGTTAAAAATCTCTATTTACTTTTAGTTAATTTAGTTGTTTGATTAATTAACTATTTTATCACCATCCATTTGCTTTAAGTATTTTTATTTATTTTGTATTTTGTTACTTTTGGAAATAATTAAATAATTTGAAACCATTGCAACTCTGCGAGAGATCGAACTCGAAAGTTTACTTATTACTTGACTATAAGTGACTCGTGCGCTTACGAGTACTATAATTTGCACATCAGAGGCCTAAAACTATTGCCTTATCCACCTAAAGAACTATCCGCTCTTGCCCATAAAGTCAAAATATGATTACTTTTGTCCTAAAAACAAAATGGAATTATGCATGGGTTGTACCGGGCTTGAGCCTGGGCAGCCTTTTCAAAATTTTTTTAATTAATATTAATAATATACAAAGCCTACAGCCTTTTTGAAATTTTTTTAATTCATATTAATAATATATAAAGCCCGCAGCCTTTTTGAAATTTTTTTAATTTATATTAATAATATAAATATAATCTAATATATTATATTATATTCTTCTTTAAAAATAAAAATAAAAATATTAAATATTTAAAATATTTATATTTTAATTTACACTCATATCAATAGTTATGTATTATATATTTCTAAAAATTATAACTTTTAAACTTTTGATCGATAAATATTGTTTAATTATTAATTTAAGTGCATATTTAAGTATAAATTTATATGTATTTAATATTCATCTTTTTTTATAACAATTTACCATTATTTCATTAAATATATATTTTTTCCTTCTTTAAATTATTAATTAGAGTTCTTTATTTTAAAATATATATTATCTCATTGTTAAATTAGAATATAAAATTTATTTTAAATTTCTATACTTATCAATTACTATTAATAGGTGAAAAATGATTAGGCATGTAACTTATTTATTCATTCTTTAATTTTTTGTTTATTTGTTGTTAGGTCTATTTAAATTTGTAATTTTTAATTTTTATACTTAAATTTGCATTAAATATTTTTATTGTAGGTTATAATGGATAAACATCACCAAAATTCTAAATCATTTAAAACTCTTCATTTATTCTTTAAGAAAATAAATGACTAACAATCAACCAAAAACACTTCTATTGAGGCTACCAACAAAAAAAGTAAGCGATCTCAAGAACCATTTGTTGAAGTTTGTAGAAGAAAGTGAATCTGATTTGATTATTGATAAATTTTATGCTCTAAAGCATTATCGGGCACAACTTAAATAAACTTTTTTTATTTATTTTTGAAATTTATATTATTTTTTCAATGTTAGCTATAAATTTTGATATTATAAATAAAAAAATTCAATTTTTTTAAATATATATTTGCCCCCCTAAAAAAATATTTCTAGTTAGGTCCTTGGAATTAAGTACCACGAATGCAATGCGAATGCAAAATATGAAGATGTAATGCTTGGAGTTACTTCTAACTAGAAATTTTTGTCTTAAAAAGTAAAGAAAATGCCACACAAATGTGAAATATGAAGATGAAATGCTTGGAGTTGCTTTTAACTCGAAATTTTTGTCCTTAAAAAGTATAGAAAAAAATTTAGTGTGCAAAATGTAGAATTTGATAAGTGTAATGACAAATTATGTGGTTAAACTTACATGGGAGAAGATAGTCTAAATGATGTTGGATACCCAAAATTTTAACTTTAGGTATTATATAGAGGTGTAATTTGAGATGAAATGTTAATAAGATTCGTAATTTAATTTATTACTTTTCACAAATCGTCTTATCCTGCAGCCCTACGTGCAATCTGAAGATATTTTCTTTAAAAAAAATATTCAAATAGTAGTTATATTTTAAAATTATATAGTTATATAACTCACCTTATTTATAAACCCCAACTTACATATCTTATATTATTGTAAATTATCAAACATTTATTAGTTCTCTCCTAGTACATCTTACACATAGATATAATAACAATATTTTATTAGCTATTATTTGAACAACGTAAAAATTTTAGTTCTTTTATTCACTTAACTGTCCTTTAAAACTATTTTTGACAAACCACATTAAGTATTCCACACTTAAATTTATATATTTTAATTACAATAAAATGTTTTTTGATCTTAAAAATATCGCATTAAAAACAAAATTATTAACAAAATTTTGTCCATTTTATTGTACTATTTCAAAAATGAAAAAAAAAATTAAATTTTTTAATGTATATGATGATCATTTGTAATATTTAATGTATAGATTCCACCATGTATCAATTCTTCATTATATGCAAGAATCTTTACTTCATGAACATTTAATTAGTTTGCAGAAATTGATTTTTATTGATGTTGCTTCTCTTCTATTAGATTAATTAGTATGCGTTATTATACGCTTTTGTTTATTATTCTCCATAATAATTCTTTTTGAATAAACATTACACAAACTCAAACTCTTTTTACACCGGACAAAACTCTGAATCCACCATTTAAGTTCAATTTAAAGTAAATGTTTACAAACAATAATCGGATAGCCTATACCGTATAGGTAGTATATTTTTGTTTTAGAAAGTCTATTATGTGTTTTGAAATTCATTCAAACAATCAAGGACAATAAGTATTTTCTTAAAATGGTTTTAACTTGTGTGTTATCTTAATTAGAACTTATGGGAGAAGTCATTATGTTATAAATTTTCAATGCAACTCTTTTAAAGCATGGGTTGATGTGAACATAATAGGGGTGGCAATTTGTGTTATAGCTCGATTAACCGAATCGAACCTAAATCGTAAAACTCGAATCGCATAAGAATTGAATTAAATTTGGGCTTCGAATAACCCGAAAAAAATTGCATTGAGTTAGGGGTAGATTAGAGCCAGCCCATTAGCCTGAAATGAAATAAAATTAAATTAAATTTTAAATAAAAATTTAAAAAAGAAAATAAAAGACTATTAAAATTAAAATAATCTTTTAACTTTTTCAATACTTCTCTTTTATGATATATTAGTTATTTTCTTCCATTTTCTTTTAAAAATAAGCTGATAATGAATAAATAGTCATAATTTATTTATTTTATCAGAATATTATGTTACATTTTTAAATTTTAATGCATTGAGCGTTTAAATCTACCTAACTTTTTAAACAAAAAACTAATATTCATATTTAATTTCAATTAGTATTATAAAATTTTTATTTTCAAATCGATTAGGTATTATTTTTGAAGTAAAAATTTTAAAACTTTTTATCAACCTGTGTTATACTATTCTCTTTTCTACTTGCTTATTATCTTGAGAATTATGTATTATATAATAGTTAAAGTTATATTCTTGTGTATATAAAAAAAGTTATATTCTCATGCAACAATTTAAGTTACTTTAACTCTTTAGTTTTTGGTAAGTATCTTTATTTAATCTACTCATCTATATTAATTTTATTTAATAACTAGAAGAAATTTTATTGGAACTTGAGAGTTCTTTATTCTAAATGTGAGTTTTCATGAGGTCATGAGGGCCTCTAACTTTTGCATGGGTAGAGTTGGATGGTATTTATCTCTTGCTTAATTAATTTAAAAATTGACTTTTTGCTTTAATAATTAATTTTTTCTCTTATATTTGTATATATTTTTTTTATTGTTTTACGTAATGTTGCTTGAGCTTTAATCATTAAACATTTTTTTAATAAAAGAAAAGTCATTAACTATAAAAAATGTAATTAACAATTCAGGCTAGTTTGTGTCATCTCGTTTATGTTTGGTTTAAGTTCGAGCTCACCTTTGTTGGCTCGAATTACATTTGAATTGAACTAGGGTCTAACTAGTTTGGGCCAACTCAAACTAGCCTAACCCACATGAATCGACATCCCTAAAATATACTCATACATATTCTTATTCATTTTCATTACTTGTTTGAACATTTAAGGCTAAGACTATTAATTTGCAATTCTACATGACCAATATAAAAGCCTAGTGGAGGGTTTCGAGCAAGTAGTGTAAAATGGGCCAAGCAATCCTGGCCTAGTCCATCCCAACTTGCTTGAAGCCCAACTCGGTCCAATCCAACCCATTTAGTTTATGTGCCAAATTTTGTATGGTCTTTTATTAAATGTTATGCTTAATTTGTTCAGTACATGAGCCATTAATTTTTTTCTAAAAGAAATCAGAATTACAAGTGTCATGTATCCCTTATTCTTCTTGCCTGTTGTCTCCTCAGGATGGCAGGACCTCAGCATAGAGGAGATGTTGCTGCTCTGTTTAGCCACTGAAGCTTTCTGATGCACAAAAACTTGTTAACCAAATTTTGTATTTGTAAAAGCTCGCAAGTGCACGAGTCACTTATAGTAAGCAACAAGTATACTCCCAAGATCGTCTCTCAAAGGAATTGCTGTGGTTTTAAAACGTTATTTATTTTCTTATTTAGTCGAACAAACAATCCTAAACATTCTAACAAGTGTCGGTTGTAGAAAAAACTGTAAATTCGGAATTAAATAAAAGACTAAAATAAAATGGAAATAAAAGTAATCACAACCAAGGGGGGATGATGGATGTAAATGGGATTATTAGTTTGCTATCCATTCATGGCAAAAACAAATTAAGCATTCAATTAAAAGTTGGATTTAATGATTTTTCCGCTAAACCTAGAAAATCCCAAATCAATGGCAATTTTCACTACGATCAACTAATTAACGTCTTTGGCCCGGATCATTAACTAATCAATCGGAATTAGCTCAAGGAAATAATTCTAACCACCTAAACTAACACAAATCAATGCAATCAATTTAGGCTCTTGTTCATAATGCACAATTAAGCAAAGATGGCGTTTCTAATGCCTAATTCTAAAATATTCTTTCTAATCACAAACTAAGGTTTGATCCACCATCAATTCACAATCAGAAAATAATAAGAACATGAACAAGAAATAAATCCAAATCATATATAATTAAATTACAAAATTATTCTTCCAATCATTGGAAGCAATACTAACATCCCAATATACATATATTAGCCAACCATAACTAAATTGGTGTCAATAATTTAGTCATGGAGGCAAACCACAAAATCAGAGAAGAAAAAGATATTACACTAAAAATACCCCAATGAATCTTCTAGCTCCAAATCTTTGAACTTGATTGATCCTCTTTCTCAAATCCTTGGAGTAGCTTCAACAATGGAGGGTCTCCTCTTGATTTTGGGTTGGTTTTTGGGTGGAAAACCCTTGCTGCAGTAGCAGCAGAGGTGGGAGAGAAATTGGCTGCAAAAACTTGTGTTTGGGAGAGGTATAATGTTGTATTTATAGGGGGAAAGAAGTGGAATACGCGTTTTAGGGTTTCTGGGCAGTTTTGGCACCTCCCGCCGCGGCACAGGTTTTTCCCGCCGCAGCGCGTGTTGAATTTTGGCTCGTTGGTTCAAAACAGAAACCTCCCCGCCGCGGCACAGGTTTTGCCCGCCGCGGCGCGCGTTGTTTTCTTGATTTTCCAGAATGCATCCCGAGAGCCTCTCGCCGCGGCGCTCAATTTCCCCGCCGCGGCACGCCCTGTTTTCTTGCGCTGTAAATGCCCTTACATAGTATGTTGATTCTCGATGTAAGGCTTACGTTGCTAAGCCTTTGTTTGTCCCCCTTACATAGTGAATGACATCCAATGTAAGGCTTACATTTTTAAACACTTTTGCTTCACTTTTGCTCTCTTTTTCCACATTTCTTCCCAAACCTACAAAACACAAAAAATACCTTCCAAAACACGAAAATAATAAAATAAAAGATAAAATGAATGCTTAAAAACATAACAAAATATAGGTCAAAAATGTGTTCATCACTTTCTCCATTGGCAGAGCTTGAAGGTTCATCAAGTAATGACACAAAAGTTTGTAAAAACGAAAATGGTAAGGAATAGCTCAGCGAACGCATTAACTCATAGATAAATTGAAAATACAAGAGATCTTTAAAGCTACTATTTCTTGGGGGTTTGCTATAACACATGAACTCATTGATACATATAATACGAACCCATTTGTGTATTATAAAACCCTAAGCAGGCAGCGTAGGTGGTAGAATCATCCAAGTAACTGTGCAGAGTTTGTGATTTCGATAGATAATGGGATGCAAGTTCGAGACTTGGAACTTGCGTTCCAATGTTGAGCCTACATACGGGCCTTGTACTTCCTGTAATGGATACACTACCTCTTAGAGGTGGGGGCTCACCCCATAGTCGATGAATCGTAGTAGTATCGGTGTGAGGCAATAATCATATCTCCTAAACTCCAGTGAGACATATTTTTTTTACCCAAAAAAATAATTTATGTATTATAAAGTTTTTATAAATTTATGGGATTACCTTTTAATTATTGTTAAAATCCTTCTTTCGGGCTAGAGACTTTGATTTCTTCGTTAAAATAATTTGATTTTCAATGATCGTTTAAATATTATCTCATCTCTTGCTATAAAAATACAATATTATTTCATATTTTTGGTTTAGATATCATCTCATCTTTTGTTTCCTCAAGCCATTTCTTGCTCTAGGTTCAACGAAATGTTGTTTATGTATAAACTTTACATTAGTATCATGGTTAAGTAATGTGGACAATTGTTTTAACATTTTTCCTCAATGCGTAGGTCTTTGTCTTTTACAAAGATCAATAACACTTTGTATTTTTAACTTATTTTATTATACTCTATTCAATTTGGGTCATTTGTCTTTTCTTATTTCACAAGGTGCATTAATTTTTTTTTTACGAGGTGAGACCCAAAGTTTTTGGCCCATTAAAAGACTAAATCTCTGATATCATGTAAATTTTATATAGTGTATAAGCAACATGAAACATTTATTCCTAAAAGGTTAACTTCTAAAATAGTTAAGTCTCATGATTACTTATAGATCTTACATTAGTATCATGCTTAAGTAATATGAGATAATTCCACTAATATAGACAGCTACTTTATCCATTTCTTTGTTGTTGTTTGCTTGCATGTTCACTATTTATCAATTGTTTTGGAGTTGTATGCTTGTGAAAATTGTATTTTTTTCGGTTTGTTCCTAATGGATTTGCTATCATAGTAGTATCTTAATTTTATTTTTGGTATATTTCTTATCTTTGTTATTAATTGATATCTTATTAATACCCACATTTAAAAAAATGTATCAATTTGGTATAATTTTAAATGTGACCATTACATGCAATTTTAATGAAGAGTATTTTTGACTTTTTCATTTTTTTCCTCCCTTATAATAGAAATAGTATTTTTCAGTCATTATTGGTATTTTCAACTAATTTTTTTTTCGTTTCTCCCCCCTCAAATCAAAGTAGTGTTTTTCATACATTTTTAGCTAATTTTTTCGTCTCTACTCTTCCTACAACAAAAACAATATTTTTTTTAGCTATTTTTGGTATTTTTAGTCAACTTTTTTGTTTTTTTCCTCATCTACATTTTTATCTAATTCATACTCTATAAATAATACATTAACATAGCTGGCGAATACCTTCTTGAGGCATTCATAAATGATAGTTTTATATTATAAAAAAAATTAAGTGATTTTAACTAATTATGAAAGTGCAAAATATAACATGATATTTGTATTTATAAATAAAACAAGAAAAAAAAAAAAAAGGAGTGATTATAAACTATATATTAAAAATAATTGAGTAATTTTAGCTAAATATGAGAAATAGGTGATACCATATTTCTATTTTTGTTCAACCAATTATATATTTTTTATTGGGGAAAGTAGATTAGAAGTTTTATTAATATTTTTGGGTCAAAAATTGTATTTTATAATCAAAATTTATCAGACAAGAACACATTAAATAGGTATTAGCTAATTAAAATAATGTGTCATTTATGAGATATGAATCAGTTAAAAATATATGGAAGGAAAGAGACAAAAAAACTGGCTGAAAATACCAAAAATGATTGAAAAAAATATTCTTTCTATTATAAAAGAGGAAAGAGGCTTCATTAAAATTGCATGTGCTAATCACATATTTAAATTGCATCAAATTTGTATATTTTTTTAAATGTACGTAACACTAAGGTACCAATTATTAATAATAGTAAAAAATGGTAACAAAAATAAAATTAAGATATTACTAAAATAGCAAACCTGTTCCAAATCATTATTGGTTATTATTTTATTAAGTATTAAATAGTTGTATTTTTTAAAAAATAATTATACTAAATTTATATTTTATTAGCTTGAAGTATTGCATAAACATTTATAATAATCTCTTTTTGTTAGTTATCAATAATAAATAATCAATTTGAAGAGTTGAATTGAAAAAAGGGCCAGTCATTATATGAAATTTTAAATGGGCCAGGCCAGTCTTGGCACACTAGCATATTGGGCCAGGCCTAGATGTCCCATTGAATAAGGAAAGGTTCGTTCTACTAGCATACTCCTATATTCCTAAACACATACTCCTTAATAAAATATTATTAAAATAAATGCAATAAAAGACAAAAAATTAAAATGGCTTAATGCATCCCCCACACCCTATGCTGGTTATTGGAATTATTTGTTTTCCGACAACAGATGTTGTTGATTCTGCCGGTGCCGTCACCTGCTGGCACCACAGGACCAAAATTTGTTTCCTCACTCACCACCGGCACCCCTACTCTGTTAGCATTTTCTTCTATTCTCAAAACTCTAACAGAAACTTCAAATTTTTTATATTTATTCTTATGAAATGAAACCTCCACCAGAACCATTGCTGTCGCCGGTGGCTTCTCTGGTTGAAGTTGGTAAGCTTTCACTGGTGCCCACATCCTGCAATGCACCAGAATGGTCGTTTCCTCTCCAAATATTAGAAAATGAACGGGGGAGCGTAGAGGTAGTCGTACTATTTTTTTCAATATGTTCGACAAACTAGTCCGAACATCTGTAATAATTTTGTTAAACATTGCCGAACGTTTTTCAAACATTCAAATATATACACTGAACATTTTGCAAATGTTTAACAAGATATGTCAAACATACATTAAATGTTCACATATATATGCCGAATGTTTGTAAAATGTTCAGATTATTGTGACGAACATTATCCAAAGGTTTGATCATTTTAGAAGTCTTGCAGATTATGCGAATTGGATGACATTAGCCAACATGGGTCCACAAAGGACATGTATGGGTACATTTCGTTTGTTATTGAATATGAGTATTATTAGTGGTATATTTGTTGTTAAAAATTGTATAATAATCAAATTTAATAAATAATAATGTTAAATAACACTAATCAAAATAAAATATATCATAATAACGATAGATAATAATTGTTATTGATCAAAATATATGAGTCACATCAATTAATAAATACAATACAAATTCTAATAATTTATTACTAAACACTTTCTTTGACAAGTGGTGGCATGGTCACTAATGACCACCTAAGTTGAATTACCACCTAATTTGAATCACTCTAATTTTTAGATCGATTCAACAAACAACTGACCAAAAATTAAATTTAATTCAGTTATGTTGTTGAAATGACTTTAATTTTTTACTTATATATGTGTTTTATAGTATTATTTAATTTTTTTATATTATTTTTAGTATACATTATTATATATTTCACCTATATAACATATACAGTGTCTTGAAAGGTGTACACAACATTTGATAAGTAGAAACTTTTATTCACTTATTTAATATTTATTAGATATTATGACCTAGGATAAATAATATTGGAAATTAAAGTATTTTAATATATGATACAATAAAGCCGCCCCGAAAGTTCCACAGATGTGGATGAAGTATACTTTGAATAAGACAGTCTGGCAAAAGGAAAATAAGACTAAAATAATGGAGAATAATGTTAAGATATAGTATTTAAATAAGTAACGGCTTATAACATCACTTATATGTAAAATAATTATTAGTTAAAATATTAATTAAATAATAAATATTGTATGAAATTTAATAATATATATTTAATTAATTTTTATTATATAAATAATAATAATATTTTAATTTATAATAAGAAATAATAATTTTATGGTAATTTTAGTTGGGACGTACGACATCTACCTCTTCATCAAAGATTTTTTTTTATCAACACATTTTTATTTTTTATTTTTGAACAAAAGATACTTATCATTATGAATCAGATACGTATCATTATCAATCAGAGTGTCAATTACACGAGAGACCTAAAAAAACTTGAATACTAAAAAACAATTAACATACTAACAATCAAAAGATTTATAGAATAGTCAGAGTAATCCCAAAAATGGAACTTTGCAGATTAGCAATTAACGATGTTTTTTCTACTTTTGGACTATAATAATATTTACAAAAAAAATGTGCCGACAAACTAAATCAAGTCAAGTTTGGCTCCAAGCAATACAAAAATCTTACATGAAAGTTCTAATATGCATATAAATATGGTTGATTCTAGACAAAATTAAGATACTAATTTTGAGAGTATATATAAAGTAGAAATGACAACTTGTGCCGCAGCTTTGTCGAATAAATCAAAAAATTTGAATTAAATTAAATTAAATCTGAATTAATTTCATGTCATCTCAAATAACTTAAAAATAATTGAATAAAATTAGTACCAGTTAATATTCGAAATAAAATGAAATGAAATAAAATAAAATAAAATTTTAAATAAAAAAGATAAAATAAAAGAAAAAGTTATGTTAAAATTAAAATAATCTTCAATCTTTTTCAGTCATAAATTAATTATTTTTTTCCTTTTGAAAAATAAACTGATAATAAATATATAGTTGTAATATATTCATTTTATTATATTGTTATTTTATATTCTTTGATGTTAACACTTTTAACATTTAAATTTACCCAACTCTTTAAATAAAAAAAATATACTCATTTTTAATCACAATTAGTATTATGAAATTTTTATTTTTAAATTGATTAGACATTAGCATTTGTAAAAAAAATTCAAACATTTTATCAGTTTGTGTTATGCTAGTCACTTTTCAATTAGTCCATTGTCTTAAGATTCATATATTATGTATTAGTCAAAGTCTTATTCTTTTGTGACATTTTAAGTTATTTGAACTTTATTTTTTGATTAATATCTTTGTTTAATCTTACTCATATCTATTTTTTTTGCTTAATAATTAGAGTAAATTTTATTGGGACTTAGAAGCTTTTTATTTTAACTATAAGTTTCCATAAAGACAAAAAGACCTTTGAGTTTTGCATAGGTAAAATTTGATAAAATTTACTCTTTGCCTAATTGATTTAGAAAAGGATTTCTTGCTTTAAGAACTAATTCTTATTATTTGATGTAATGTTACTTGAGTTTGAATTATTAAACATATATTTTTGATAAAAAAAAGTCTTATTAATTAAAAAATATAAATAATTAACCATTTAGGTTATTTTAGACTAACTCATTTATATTTAGTTTAAATTTAAACTCATATTTATTAATTTAAATTAAATTAAAATTAAGTTAATTTTAAGTTTGTTGGTACCAACCTGATATACATGAATTAGTACCCCTAATATATATTGGATAGTATAGTGGGTAATATCACTAGGTTACATGCACCAGCATGAAGTGCTAGTCACCGTTAAGACTCTCAAAATAAAAAGTTGATTTGGGTAGATGGAACATAGCGAACATTATCCATCTCCTCTAGGGGTGCTAATTCTGTATTTAAATATTAAAAAACATGTTGCTCTCAAAATGAACCACATAATAATAATATTTAGTTAGACTATTTAACAAGCAAAGTTAATAAGATATTTTTCATATTATTTAAACATAACAATAATATAAATTTTATAAAAGAACATGAATATTATTATTTTTGAAAGTTAATTTTTAAAAAATAAATAAGTCATATTATTTATATATTATTTAAAATTTATATAATATTAAAATTTTAGTTCGATTGGACTAAAAAAATTTGGGTTCATCTCGTAAAATAAAAATAAAAATGTTGACCCTTGTAATTAATGTTTAACTCTAAAAATCTTTCTGGCTTGAAAGACAAAGAGTCATCTCCCCATGATTCCTTGTCTCTCATAATTGCATATACATTTACAAAAACTTGTGTATCTTTAGGAAAAAATATTGGGAAATAAACAAACCTAACATCCCTCAAAACTTCTAATAACAAAACTAGCACCCCTTGTATTGAAATTTATATTTTTACAATTAAAAAAATGACTAATATGTCATTTTTCTTTGAAGATCCATCCAATTAGAGTTAAACAACGACAATTTTGACCCGTTCATTATTGAACGTTCAATATTATTGGGGTGCTAGTTTTGTTACTATAAGTTTTAGGGGTGTTATTTTTAGTAATTTTTCAAAAATATTCCATAAACTTAGTGTCATTTGTTGCCTTTCGAGGAATTAATAGTGGGCTAAGAGGATGTAATCTCAAGGTTTAATTCACCACAATTAGCAAATACGGAAGATTATCAAGATCATTTTCTTCAACCTTCCTATTTGCTCCTATTACTTGATCAAGTTCTTCTTTTACTTTCTCATTGTTGTAGGGTTCTTAAACAGTTCTACCATTGCATACTTTGCAACTATGCTTATTGTATCTGCTTCAGCTAAGAACAATTCCTGCATGTAATTTATAACCCAAAATTAATTAGGGTTCCATTGATATTGTTAAGGAATGATGATATATATAATAAAAATAAGAATAATCAATAAGAATATGCCATATGTATAAATGTAAATATATTTAATTTTTTTTATCGGATCTGATAGTATATGGTGAAATCCGTCATCCAATCCAAACTTAATGGATTGACAAAATTTCAATCCAATCATCGGATAGAAACTGTTCAAAAATTAACGAATCAGATTGGATTGGATTAATTGGATTGATCGAATTATCTGATTTTTTGCACCCCTACATGCATCTATCACAGCTAGATTAAAAAAAAAATGCAACAACATAAAATATTAGTGCAACATAATTAATAGTTATGAACTTGGTTGGTACAAATGTGATATTTTACTACCTGATGAGTGCTCAAAAAGCACTAATATTTCGTGATTAATTATGCTTGATTGATTGATATATAGATTTATTATGACTATTATTTCGATTATTTTCATAAATCTATCCATTCGGAGTCACGGGTATATTTTAGTGCATTTCAGGTGTTTTTAGCGTCAAATGATTCAAATGATGAAAACACGCGAAGACGGAACACCTACGGCACTCGGATCACGAGTTACGGACTAATCAAGACGAATATGTAAGCCTTACATATAGTGCCATCACATATGTAAGGGGGGACGTGAAAAGAAGGAAAGCATTGCGCGCCGCGGCGAGAGAATTGCATGCCGCGGCGAGAGAATTGCATGCCGCGGCGTGAGGCTCTCGGGTTTGATCCTGAAAACATAGAAGCATTGCGCGCCGCGGCGAGGGAATTGTATGCCGCGGCGAGGAGCTCTCGGGTTTTTGCATATTTTCCAAATTTTGTGTTGCGCCGCGGCGGGGAAAATTCATGCCGCGGCGCGCCTATTCCTATGGCAATCAGGAATCCCTTACATCTATAAATACCCCCTTAGACCCCCTTTACAAATAGAACTCGAATTGATACACAACTCTTACACTTTACAATTTTGCAACCAAACAAGAGATTCAATCAACTTTGGGAGTTTTGCTACACAAAAACAAAGCAAGAGAAACCATTCTAAGGATCCAAAGAAGCCGTCGACAATCGAAGATAAAGCTTACGGAGAAGTACGTCAACCAATCCATAAGCGGTATTTAGATCTAGGTTTTCTTTGGTGTTGTAGAATTTTATTTTTCTTCTTCTTTTGTTGGAGTGTATGTTCATATTTTATTTGTCTATGAATATTAATATGAACATGTCTGGCTAGTTTTATTATGGATGTTTAGTTTGTGTTGCCATGTTTGCTAGAACTGTGTATGGTGTATTCTATTGATTTAATATAAACGAATTACTTTTTGATTAAGAGCATGTTTAGATATTTGATTATGAATAATCATGGGCCCATTTGATGTTCGTAGTTAGATTGAAAAATCTGAGAATTTAGTTATAGGAACGTCACCTTAACTTTATTCCGAAACACTTAATCGAAGCTTCAAGTTAGTGACTTAGTCATAGCATTAATTTGATTGGCATGTTTTCCTTGCGCATAATTTGATTACTATTTGATTTACCCCCGCCAAAGGCAATTAATTAGTTAATCAATAAAGAGACCTACCCCCGCCAAAAGGAGTTTCGTAATTAAAAGGAAAGCCGGTAGTTTAGTTTATATAGGACGTTCATGTTATCTCACCATACCTTTTCGATGCAAGCATGGTCAACCAAGCTAAACGTCCATACATTCTCTATTGATCTTCAAATATATCTGAATTGATTGTTTAATTGCGATTTTGTTTTCGTTTAATTGCTCGTACTTTGTTCCTGTTACAAATCAAACACCTTTTTACAGTTTTACTAGCTTTAGGATTCTAGTTACTTAGAGTTTTAGTTTTACTAGAACTCTATTTAATTAGTCTTTTATTTTCATTAGAACTCTATTTAGATTAAAAAGCTAGTTATTTAGAACCACTGCAATTCCTTGAGAGACCGACCTTGGAAGTTGCTTATCACTTTACTACGAGTGATTCGTACACTTGCGAGTACACATTTTAACACATCAAGTTTTTGGCGCCGTTGCCGGGGAATTGGCGTTTTAAATAATTTTCTTTTTAACTTTTTAGAGTTTCTTAATTATTTTTATTTGTTTGTTTATTTTATTTTATTTTATTTGTTATCTTTTATTTGTTTATTTATTTTATTTTTTATTTTTATTTTTATTTTATTCAAAAAAAAAAAATTCAAAAATACAAAAAAAAAAATTTTAAAATTCAAAAAAAAAAAAAAAAAAATAGTGCTTTTAATTGCTTAATCTGTGGTGCTTTGATTTCTCTGTTGTTTTTGTTAGTTTTTTTGAAAGGTACCGTTCATAGACAACATCAACGAATTTTAAAATGCACCTAATCAGGCTGGATACAGAAATCCATGAGCCAATACAAGGCCTTTTGAAGAGCTGCATGATATGACATACATGGAGGTATGTAGCATTTGTGGTTTATATGGGCATTATGCTAATGTTTGCACTTTTGCAGGTGATTACTATACACCCACTAATTCAAACTTTGATCGTAATGAGGGATGTCACCCACCTTGGAATGATCCTTATTTTAGTACCTATAATCCTGAGTGGGAAAATCACCATAATTTTTCATGGCAAGCAAACTCTACCCCACCTTATGCCCAATACAACATGCAAAGCTCAAATTTTCAACCATATGACCCACCTTATGCACAATACCAAATGCAAAGCTCAAGTTTTCATCAATATCCATCTAGGGCCACCTTCGAAGAGAGCTTGAATTCTTTCATACAAGGAAGTAGAGTTTCTAATCAACCTAGGAAGCCAACCTTAGAGGAAACCTTGAATGCTTTCATACAATCTACTAGTGAAAGGATGGAGTCTGTGGAGGCATCAATGAAAAGAATAGAAATGCAAGTTGGGCAATTAGCGGAACAAATTCAAAAACAAGAAGAGTTGCCCACTCAAATTGAGCAAGTGAAGGATGACACAATCCTTCAAAGTGGTAAAAATTTTGAAAATATTTATTTTTCTGAAACTTTTGATGATTTACCACTTTGTGTAGAAAATACAGATGGAGAGCAAGCAATTCTCAAAGAATGTCAAGCTGATGAATATCAAATTCTACAAACTTCTATGGAGAACAAGGAGGAATTATCTTCACCTCCCATGCCACACAAGGCACCTAAGACTTGCACATCCCCAAATTATTTTCCATACTACTTCCACAAAAGAGTGTGTGCTGTACTTCATAGGAAACAACTACCGAGATGGAAGGACAAGCTTAATGACATATTAGCTCGAAAAATTGATATCACACACTTCAAGATCTTTGATGATGGTGGATAGAAATGAATTAGCAACGTCTTGCTAAGACGTTAAAGAAAGCGCTTAGTGGGAGGCAACCCACCATATTCGGTAGTATCAACTTATTTTCTTTTCTTTATTTTCTTTTTATTTAGTTTAATTTTCTTTTTCAGTTTTTCTTTTATTTTATTTATTTTGAATTGTTTAACTTAGTTTAATGTTTTTCTGTTTTCATCTGACTTAGTTATAATCTAAAATTGGGTTTGAGTTTGAATTGTGTTGCATACACTTTGAGGTTCAATATATGTTCATACACATAAATTCTTCATGAGAAAAGCGAGGAACAGTGAACCGGAGCATAACGAGTAATGACACAATCTCATACGAAAGGGGGGTACTTTCTCACACTTTTTCTTATTTCTTTTGTTCTTCTTTTTCAACATTGAGGACAATGCAGAAATTAGGTTGGGGGTGGGGAAGAATATTCCATGAGCATGAAATATGACCAATTTTAAATTTTTAACTTTTGTCACTTGAATTGTTTTAGTTTAGTGTCGTGTTTACTTGAGTCAATCCGGAAGTCTATGATATTAACATGATTGTAATGACGATGACATATGAGAGATGTTGGACTTTTACCTAAGCAACGAAGCACATAAATGTTAGATTCATCTAATTTGAGGATTTTGTGGTACATGTGGTAGTTTGCATGGTTAGTATAACTATTTTGATTTGTGGAATGTATGCATGTTCATGATATGTTTTAAGTCTCAACAATCTCTAGAACTCATTTGAAAACAAATTGAAGCGAAATAATAGAAACAAATGTCACTTAGAAAGTGATTTAGGCCATTTTTGGACCGTTTGGACTTTTCAAGCCTCCCCGTATTATTGTTATCCATAGTATACCCTTGAACTCAACATTGACATATATTGTACTACCCTTAGTGATAAGAGTACTCAACATAATATTTGATTTTCATGAGCAATTATGTTGAATTTATCTTGCTTCATCATAAAAAAAAAAAAAAAAAAAATGATGATGATGATGATTAAAAAAAAAAATAAGCAAGAAAAATAAAGAAAGAGAATCAAGCAAAAAGATCCAAGGGACATATGAAATTTATAGGAGGATGAAAAAGAACACTTGGTGAAAAAAGTTGAAAATAAGTTTGTGACATAAAAAGTACTCTTGTCCTATTGAAAACATCATTTTCGTACTTTCATAATCACAGACCTAGCCACAACTTTACAAGCTTAATGAAGTCCTATTGATTCTAGGTAGTTTAGTTTCTATATTAGTGGAGATGAGTTTGAAAAATGAGCATATGGAGTTTGTAAGTGCAAAAATTCACATTCATATTTTACTTGCACATTTATGAGATATTAAAATGTAATCTATGAATATCATGCATGACACGGTCAGATAGTATAACTAACGGGTTTGTGGTTTGATTGGTTGTTCAAAATTCGATTACCATGATGAGTTTGATGTTTGGACTGTTTTTGAGCTTAGGTGATGTTTAATTATCTCATGTATCATTCGTTGTTAACAATTTTTGAGATGTATGCATGGATTGATTCAAGTATGTTTTGAGTCTTTTATTTATTTGTGTCAGTTACGATGTTTGTGGGTATCATCACTGGAAACCCTCACGAGACTATAACTCGTCGACTAGGGCCACCTAGGGGTTTAAAGGCTTGTTGCATATGCTAAATGCAACCGTGACAATCTACGGAAGTGATTTAGGTTAGGTTAGTTTATTTGTTTGTTTTTAATTTTATTTTAGGTCGCTTCACTTGTTAGAGACTAGCAAGAAGCTGGTTGGGGGTTGTGATGAGTGCTCGAAAATCACTAATATTTCGTGATTAATTATGCTTGATTGATTGATATATAGATTTATTATGACTATTATTTCGATTATTTTCATAAATCTATCCATTCGGAGTCACGGGTATATTTTAGTGCATTTCAGGTGTTTTTAGCGTCAAATGATTCAAATGATGAAAACACGCGAAGACGGAACACCTACGGCACTCGGATCACGAGTTACGGACTAATCAAGACGAATATGTAAGCCTTACATATAGTGCCATCACATATGTAAGGGGGGACGTGAAAAGAAGGAAAGCATTGCGCGCCGCGGCGAGAGAATTGCATGCCGCGGCGAGAGAATTGCATGCCGCGGCGTGAGGCTCTCGGGTTTGATCCTGAAAACATAGAAGCATTGCGCGCCGCGGCGAGGGAATTGTATGCCGCGGCGGGGAGCTCTCGGGTTTTTGCATATTTTCCAAATTTTGTGTTGCGCCGCGGCGGGAAAAATTCATGCCGCGGCGCGCCTATTCCTATGGCAATCAGGAATCCCTTACATCTATAAATACCCCCTTAGACCCCCTTTACAAATAGAACTCGAATTGATACACAACTCTTACACTTTACAATTTTGCAACCAAACAAGAGATTCAATCAACTTTGGGAGTTTTGCTACACAAAAACAAAGCAAGAGAAACCATTCTAAGGATCCAAAGAAGCCGTCGACAATCGAAGATAAAGCTTACGGAGAAGTACGTCAACCAATCCATAAGCGGTATTTAGATCTAGGTTTTCTTTGGTGTTGTAGAATTTTATTTTTCTTCTTCTTTTGTTGGAGTGTATGTTCATATTTTATTTGTCTATGAATATTAATATGAACATGTCTGGCTAGTTTTATTATGGATGTTTAGTTTGTGTTGCCATGTTTGCTAGAACTGTGTATGGTGTATTCTATTGATTTAATATAAACGAATTACTTTTTGATTAAGAGCATGTTTAGATATTTGATTATGAATAATCATGGGCCCATTTGATGTTCGTAGTTAGATTGAAAAATCTGAGAATTTAGTTATAGGAACGTCACCTTAACTTTATTCCGAAACACTTAATCGAAGCTTCAAGTTAGTGACTTAGTCATAGCATTAATTTGATTGGCATGTTTTCCTTGCGCATAATTTGATTACTATTTGATTTACCCCCTCCAAAGGCAATTAATTAGTTAATCAATAAAGAGACCTACCCCCGCCAAAAGGAGTTTCGTAATTAAAAGGAAAGCCGGTAGTTTAGTTTATATAGGACGTTCATGTTATCTCACCATACCTTTTCGATGCAAGCATGGTCAACCAAGCTAAACGTCCATACATTCTCCATTGATTTTCAAATATATCTGAATTGATTGTTTAATTGCGATTTTGTTTTCGTTTAATTGCTCGTACTTTGTTCCCGTTACAAATCAAACACCTTTTTACAGTTTTACTAGCTTTAGGATTCTAGTTACTTAGAGTTTTAGTTTTACTAGAACTCTATTTAATTAGTCTTTTATTTTCATTAGAACTCTATTTAGATTAAAAAGCTAGTTATTTAGAACCACTGCAATTCCTTGAGAGACCGACCTTGGAAGTTGCTTATCACTTTACTACGAGTGATTCGTACACTTGCGAGTACACATTTTAACACATCACTACCTTGTCTTAATTACCTTTTAGTTGAATGATGGTGGAACTACGGAAATATTGTACCAACTTTGGGAAAACTACCTTTGTGAGTCTTTTCACAAACATCATCATCTTCAGCTTGTGAAAGAAACTAGAGCACATTTGCTTTAATCCATACAAAGAAAAGGAATTGATTGTCTAACCTTGAACAACTTATCTTTTGTTATTACAACATGAAGCTTAAGATTTGAAACCTTGAAGCTGCAAAAGATAATGCTGAAGATCAAAACTTTTTAGATCTTTGCAGAATCATCAGGTGCAGAAGATAGGGGTGTCAATCGTATTGTGTTAGTCGTGTTCGTGTCGTGTTTGTTTGAGTTATTCATGTCGTGTTTTCGTGTTAGTTGACACACTAAAAAATTTACTTGAATTTTTTTTTTGTGTTACCTATTTATAATAGTAAGAAATAACAAAACCTTTAAGAACATGAAAAAATTATTGATCAATTCTTACTAAAAAAAATTCGTGTCGTGTCGTATTCGGATCGTGCTATCATGTCATGTCAGAAATTACCACCCTTAGTAGAAGATGATGGCTATTTATTTCAATGGGTTAGGCCATTGCATTTGGGTGATGATGAAGGAAAGTCAGATCCAAAAGTTGCAGCACATGCAAGAGAATTCAGAGTTGATGTTGATCATAGTGTCATGGTAGAAGAAATTGTCACTAGCTAATCTAGAAGTTAAGACTTTTATGAAATGTTGATGCAAGAAAGGCTTTCTTTCAGTGAAATTTATCTTGCTGGGTCATTAGGTGACAAAAGAAAAGAAAAAGGTAGCGATGAGCATGATAGGGCAAGAAGTGGTGGTGATGATGATGGAGTTGGAGGGAGCGTAACGTCTAGCTCTAGGCATAAATGAGCTTTAAGTTCATTCACTTGTGAAGCTAACTATACATGTCGCAAAAGATAAAGATCTTGTGTGTGGAGCTGTTAGTTTAGGCATAGGTTTTATTGTAAAGAAATACATAATGAGATATCATGAAAGATACAATGATATGCTAGAATCAAATGGAGGATTTTGTTAGGAAATTTAGGGGTTGAAGCTAACACACAATCAAAGTAAAGTTGAGAGAATGAAGATAAAACGAACACAAGTATTTACGTGGTTCACCCAAAATGATTACGGGCTACTCCACGGGCAAAGGCCAGAAGGAATTCACTGTACTGAAAGATTTACAACCTCTCTCTAAATACAAGGAGAGAACAAGATACCTCTCTCTCTTATACGAGGAGAATACAATTAACCTCTCTCTCACAATGAGGAAAGAACTTTTCTAAGTGGAGAAGCTTGGAATGCTTAGGATGTTTGAGATTTTGGGATGATGGAAATGAGCAAATGAGCTCTCTATTTATAGAGAGAAAAATGTTACTATTTGGAGAAATGACACATGCGCTTAGGTCATCATTTTGATGATGCAAGCGCTTAGGTCATCATTTTGATGATGCAAGCGCTTAGCTCATCACTTTGATGATGTAAGCGCTTAGCTCATCACTTTGATGATGCAAGCGCTTAGGTCATCCTTTGAAATTGCAATAATATTCCATCAATTAAGCCATTCCTCTTAAAAATGACTTCACACTTGTCTTTCAAATTTATGGCAGTAAATTTATCTTCAACAAATATTAATACGAAATAAAGTGATATCTTAAATAGCATGTGTGTCTAATTTTTATGAAATTTTTGGAAACCCACAACTACGTACAATTTGCAAATTATTGGGTAAACCAACAGTTTCTTATTTTATATGGCATGTAACTATTAATATGTTGAAAAGAATACTAGATACATTATTATTTAATTTTCTCTATCTTAAATTATTATCTAAAATTAAATATTTTTCGTACTTTTTTTTTTAACTTTTAAATGACTTTTTATCGATATCAATAATATTCTCGATATTTTCATAAAATCAAATTGTCGATACATCCGATAACATAAATATTTTATTTAATGATTTGAATTCACATTATTTTTCAGGCAATATTCTCTCAATAAGTTAATTATCTTTTAATTAATAATTATAAATATCTTTTAAGATATGAATAGGATCCATATACTTTAGAAGATGATATTTTTCCTTTCAAATATCTTGTGACGTTACACAAATACCTCCGATGGATATAGATTACGTATGTCTCAATATAGCCTTCATAACTCATTTATGAGGTAGCCTAAACTTGTCATACTAAAACCCTACTAAATTTCTCTCTCAAAAGTACAAATTTTATTTACATATTGGAGTGAATTTGACACAACATGGTGTCAATGTCTATTGTTCTACAGGGTCAAAACCACATAAATGCAAAGAATTCGACGAACAGGAATCAACTTCATATCAACATATGGTATAACTTACAAAAAAGTTTATGATTTAATTATAAATAATGAAAAAATTTAAAATGATTTTGTAGCATATGTTCAAAGTGAAAACGAGGATAAAAACTAACAAACTAATACTTATGAAGTTATCTCCTCTTTATTTAGTAGTAATTAGAGAAGTACATTCACATTATTCGTAGTAAGAAAAACAAAAAAAAACAAATAGTACATAACCGGAAACATGCACGTGTTTCTTGAATTTAACATGTTGAAATAATTAACCATACAAATGTAAAGTAGTTATTTAAATAACTAGAACAGTAGAAACAAGCCACTTTCCTTCAGATGAGAAAACGCTTGATGGGTATTGCTTCTAATGCACGAAGCTTTTTCAAAGATATTCCTACCCTCTCATTTGATGTAATTTTACTTGAGTTTGAATTATTAAACATATATTTTTAATAAAAAAAAGTCTTATTAACTAAAAAATATATATAATTAACGATTTAGGTTATTTTGGACTAACTCATTTATATTTAGTTTAAATTTAAACTCATATTTATTAATTTAAATTAAATTAAGATTAAGTTAATTTTAAGTTTGCTTGTACCCACCTGATATACATGAATTACTACCCCTAATATATATTATATATATTGGCATATTACACTTTAAGGTGGTTCAAGATTTGATTTGAATTGATCGACAGGAGATAGTCCAGTTGATAACATTACTGAGTTATATGCACCAAGCCATGAATTCGAGGGATGAAACAACTGTAATTGTGCATAAAGATCCTCCAACAACAACATACAGTACTAGTCACTATTGGTACTCCTCCAACGAGAGCATAAAGTGCTAGCCACTATTGGTACTCTCAAAATAAGAAGATATGATTTGAATTGGAAAAAATTTAAATATTAAAAAACATGTCGGTCTCAAAATGAATCACATAATTAATAAATTTAACAAGCAAAGTTAACAACAATTTACGTCTATGTTAGAGATATTTTTCATATTATTTAAACATAACAATAATATAAATTTTATAAAAAACATAAATATTATTATTTTTGAAAGTTAATTTCTTAAAAATAAATAAGTCATATTATTTATATACTATCTAAAATTTATATAATATTAAAATTTTAGTTCGATTAGGTTAAAAGAGTTTGGGTTCACCTCATAAAATAAAAATAAAAATGTTGGCCCTTATAATTAATGTTTGACTCTAAAAATCTTTTTGGCTTGAAAGGTAAAGAGGCATCTCCCCATGATTCTGTGTCTCTCATAATTGCATATACATTTACAAAAACTTGTGTATCCATAGGAATAAATTATTCCATAAACTTAGTGTCATTTGTTGCCTTTCGGGGAATTAATAGTGGGCCAGGAGGATCTAATCTCAATGTTTCATTCACCACAGCTAGCAAATACGGAAGATTATCAAGATCATTTTCTTCAACCTTCCTATTTGCTCCTATTACTTTTTTTTTTTGTCAGAAGAGAAATTTTATTTAAAAAAAAAAAACAATATAAACTAAACATTCCAACATCCGCTATACACAATGCATAACTTAAGAAATAAAATTGCTAACTAACTAGCAACATAGCTAGCATAAACTTAACAATATAAGCAGCATCAAATTCCCTCTCCAACTATCTAGCTAGGTAACTTAAGAAAAAGCAATTAAGCTTATAGAGTCGATACAAACAAACAAACAAACAACACTCATCAAATCAAAAAAAACAACTAGAGTAATAACAAAGATACAGAAAGAAACAACACCAATATTCAAGAAAACATAACAATTGAAAAAACAAAATAACTATTATCAAGATCCAATCCACTATCCATGAAATCTTTCCTAGATCCCACCACTACAACAATATATACATTCAGGGACGGTTCTTTTTCTAAAAAATTCGGTGAACCGTCCCTAAAAGTGGGATTTTGGGACGGTTGGGCGGAAATTTCCGTAAATGACATTTAGGGACGGTTATTAACCGTCCCCAAAAGTGTTACCTTTCGGGACGGTTAATAACCGTCCCTAAATGTGATTTATAAACATCCTCGAGGCCAGCTCTCGCGACATTCTGGAAAACCCTAAGGGAATTAATATTAAGCAGGCCCCCCCCCCAGCGCCTCCAGCCGCCCCCACTACGCAAGCTCGGATCCACTCCAAGTCCCAGTCCCAGTCCAACTGAAGAAGATTAAAAACCTTCATTTTTCTCTCTCCACAAGAAACGAAATGTCAGTCACCTTGCAAACTCCGCCATCGTCGGCTCTTTCCTCCTCTTCGTCTATTCAGGCAAATTTATCTTTTTATTTCCTTTAACAAAAATGCTTGGTTTCAGTTAAGTTTGCTAATTTCAATTTGGATTCAAAGCAGGGAAGGAGATTGACCTTCTCAAGTGGATTCATAGCTCCAAATTCGGTCTCCTTCAACTTCCCAAGATATTTTCCTCTGATCCGAGCTTCTTCTGCCTTCTCTTCCTCTCTCGACAATGGTCATCTTTCTCACTCTCTCTATTCAGCTTGTTCCTTTTGATTCTTTCATTTTGCTGCCGAATATTAATACCTTTCTCTTTTAGCTCCAACACCGAATTGGATGCTGTGTCTAGGTTTATCAATTTACTTGTCAGCGTTGTGTTCGTTAGAAACTTGTATATGAAGGAAAAATATGTTACTGTTTTGTGACTTTCTAACTGTACACCATACCTGAGTATTTAGTTTTATGGTATCTGACAAGCATTTTCTTGATTAATTGATTAATTTTTTATTCTTGACAAGCAT
The DNA here is from genome assembly GCA_029378325.1 of Elaeagnus macrophylla. Taxonomy (NCBI): domain Eukaryota; kingdom Viridiplantae; phylum Streptophyta; class Magnoliopsida; order Rosales; family Elaeagnaceae; genus Elaeagnus; species Elaeagnus macrophylla. The sequence goes on along the minus strand of CM055645.1, from coordinate 12,320,456 downwards.
TTTAAGGTAGCATTTATTATTGTCTGTTGAGATTTGTCAGTGCTCATGAAACAATATATTATTTTTTAGTTGTTTTGAAGTTTCTAATTTCTAATGGAGAAGGAACATCAGGTGATAGGATAGAATTGTCAGTAGGTTCCTGCAATGATTTTGAAACACTTCCCCTTTGTTTCCTTTAATGATAGCCTGTATAGGTCTGCTTGTTAAGGTGGAAGTAATAGTTGGACAGCCAACATCAATATAATGCAATTGGCATGTATCTGTCTATGTCCATATCATGGCTTTCAAGATCATCTAAGATTATGATTGTAATTTGATTTTTGATTTAAATCGCATTATTCTTATATTTAATGGATCGATTTGTTAGAGTCAAGAAAATTTCAGTATCACTGTATCAGTAAATTTTGAGTGGATGGAATTGTTAACTGGTAGTGGTGCAAATTGCAAAATGTCTGTTTGGATGACTGTTTTATTGGAGAGACTTTTTTATTGGTGACTAACTTTCATATATTTTAATTGAGCTATAGTTTTGCTTGTATGATTGTATTGTTGTTTTAGTGTCGGTATTCCCTGTTGTATGATTGTTCATCTATTTGCCAACTAGTTTCTCTTAACTTATATACAAACTGTATATAAGTGTTAAATATATGTCTTAAGTATTCATTGTGGTGTTTATTTTTTCTAGTAACAATTGATTTCTCCATTTGATCCTCATCTAATTATGGATTGGTTAGTAATATTACCTTTTCAAATGTTATATCCATGATAGATTGCAAACACTTCATGGAAATGTTTCAAGAAGCTGCTGAATCCCAGAAGACTAATGAAGAAAACAGAGATGCTACTGCAGCTGCTGAGGAACTTCAGAGCTTGAGTGTTGAAGAAAACAAGACCAAAGATGAACCAGCAGAAAGCTCTGATGCGTCCAAGGAGAATAAGGATGCTGAGAGTGAACCTGTAAAAGAAGAATCCAAGAAGGATGAGAAACCTAATGAGTCATCCTAAAATAGGCCCGATATTTTTTCAGACTACACAACAACCTTTCGATATTATGAGGTCGGTTTGTTGCCTTAGCAACTTATTTTAAACGTAGTGGTATATTCATTCTGGTTAAGGTCATTGTAACCTGATTATGGGCTGAAATGTTGCCTTTGCAGGTCCATGATTAGTCAAAAACTTGAGTTTGCGAGTGAGATTTGTGTTTTTTCAGTTAAAGATTACCCACCCTATTTGTTTTCTTGGGGTTTTAAGTTTTAGGGGTTCAAATAGTGGGTCCTTATTACTTGTTATAAACATAAGATTTTGTTTTGGAAATAGTTTATTTGGAGGCTTGTTCCTTTCTATATTATGAAAATTTCGTTATTTTTTACTTGGGGAAAATTTTGTGTCTCGGGCAGGCTTATAATTCTCTTGGGTCCCCTAAGTAAAGCTGTTCCATAATGGTCCTTTTCCTTCATCATAGTGTTTAATGTTGATCCGTAAACTTATTTATTTTGTCACGTTGAAAATTTATTAGTTGTGTCCGGTTTTAGGATAAATTATGATGAAAATAAGTTGCGTGACGATAATTCATTAGTAGAGAAACCAAATCAGATTTCGTCTCGTATTTGCTTATATATTATACATACATTCTCTAAAGGGTAATTCTATAAAAAAAAAAAAAAAAAACATTTAGGGACGGTTATTAACCGTCCCCAAAAACCTCATACAAAAGTCTTTAGGGACGGTTACTGTAAAATTAATAACCGTCCCTAAAAATTTCCCAGTAACCGTCCCTAAAGACTTTCAGGGACGATTGTTATACTTTTAGGGACGGTTACATTTCACTTTTAGGGACGGTTAATAACCGTCCCTAAAAGTCTCACTTTTTGGGACGCCCGCATACGGGACGGTTACGACCCGAAACGGAACCGTCCCTAAATGTCTTTAGGGACGGTTAATAACCGTCCCTAAAGGTCTTTTTTGTAGTAGTGCACACTTTTCTTTCACTGAATATTTGTAAATATTCAAAATCCACAGCCAAGCAAAACTGTACCAAAACACCTCCACTTGGAAATAACTTTTGCACAACAATCAAAGAGTAAGGAGCTTTCTTCAAGACGATCTCCATTTCCTCAGAATCCACAGCCATGTTTCTAGCTATCCAGCTAGATACCATTTTTGAACGTTCCATAATCAGGTGAGTTCCTGCTTCAACTTTGGAGATAGAGGCAGCAATAAAAATCTTCCTCATATAAACCCTAATTGGTGATTTTCATTTTTCAAATACCCTATTCTATTGAGAGCATAACATGAAAAGATCCTCAAACTCAAGCATTAGAATCAACTTACCCAAACTACTGAACATATATTCCAATGCAATCCTCAACAACAAAATTGAGCAGCAATGGTGCACAACAACTCGCAAATTCAGTGAGAAAACTTGATTCGCCATACTCAGTAAAATATAAGAGAAGTACCGAGAAAACAAACAACAGATATTCCAATGCAATTAAACCTTCCTTAATCACCACTTCAACACTGTTATAAGTGTCGAGTTCCAGAGATCTATTTACAAACCAAAGAAAACAACAAGATCCAACATAAGGTTGGGAGGCGAGTTCCAGAGAGCGATTTACAAGAGCTCTCGGAGGAATTTTTACAAATATAGTGTTTGAAGGACTCGAAACAACATGATAAACAAAAACTAACTTGGTAAGTTGAAGCCAACAAGATTAATAGAGCAAAGAAGAAGACAAACTAGTAATAGGACTTATTGTTGCCTCAATCACCATGGTGAACGATAGCAAACGGTGTTGGATAATGAAGAAGAAGACCTGGACGATGAAGAAAATGGATGATGCAGATAAGAAGACCTGGACAGTGAAAACTTGATGTGTTAAAATGTGTACTCGCAAGTGTACGAATCACTCGTAGTAAAGTGATAAGCAACTTCCAAGGTCGGTCTCTCAAGGAATTGCAGTGGTTTTAAATAGCTAACTTTTTAATCTAAATCGAGTTCTAATGAAAATAAAAGACTAATTAAATAGAGTTCTAGTGAAACTAAAACTCTAAGTAACTAGAATTCTAAAGCAAGTAAAACTGTAAAAAGGTTGTTTGTTTTTGTGACGAGAACAATCATACGACAATCAAACGAAAACAAGATCGCAAGTAAACAATCAATTCAATTAAATCAAATATCAATGGAGAATGTATGGACGTTTAGCTTGGTTGATCATGCTTGCATCGAAAAGATATGGTGAGATAACATGAACGTCCTATATAAACAAAACTACCGGCTTTCCTTTTATTTACGAGACTGCCTTTGGCGGGGGTAAATCTCTTTATTGATTAACTAATTAACTGCCTTTGGCGGGGGTAAATCAAGTAGCAATCAAATTATGCGCAAGGAAAACATGCCAATCAAATTAATGCTATGACTAAGTCACTAAATTGAAGCTTTGATTAAGTGTTTCGGAATAAAGTTAAGGTGACGTTCCTATAACTAAATTCTCAAATTTTTTAACCTAACTACGAACATCAAATGGGCCCATGATAATTCATAATCAAATATCTAAACATGCTCTTAATCAAAAAGTAATTCATTTATTCCAAATAAAATACACCATACATAATTCTAGCAAACATGGCAACACAAACTAAACATCCATAATTAAACTAGCCACTCATGTTCATATTAATATTCATAGACAAATAAAATATGATCATACACTTTAACAAAAAGAGAAGAGGAATTAATTCTATAACAACAAGAAAATCCTAGATCTAAATACCGCTTATGGATTGGATAGCGTTCTTTTCCGTAAGCTTTATCTTCGATCGTCGTTGGCTTCCTTGAATCCTTAGAATAGTGTCTCTCACTTCGTTAGAGTGTGGCAACGCTCTCAAAATTGATTGAATGTAGTGTTTGGTCGCAAAATTGTGAAATCTAAGAGTTGTGTACGAATTGGTCGAGTTGTGTGTAAGGGGGACTCTAAGGGGGTATTTATAGATGTAAGGGTTTACACAAATCCTGATTGACATAGGAATAGGCGCGCCGCGGCATGCATTTTCCCCACCGCGGCGCAACACAAATTCTGGAAATTATGTAAAAACCCGAGAGTTCCCCGCCGCGGCATGCATTTTCCTCTCCGCGGCGCGCGTTGTCTTCAGTTTCTTCACATGTACCCCCTTACATATGTGCTGGCTCGACATGTACGGCTTACATATTTGACTCGTTTTGCCCGTAACTCGTGATCCGAGCGCCGTAAGTGTTCCGTCTTTGTGTGTTTTTATTATTTGACTCATTTGACGCTAAAAACACCTGAAATGCACTAAAACATACCCGTGACTTTGAATGGATAGATTTATGAAAATAATCAAATAAACAATCATAACAAATCTATATTTCAAACAATTAAGCACAATTAATCACGAAATATTAGTGCTTTTCGAGCACTCATCACATCCCCCAACCAGCTTCTTGATAGTCTCTAGCAAGTGAAGTGATCTAAAAACTAAAATAAAAACAAATAAAATAAACTAACCTAACCTAAATCACTTCCGTAGATTGTCACGGTTGCATTTAGCATATGCAACAAGCCTTTAAACCCCTAGGTGGCCCTAGTGGACGAGTTATAGTCTCGTGAGGGTTTCCAATGATGATACCCGCAAACATCGTAACTAACAAAAATAAATAAAGACTCAAAACATACTTGAATCAATCCATGCATACATCTCAAAAATTGTTAACAACGAATGATACATGAAATAGTTAAACATCACCTAAGCTCAAAAACAGTCCAAACATTAAACTCATCATGGTAATCGAATTTTGAACAACCAATCAAACCACAAACCCGTTAGTTATACTATCTGACCGTGTCATGCATGATATTCATAGGTTATATTTCAATATCTCATAAATGTGCAAGTAAAATATTAATGTGAATTTTGCACTTGCAAACTCCATATGCTCATTTTTCAAACTCATCTCCACTAATATAGAAATCAAACTACCTAGAATCAATAGGACTTCATTAGGCTTGTAAAGTTGTGGTTAGGTGTGTGATTATGAAAGTACGAAAATGATGTTTTCGATAGGACAAGAGTACTTTTTATGTCACAAACTTATTTTCAACTTTTTCCACCAAGTGTTCTTTTTCATCCTCCTATAAATTCCATATGTCCCTTGGATCTTTTTGCTTGATTCTCTTTCTTTATTTTTCTTGCTTATTTTTTTAATCATCATCATCATCATCATTTTTTTTTTTTTTGATGATGAAGCAAGATAAATTCAACATAATTGCTCATGAAAATCAAATATTATATTGAGTACTCTTATCACTAAGGGTAGTACAATATATGTCAATGTTGAGTTCAAGGGTATACTATGGATAACAATAATACGGGGAGGCTTGAAAAGTCCAAACGGTCCAAGGATGGCCTAAATCACTTTCTAGGTGGCATTTGTTTCTATTATTTCGCTTCAATTTGTTTTCAAATGGGTTCTAGAGCTTGTTGAGACTTAAAACATATCATGAACATGCATACATTCCACAAATCAAAATAGCTATACTAACCATGCAAACTACCACATGTACCACAAAATCCTCAAATTAGATGAATCTAACATTTATGTGCTTCGTTGCTTAGGTAAAAGTCCAACATCTCTCACATGTCATCGTCATTACAATCATGTTAATATCATAGATTTCCGGATTGACTCAAGTAAACACGACACTAACCTAAAACACTTCAAGTGACAAAAGTTAAAAATTTAAAATTGGTCATATTTCATGCTCATGGAATATCCTTCCCACCCCCAACCTAATTTCTGCATTGTCCTCAATGTTGAAAAAGAAGAACAAAAGAAATAAGAAAAAAGTGTGAGAAGTTACCCCCCCTTTCGTATGAGATTGTGTCATTACTCGTTATGCTCCGGTTCACTGTTCCTCGCTTTTCTCATGAAGAATTTATGTGTATGAACATATATTGAACCTCAAAGTGTATGCAACACAATTCAAACTCAAACCCAATTTTAGATTATAACTAAGTCAGATGAAAACAGAAAAACATTAAGCTAAGTTAAACAATCCAAAATAAAAATAAAAAAATAAAAATACGATAAAAGAAATAAAAGAAATAAAAACAACGAAAGAGATACGATACCGAATGGGTGCCTCCCATTAAGGGCTTAGTTTAACGTCTTAGCAAGACGTGACTGATCTCGTGTCAAGGGGGGTTAAATGTGTAATTGTACTATTTATCTCCTCCCTTATCTTTCTCAAAATGAGCTTTCGTCCTCCAAGTCAAGTTTTTGTAGTTAGAATGTTTAATGCATTCTTTGTAGGCATCATCCCGACTTAAATTTATCAGTTTGTCCTTCCCTCTCCATTCAATGTTTTGAGCCTCAATTCTGTTACTTATGCTATCCTGCAATTGAATGTTAGAAAGAATAGGGGAGGGTTGAAAATTTTCAAATTGTACAGTCTCTCCAAAAACTGTCATTGATAACTTCCTATTATGGACCTCAATAGTTGTCTTGGTCGTGGCCATGAATGGTCTACCAAGAATAATTGTATGTTCCTTGTCCTTAAGAAAATTTTTGTCCATCTCAAGCACCACAAAGTCCACTAGTACAATAAACTTGTCCACCTGTACTAACAAATTTTCCACTATTCCTTTTGGGTATTGAATAGAACCGTTTGCAAGTTGAAGGGTCATCCTTGTTTCTTTAAACTTTCCTAATCCTAGTTGCAAGTACACTGAATATGGCATTAGGTTTATACCTGCTCCTAAGTCTAGCATAGCCTCGAATACCCTTTTGTCTCCCATAGTGATGTTAATGTTGAAACTACCTGGATCGTTCATTTTGAGAGGTAAGTGTTGTTGGATCATTGGACTAGCAATTTCTGACATTTCATTCTCTTTGCTTCTACTCTTTTTGATGATAAAGTTCCTGAAAATTGGATCATAAGTTGGACTGTTCTTAATAACATCTAAAAGAGGCAAATTACAGTTAATATTAGAAAATAAAGCAAGAGTGTTAGAGTATTGTGCATCCTGATTTTTCTCCTTAAACTGGTGCATAGGTGGTATTGGTGGTCGGTATGGGTCCATTGACTTGTGCAATCGAAAAATGTTGGATGTTTCTCCAATTTCTTTCTTGGGAAGTTCATTAGGAGTGGTATTAGACTCATCATCTCCCTTGAGAGTTGAATTCTCATCTTCCAAGTTACCTGTACTAGACAACAAAACATTAGAATTATCAGGTAAATTTTTAGGTACCTCCTCATCTCTTTGAAGGACTGTGATCGCCTTTGCTTGTTCAGGTTGACTAGGTAGCTTTCCTGTTTCTTGTTTGTACATTTGTTCCGCTAGCTGCCCAACCTGTATTTCCACTCTCTTCACTGAAGCTTCTATAGAGTCCATCCTTCAATTACAAGAGTGTATGAAATTGTTTAGGGTTTCCTCTACGGTTGGCTTATTTTGTGGAAATTGTCCGTTTATGTTTTGGCCTTGTGTTTGGTTTTGGACAAATTGTTGGCTATTGTTTTGTTTCCATCCAAAATTAGGGTGATTCCTCCATCCAGGGTTATAGGTGTTTGAATAAGGGTCGTTCCTAGGTCTAGGTTGGCACCCTTGCATTAAATTCGCCTCTTCAGTAGTACCTATGTAAGGATCACCTGCAAAAGAACAAACGTTAGCACCATGTCCATATGAACCACAAACTCCACATACCTCGTGTTTTGGCATTTGATTAACATTGGAGGTTGTGAGAAGTTGCACTTGTTTTGTCAATTCAGCAAGTTGCATGGCCATTTCATTGTTGGATCCCAATTCATGGACTCCAGCTCGTCTTCCTCTAGCGCTCTTTTGTTGGGAATTGGCTCCCAACATCTCGAATAGTTCGTAGGTTTCATCCGCTGTTTTCTCACCCATAGCTCCTCCTGCAGCGTTGTCAACTGTGAATTGACATTGTAGCGTCAATCTGTCGTAGAAAAAATGATTCTGTAGCTGCAATGGAAAGTGATGGTGTGGACATTGTATCAACAACAATTTGAATCTGTCCCAAGCCTCGTGGAAGGGTTCTCCGTCCATCTGCGAAAAAGTAGCCATTTTTGTTCTTAGGTCAGATGTCTTTTGATGGGAATAGAACTTACCCATAAATTTATTGTAAACATCGTCCCAAGTGACCAAAGAACCGGGTGCCAACGTCATTAGCCAAGACTTAGCTCTATCCTTGAGAGTGTATGGAAAACACCTCATGCGTAGTTGATCTTCACTAAGTCCCTGCAATGGAAAAGTTTGCACAGTAGCATATAGTTCACGCATAAAATTTAAAGGATCTTCATTAGGGATACCGTAAAAGGAGGGAAGCATGGAATAATGAATATTTTTCAATTCATAATTCCTAGCCGCCTCTGTAAGTCGAATACACGATGTGGCGGTCCCAATGATAGGTCTTGCAAACTCTTTGTTCATCATCTGCCTAGCTACGTTATCACCTATTGTTGCTTGCAATTGTTGTTGGACTTCTTCCTCTTGAAATTGAATATCCAATTTCTTTGATCGGTGTTTGACTCTATGTATGTTGTCAATGAAAGGAAAGAGTTCCTTGTTAAGTGATCTCCTATCCTGCATGCACAAATAAAAAGCAAACAAAGATCAAGGCAGCAGTGAAATTTGAAAATTAAGCACTATTTTTTTTTTTGTGTTTTTTTTTTTTCGAATAAAATAAATAAATAAAATAAAGAAATAAATAAAATAAACAAACAAATAAAAATAAATCAGAAACTCTAAAAAGTTAAAAAGAAAATTATTTAAAACGCCAATTCCCCGGCAACGGCGCCAAAAACTTGATGTGTTAACATGTGTACTCGCAAGTGTACGAATCACTCGTAGTAAAGTGATAAGCAACTTTCAAGGTCGGTCTCTCAAGGAATTGCAGTGGTTTTAAATAGCAAACTTTTTAATCTAAATCGAGTTCTAATGAAAATAAAAGACTAATTAAATAGAGTTCTAGCTAGTGAAACTAAAACTCTAAGTAACTAGAATTCTAAAGCAAGTAAAACTGTAAAAAGGTTGTTTGTTTTTGTGACGAGAACAATCATACGACAATCAAACGAAAACAAGATCGCAAGTAAACAATCAATTCAATGAAATCAAATATCAATGGAGAATGTATGGACGTTTAGCTTGGTTGACCATGCTTGCATCGAAAAGGTATGGTGAGATAACATGAACGTCCTATATAAACAAAACTACCGGCTTTCCTTTTATTTACGAGAGTGCCTTTGGCGGGGGTAAATCTCTTTATTGATTAACTAATTAACTGCCTTTGGCGGGGGTAAATCAAGTAGCAATCAAATTATGCGCAAGGAAAACATGCCAATCAAATTAATGCTATGACTAAGTCACTAAATTGAAGCTTTGATTAAGTGTTTCGGAATAAAGTTAAGGTGACGTTCCTATAACTAAATTCTCAGATTTTTCAACCTAACTACGAACATCAAATGGGCCCATGATAATTCATAATCAAATATCTAAACATGCTCTTAATCAAAAAGTAATTCGTTTATTCCAAATAAAATACACCATACACAATTCTAGCAAACATGGCAACACAAACTAAACATCCATAATTAAACTAGCCGCTCATGTTCATATTAATATTCATAGACAAATAAAATATGATCATACACTTTAACAAAAAGAGAAGAAGAATTAATTCTATAACAACAAGAAAATCCTAGATCTAAATACCGCTTATGGATTGGATAGCGTTCTTCTCCGTAAGCTTTATCTTCGATCGTTGTTGGCTTCCTTGAATCCTTAGAATAGTTTCTCTCGCTTCGTTAGAGTGTGGCAACGCTCTCAAAACTGATTGAATGTAGTGTTTGGTCGCAAAATTGTGAAATCTAAGAGTTGTGTACGAATTGGTCGAGTTGTGTGTAAGGGGGACTCTAAGGGGGTATTTATAGATGTAAGGGTTTACACAAATCCTGATTGACATAGGAATAGGCGCGCCGCGGCATGCATTTTCCCCACCGCGGCGCAACACAAATTCTGGAAATTATGTAAAAACCCGAGAGCTCCCCGCCGCGGCATGCATTTTCCTCTCCGCGGCGCGCGTTGTCTTCAGTTTCTTCACATGTACCCCCTTACATATGTGCTGGCTCGACATGTACGGCTTACATATTTGACTCGTTTTGCCCGTAACTCGTGATCCGAGCGCCGTAAGTGTTCCGTCTTTGCGTGTTTTCATTATTTGACTCATTTGACGCTAAAAATACCTGAAATGCACTAAAACATACCCGTGACTTCGAATGGATAGATTTATGAAAATAATCAAATAAACAATCATAACAAATCTATATTTCAAACAATTAAGCACAATTAATCACAAAATATTAGTGCTTTTCGAGCACTCATCAAAAACCTGGCGCTGGCGAAGAAGCTAGTGTAATGATATGAAATAGCGGATAGAAATAGAACAACAACGAAGGAAAATATGGTAGAACTGAGAGGTTGATCCTAGGCAACAGTAGTAAAATGAAAACAAATCTGGCCAATGATGGTGAATTTGAGGAGGTAGGTTCGACGATGGTTGGCCGTAATGGTAGTTGAAGGAATGAATGAGAGGAGGAGGAGGTGAAGGGATGGAGATGGAAGTGGAATGGTGGCTGATGAAGGTGAAGGAATGGAGGATATGAAAAGCTAGATCTAGGGTTTTTTCCTTCGTCCAGAGCGATTATTTTGCTTTTAAAAACCAATAACGTTATTGGTTCATAGTTGCTCCTATTACTTGATCAAAATTTTCTTTTACCTTTTGTCATTGTTTTTTAGGTTTCTTAAACAGTTCTACCATTGCATACTCTATAACTATGCTCATTGTATCTGTTCTAGCTAGGAACAATTCCTGCATGTAATTTATAACACAAAATTAATTAGAGTTCTATTAATATTGTTAAGGAATGATGATATATATAATAAAAATAAGAATGATCAATAAGAATATGCCATATGTATAAATGTAAATATATTAAAAAAAATTTGATCGAATCGGATAGTACATGGTGAAATCCATCATCTAATCCAAACTTAATGGATTAAAAAAATTTCAATCCAATCATCGGATAGAAACTATTCAAAAATTAACGGATCGGATTGGATTAATTGGATTGATCGAAAATTATCTGATTTTTTGCACCCCTACATGCATCTATTACAGCTAGATTAAAAAAAAAATGCAACAACATAAAATATTAGTGCAACATAATTAATAGTTATGAACTTGGTTGATACAAATGTGATATTTTACTAACTTGTCTTAATTACTTTTTAGCTGAATGATGGTGGAACTATGGAAATATTGTACCAACTATGGGGAAACTACCTTTGTGAGTCTTTTCACAAACATCATCATCATCTTCAGCTTGTGAAAGAAACTAAAGCACATTTGCTTTAATCCAAACAAAGAAAAGGAATTGATTGTCTAACATTGAACAACTTGTTTTTTGTTATTACAACATGAAGCTTAAGATTTGAGACCTTGAAGCCGCAAAAGATAATGCTGATGATCAAAACTTTTTAGATCTTTGCAGAATCATCAGGTGTAGAAGATGATGGCTATTTATTTCAATGGGTTAGGCCATTGCATTGGGGTGATGATGAAGGAAAGTTAGATAAAGTTGCAGCACATGCAAGAGAATTTAGAATTGATGCAGGAAAGGCCTTCTTCCGATGAAATTTATCTTGCTGGGTCATTAGGTGACAAAAGAGAAGAAAAAGGTAGTGATGAGCATGATAGGGCAGGAAGTGGTGGTGATGATGATGGAGTTGGAGGGAACGTAACATCTAGCTTTAGGCATAAATGAGCTTTAAGTTCATTCACTTGTGAAGATACATATTGCAAAAGATGTAGATCTTGTGTGTGGAGGTGTCAGTTTAGGCATAGGTTTTATTGTAAAGAAATATATAATGAGATATCATGAAATATACAATAATATGCTAGAATCAAATGGAGGATTTATGGTAGTAAATTTATCTTCAACAAGCATTAATACCAAATAAAATAATCTCTTAAATAGCATGTGTGTCTAATTTTTATGAAATTTTTGGAAACCCACGACAACGTACAATTTGCAAATTATTGGGAAAACTAGCAATTTCTTATTTTATATGGCATGTAACTATTAATATATTGAAAAGAATACTATATACATTATTATTTAATTTTCTCTATCTTAAATTATTATCTAAAATTAAATATTTTTCGTACTTTTTTTTTTAACTTTTAAATGAATTTTTATCAATATCAATAATATTTTCGATATTTTCATAAAATCAAATTGTCGATACATCGGATAACATAAATATTTTAATCAATGATTTGAATTCACATTAGACGTTATTTTTTGGGAAATATTCTCTCAATAAGTTAATTATCTTTCAATTAATAATTATAAATATCTAAGATATGAAATATTATCCATATATTTTAGAAGATGATATTTTTCCTTTCAAATATCTTGAGACGTTACACGAATACCTCGATGAATATAGATTACGTATGTCTCAATATAGCCTTCATAACTCATTTATGAGGTAGCCTAAACTTGTCATACTAAAACCCTACTAAATTTCTCTATCAAAAGTACAAATTTTATTTACATATTGGAGTGAATTTGACACAACATGGTGTCAATGTCTATTGTTTTACAGAGTCAAAACCACATAAATGCAAAGAATTCGACGAACAGGAATCAACTTCAGATCAACATATGGTATAACTTACAAAAAAGTTTATGATTTAATTATAAACAATGACAAAATTTAAAATGATTTTGTAGCATATGTTCAAAGTGAAAACGAGGATAAAAACTAACAAACTAATACTTATGAAGTTATCTCCTCTTTATTTAGTAGTAATTAGAGAAGTACATTCACATTATTCGTAGTAAGAAAAACAAAAAAAACAAATAGTACATAACCAGAAACAAGCACGTGTTTCTTGAATTTAACATGTTGAAATAACCATACAAATGTAAAGTAGTTATTTAAATAACTAGAACAGTAGAAACAAGCCACTTTCCTTCAGATGAGAAAACGCTTGATGGGTATTGCTTCTAATGCACGAAGCTTTTTCAAAGATATTCCTACCCTCTCATTCATGTCTATATCATCAGGAGTCATATTATTAGGAAGCTGCCAATCAAAATAATGGAGGATTGAACCCAAAAGGAATGGTAAAAAACGGTGAGCCAATGGCATGCCAGGACAAACTCTTCTACCAGATCCAAAGGGAAGATATTCAAAGTGTTGGCCCTTATAATTAATGTTTGACTCTAAAAACCTCTCAGGCTTGAAAGAAAAGGAATCATCTCCCCATGATTCTGGTTCTCTCCCTAGTGCCCATACATTTATAAAAACTTGTGTATTTTTTGGAATAAAATACTCCAAAAACTCAGCATCAGTTGTTGCCGTTCGAGGAACTAATAATGGGCCAGGAGGATGTAATCTAAGGGTTTCATCCACCACAGCTTGTAGATATGGAAGATTGTCAAGGTCACTTTCTTCGACGTTCCTATTTGGTCCTATTATTTGATCAAGCTCTTCTTTTACCTTTCTCATTACTTCAGGGTTCTTAAACAATTCTACCATTGCATACTCTATAATTATACTCATTGTATCTGTTCCTGCTAAAAACATTTCCTGCAAATATTTGTAACTCCAAATTATTTAGCACATATATTATATAATATGAGTGATTATCATTGAATAATAATAATAATAATAATAATGAATACATATTCATCGTGAGTTGTCTAGATGTTTGTAACTGATTAATATAAATTCAATATATGGAAAGTTAATAAACTAGACTTACCATTACAAATAAGTTGATCTGGTGGTCAGAGTATTTTAGAGGGCCATCTTTTCCGTCACCTTTATAATCCAACAAGGCATCCAAGAAGTCTGGATTGGTTTTCTCAAGTTTGGTTCTTGATTTCCTCTCCTGAATCCTCTCACTTACGAACCCAGAAATGATTTTCATAGCATTAGCGATATCTCGATCAGCTTTTCTTCTAATTCCCTGAGGATCTAACCATCTCAAGTAAGGTAAAAAGTCTGATACATTTGGCTTACCCAACCATTTGATTATGTTGGTCATGGAAGCTACAAACTCTTGTCCTTGTTTGGAGTCAGAATCCAATTTCAAATCCTTAGAAAGAACAACATTTCCAACAAAGTTGTAGGACATTTGAAAGAAATGGTATGACAAGCTAACCTCACCAGTCGACTCACCTCTTGCAATTTTACCAGCTGAATCCTCCTCTATTTGCTTAATCAATTCATCCACACACTTTCTTCTAAGCTTAGATGTTTCATTGATTCTCTTGTTGGTCATAATCTCAGTTAAGAAAAGGCGTCGAAGGGAACGCCAATATGTGCCATATGGACCAAAGGCCATTGAGCCCTGATAGTAGTCATGAGATCTTGTAGACTCAGGAAACTTACGATTAGAGAAAGTGAGATCATGATTTTTGAAAAATTGCTCGGCAGTTTTGGCTGATTGTATGACAACAGTGTCTAAACAACCAAGCCTTAACCAAACAACAGGACCATATTTTTGTTTGAGATTAAAGAGGCTTAAGTGAGGTAAGCTTCCTAGTTCTAACATGTTTCCGATAATAGGCCATCCTTTTGGACCTGGGGGTAGC